>CP119642.1:987500-1440346 GCA_030078075.1 Crithidia sp. LVH-60A
GCCTCGCCACATCGAGAACGCCAAAATCCTCGTAGCCAACACCCCAATGGACACGGACAAGATCAAGATCTTCGGCGCCAAGGTGAACGTCGACAGCGTGTCTGAGCTAGCTCAGGTGGAGGCGTCCGAGAAGGCCAAGATGAAGGCAAAGTGCACGCAGATCATCAAGCACGACATCAACTGCTTCATCAACCGCCAGCTCATCTACAACTACCCGGAGGAGATCTTTGCGCAGCACGGGATCATGGCCATTGAGCACGCTGACTTCGAGGGCATCGAGCGCCTCGCAAAGGCGTTGGGTGCGGATGTTGTCTCTACCTTTGACGACAGCTCGAAAATCCAGTATGGCTTCGCTGAGAAGATTGATGAGGTGATGATCGGCGAGGGTACGGTAATTCGCTTCTCCGGTCTTCCGAAGGGCGAGGCGTGCACGATCGTGCTGCGCGGCGGCTCCCGCCACATTCTCGACGAGGCCGAGCGCTCGATCCACGATGCTGTGTGCGTCATCTCAGAGACGGTGAAGGAGACGCGCACCGTGCTGGGTGCCGGATGCTCCGAGTTCCTTATGGCGAACGCTGTTGAGGAGACTGCGAAGACAATTGCCGGGAAGAAGCAGCTTGCCATGATGGCCTTTGCCGCCGCGCTGCGCACGCTTCCCGCCATCATTGCCGACAACGCTGGCCTGGATAGCAACGACCTCGTGACGCGCCTGCAGACGGAGCACTACCAGGGCCACAAGACCTTCGGCATTGATGTGATTCGTGGCGACATTGCGGATGTTAAGACTCTCGGCATCACGGAGTCGTTCAAGGTGAAGAGCTCCGTGGTGGCGTACGCCTCTGAGGCTGCAGAGATGATTCTGCGTGTCGACGATGTGCTGCGTGCTGTGCCGCGCCAGCGTACGCAGTAAGAGATAGCTGCACTATAGAAGACTTGCTGTTGACCTCGTGTGCGACCTGACTCTCCTGGAGAAAGAGGGTAAGTTGAAGTGATGGAGCAAACGTAGGTTCTGTTTTTTTTTTTCTTGTTGTTTGCGCTGAATGTCCAAGGGTGCGCCAAGACATTCATGCAGTCTACTGGGAGTCCAGCGAAGGTGGCCGCAGCGTCAGTGAGATGGGAAGGGCTATTTGCTTGCGCTGTTGATTTTACATCTCGCAAGGAGGTTTCCCGTTGAGACATAATTGGCGTTTTTTATTCGTTTCCATTTGTCTGAATTAGAGCCTTGCCAGCAATGCACTGGTGCAAAGAGGCAGCGGCGTCGCAATGTCGATTTACAGTTGTTTTCCTTCCTCTTACTAAGAATGGGGAGCTATTGTTGCTCTCTGTGCATTGTTGGCGTCGATACTGGAAGAGCGGAGAAAATAAAGAAGTTGCACAGATGATCTGTGCACACTATCACAGTACCAGTTTCAGGGGTTTGGAAAGAGAGGAACATGGTATGCGACAGAACTAGACAAGTTCCTGTTCACCTCATAGAGAACAAAAGCGTTCGGTTGCACGCTGCGAGCTGGGATACAAGTTTTCCTTGCTCTCAAACCTTGTTTTTTTTTTCTCCTACGACCTTGTGGATGTGTAGCTGTGTGTGCATCTGTTTATTAGTTTGTACATGTGATGTTGGAAAATATGGGTTTGCTGAAAGCTGTGCACTATAAGCTAACGAAAAAAGAAGAAGCACCTCACTTCTCTTTTTTTATTTTTATTTTACGTGAATTAAACGTATAGCCGAAAAAAAAAAAGTTGGAACCATGGTGTCGAGTAGGTTTTCACCAATTTATGAAGATTGTGGTGTAGATCAATCGGTGAAAAACACATGGGATTCCACAGTAGTGAGAAAGCGATAAACATGGTTTCGGGTCCTGCTCTTTTCCACGGCTGCTTTGCAACCCGAAGGTAGCGCTTTGTGCGCTAATGGGTGTGCTGGAGTTGCCTGGTGCCTTTGAGAGTTTCCACCATGGCGCCGTCAGATTTGGGTCGAGGAGTGCAGCGCTGGGTCGTGAATGTCTTCATCGTGCAACGCACGCGCAAGACATATTATTATTGATGTCATATCCTTCTTTTGTCGATTCAACTTCGTTCATCACTTTTTGTTTCTTCCTGATCTTTCTATTACTGAAGTCCACCTCACACGGTGAAATCAGCTAGACCGCGATTCACAATTCCGACAAGAGCACTAAAGAAATAAATACGAACCGAGGACAGTGCACGCTCCCCTGCATCGACCCGGATCCTTCTACCGCGATTGTTGTCCACAAACAGATTTAGCTAGCCCGCAAGAGACATCCTAGAGCGTGCTTTACGCGGTTTTTACACCTCTACGACTCTGAGCCCAACCATCAACGCCCTTCACGTGCCCTGCAGCCCGCTCTGCGCTCCGTAGTTTTCCTCTCCTCTCTTCAAGTCTGAGACTTGGAAGCCTAAACGCTTTTTTCTTTTCCTCTCCGTAACATACACTCGCTCCCCATCGCTCTTTGAGTGTAGGAATCTCGCAAGCTTCAAAGAGATACATCTATTTATTTCTTAAGTCGCCTTGTAAGTATTATTTTTGGGTTGCGCTTTTCAGTTGCTAGGCTGGCATCATGAGCAAATACGTCGCACCAACGGGCAAGGTCGCACCGGCGACCCCTGCCGCGGACAACGGTGTAGCAGACGTCACGAAAGTGAAGATCTGCTCCGGCCACACACGCCCCGTGTGCCACATCAACTACAGCGAGATCGTCGACAGCACGTTCTGGTTCGTGACGGCCTGCCACGACGCCAAGCCGATGCTGCGCAACGGCCAGACGGGCGACTGGGTTGGCACCTTTGAGGGACACAAGGGTGCCGTCTTCTGCTCCGCCTTCAACTCCGGCGCGACGCGCCTGGTCACCGGCAGTGGCGACTACTCTGCGATGGTCTGGGACGCCGTCACGGGCAAGAAGCTGCACGCGTGGAGCCACCCGAAGTACATCAAGTCGTGCGACTGGATGGACCAGCGCATCGCGACGGGGTGCTTTGATGGCAACATCCGCATCTACGACGCCACGCGCTACGATGCCGAGCCGCTGTCGTTTGGTAGCCCCGATGCGACCAACGTGAAGTCGACATACTTTCTGGACTCCAACACCATGGTTACCGCGTGCGAGAACGTGATCATGAAGTGGGATCTGCGCGACACGTCCGGCCCGTACCTGCGCCGCGAGATCCCCGGCCTCAATTTCGTGGAGTACACCCACCGCCACTCCATCGTCGCCGCTCATGAGAAGAGCATCAGCTTCATCGACATCACCTCGCTGGAGGTCAAGAACAGCTTCACGACGGCCGAAGACATCGAGTGCGCATCGCTCTCGCCAGAGGGCCAGCGCGTCGCGGCCGGGTCGAAGCTGAAGGCGAAGGAGTTCACGCTGGACGGCGTCGAGGTGGAGTCGAACCGCGGTCATCACGGCCCGGTCTTCCACATCCGTTGGGCCCCTGACGGCAACTCGTACGCGTCCGGCGCCGAGGACGGTATGGTGCGTGTCTGGCCGTCCCACGAGATCATCGAGAAGTTTGAGACAGATGCGTAAAGGAAAAAAAAAAGGATCCTGGAACTGTGAAAACACAACCTCGCCGCTTCCTCCTCCTCTGTTCGCTTGGCTGGCCCGCAAGCCTCTGTTCCGTTATTGTTTGTGTGTTTGTTTACGTCTCCATGAGTCTGTTGCGTGCTTGTGTCAGCGGGCATGGGGCCGCGAACTTGTTGTAATGTTGTCTCGACTACAGCACTTGGGTGCGCATGTCCAGTGACTCCGGGCTCGGCGTGAGAGTTCGATGGAATCTGGTGCAGCCCTTTTTTTCTTTTTTCTCTTGTTGTCGTTGCTATTGTTGTTGGCACGTTGAGAGTGCCATAGGCGGATATCTACACGTAACTATCCATGCCCGTGTGTTCCTCTTCTTTTTTCTCTTTCTTTTTGTACTTTTCGTAGCTACCTTCTTCCACAGGGTGAGAAGCGCAGTCGACAAGTGTTTATCTCCTCCTCTTCCTCTTTTTTGTTGCGGTGCAGGGCGGGAGTCCGCGCACCAAAGGTATCACGGTGTCCAGCAGCCACGAGAGGCCTCAAGGCGTGGAGGAGCAAGTGAGAAGTAGGTTCACATCCTTGCGTCTGCCTGCGTTTTGATCACAACGCAGCGCGGGGGAGAGGAGAGCAAAAGAGAAACGCGAGGTGAGCGCTGACTTGAGAGGCTGTTGTATCACCGTCATGCCTTCTCTTCCTCAAGCTACGGAAAGCAACAGTCCAAAAACTCAGATTCAATAAAGCACTCTGTCGAGCTGGAGCGGAAAACTCGTGTCTTGTTTCCACGCAAGCGGACGAATCGTTGCTTTGCCTTCGTCTTTAGGGGTTGCTGGATGCCTTGGTCTTTGGGTACCGCAGCGAGTGGTCTCGAGGCAACGTACGGAGGTGCGTCAGTGAAAAAAGCGCGTAGTGCTTCTGATTTTCCGTTTGTCTATTGCATGACGAGGCTGACCGTTCTAGAGGTGTGGCTGGAGTTGAAGTGGCCGCACTATGGTGTCGACCAGGCTTCTATTTGCTTCGTGTGGTCCCGAAAGTGAGTTGAAATGCCTTTTAGCTGAAGCTTATGACGACATTCATTAAGTCCTTTTTTTCGCTGCCTTCTTGAGTATTCTTCTTCCTCTCCCTTGCCTATCTTCTGCTTTTCTCCTGCCCACCGGAAGTCTTATAGCATCTTCGACGTTCAACTCACATTATCGCACACTTGCTCATACCCCGACACAACTTTTGTTTCTCTCCTTCCTCTTTTTTCCACCTTTTAACGACAATGGAGGCATACAAGCAGCTGGAGGCCGTCTTCGAGAAGGCGTACCGCTTCCAGCACTTCGTCGAGCTCGGAGACTGGGACGCTGGGGTGATGATGCCTTCCTGCGGTGCTGAGGCGCGCGGCGAGGCAATGGCGGTGCTGAAGAACCACATCCACCAGATGTACTCGTCGCCGGAGGTGAAGGCGATGGTGGCTGCTGCGGCTGCGGCAACGGACGACATGACCGACGTGGAGCGCGCGAACTTCCGCGAGATGCAGCGCATCGTGGCCGAGGAGACGATGTTCACGGACGAGTTCGTGCAGCGCAAGGCGAAGGTGACGAACATGGCGCAGCGCGTGTGGGCCAAGGCGAGGGCGGCAAACGACTTTACGATGTTTTTGCCGTTCTTTAAGCAGACCGTGGAAGTGGCGCGCGAGGAGGGCCGTCTCCGTGCTGGCGACTCGGGCATGACGCCGTACGGTGGCCTGCTGGCCTTCAACGAGCCCGGGCTGACGGTGGAGAAGCTGGAGGAGATCTTCAGCGACATCAAGTCGTGGCTGCCGCAGCTGATCCGCGAGGTGCAGGAGAACCGCAAGGACATCGACGCGTCGATGGTGCCGCTGCAGACGCCGATCCCGATCGACAAGCAGGTCCCGGCGAACAAGTTCTTTGCGCGTGTGTGGGGCTATGACCCGGAAGGCCGCCTGGACATTGCGCCGCACCCGTTCTCCGGCATGGTGAAGGAAGACAGCCGCATCACGACGCACTACTCGCCGGACAACTACCAGAAGTCCGTGTTCGCGACGATCCACGAGACGGGCCACTCGCGCTACGAGACGGGCTGCGGACCAGTTGAGATGCGCGGCCAGCCGGTGTGCAACGCACGCTCCGCCGGCATCCACGAGAGCCAGTCGCGCTTCGGTGAGGTGATCATCGGCCGCTCCGGCGCCTTTGCGGAGTTCATGACGCCGCACCTGAAGGAGTACTTCGGCGACCAGCCGGCCTTCACGATGGAGAACGTGCGGAAGATGAACCAAGCGGTGAAGCCGGGCTTCATCCGCGTGGCTGCGGACGAGGTGTGCTACCCGATGCACGTGATCATGCGCTTCGAGATCGAGCGCGCGCTCATTGATGGCCAGATGGAGCCGGAGGAGGTGCCGCAGGTGTGGGCTGCGAAGGTGAAGGAGTACTTCGGCATCGACACGTGCGGGCGTGACGACATCGGCTGCCTGCAGGACGTGCACTGGTCCTCCGGCTACTACGCGGGCTTCCCGTCCTACGCGATTGGCTCCATCTTCGCCGCGCAGCTGATGGCGACCATCAAGAAGGAGATTGGTGAGGACACGGTGCAGAAATGCATCCGCGCAGGCGACATGGTGCCAATTCTGGAGAAGCAGCGCGAGAAGGTGTGGAGCAAGGGCTGCATGTACCCAACGATGATGGACGTGGTGACGAAGGCAACGGGCGAGCCGCTCAACACCAAGTACTTCCGCGAACACCTGGAGCGCCGCTACCTGCACAACCAGGACTGAACTATGTCGCCGGTAAACGGACTGTCGATGTTCGTGTAGCAGCGTGCACACGCGCGCTGAACATATCTGCGTCAATGGAGTACTTTTTCTTTTTCTGTTACCCCGCCGAGCGTCAGTGAAGCCAAGAAAAAAAAAATCGCCGTCGCCTGTTTCCTCCCTTGCCTCCCTTCTCAGAGTATTGATATCGTTATTTCATACCCCACAGAGTAGTGTACTGCGCAATGACAACGCCGTCAGACCGTATTTTTGACATCCCTGTAAAAAGCACAGTGTACGGCACTTCAGTCTCTTCTTTTCACGCCAAAGATGGAAGCGTACCTTTACACTCACTCTTTTTTTCATTGTTTCACTCACTTGCTTCAGCACGCTTTTTTTTTCCTTTGCTTTACACGATCTTGATAACATAACTGTAATCGACGCTACTCTCTTGTCCGTGTTGTACAACCCCCAAAAACTCCGTCCGCTTTTTTTTTTAGTGGACGGAGGAGGAGAAGATGGCAGCTCTTTTTTTTTTTTCCTTCATTTAGCTTGTCTTTCTTCTTTTTTCTTCGTGTGTGTGTTGTGACCCATAAAGCACACTGTTTATTTCTCAAATCTAAAGCTTCGGCTTGAGATTGTGTTTCACGAAACTGTTTTTCTTTTCCTTTTCGATGGGTGGCAGAGTCCAAATGAAAGATGTTGAAGCTCTCAAGAAAGACTGCAGGCGGCGAATCTGACTGAGGCTGACAATGCGTTACCTACAAGACAATCCAGACTCTCGAGGTCGCAAAGCCAAAAAATGCGCCGCGAACTGTAAAAAAAAAGAAGGGAAAGGCTTTAAAAAAGGGCAACTCATCGTTTAGAGTTTTAGGAAGCTTGTACGGTATTACGAAGCCTCTCTTTCGTGCTGTCCCGCTGCCGCAATTTATTGTAGAGCCGGCAGAGGTGGCAGAAACAGCGGGGCATCTCGCATTAGGTCTTTCTGCTCTGCTTTCTTCTTTCCACCTGTATGACGCCTCCGCACGTTATTCTTCCCTCTCCTCTCTGGTTTTTTTTTTTTTACAATTTTTCTCCTTCTCTTTGCTCTCCTTTATCTTCTTTCGGTTTAATTAATTGGCATACCCACACAATCTCCTCACCGCCACACAAACACGCGCTGCCATCTTCTTCTTCTCGCCACCGCTGCTTACACCGGCACAGCTTTCCCTAGCCTCCCTCTCTCCCCCACACACTCGTCCCGCTTTCCGTGTTTCGACACCGACGCCCCCTTCTCTCTCCCTTCCTTTCTCACCCCCTCTCTCTTCTCTCTCGAAGATGTCCGCTGACGCCGCCTCCGCCACCATGCCCGCTGCCGCTGCTGCTGCCACGTCGCCGCAGAAGTCGCCGCGCGCGTCGCCGAAGAAGGCTGCTGCGCCGAAGAAGGCTGCTGTGAAGAAGGCTGGCGCGAAGAAGGCTGCGGCGAAGAAGCCTGCGGGCAAGAAGGCCGCACCGAAGAAGGCTGCTGCGAAGAAGCCTGCCGGCAAGAAGGCTGCGCCGAAGAAGGCCGCGGCGAAGAAGCCCGCGAAGAAGGCTGCGAAGAAGGCTGCGAAGAAGCCGGCTAAGAAGGCTGCGAAGAAGGCCGCGAAGAAGCCCGCGAAGAAGGCTGCCGCGAAGAAGACTGCCAAGAAGTAAGGCTCTCTCCGCTTCTTCTCGTGTGTGCGTTGCCGCGTGCTGCGTGCTGCGTGCGTGCGTGAGTCGGTGGTGAACGCACGTGAATGTGTGTACGTTGGCTGAATTGAGAGGTGTGTGGGTGCGCTCTCCTATGGGTTTGCGCACCCGCGCCTTCTCCTTCGCCTGCGCCACCGCCATGCTTCACCCCCTTTCTCTCCACTCCACTGCCGCCCGCTTCGCACGTTGGCGGACACACACACACCCCAATCCCCATAGATACACTTGTTTTCTTCCTTGTTTTTTTTACGCTTTACCTCCCCTTCCTCTTCTCTTTATGAGAGACTGACGTTGACCCAAGCACAAATGAAAAAGGCCAAAACATAAATAGTCACGGCATGCATAAGCGCACACCGCACTGCTTTGGGCGGAGCGTTGGAGAGGCGCGATCTGGGATGACTATTTCGGTCTCACATCAAGGGAGGCTTGTGAAGTCTGCCTGGCAGAATAGTTGACGAGTCCCGAGCCTGGTTGCAAGACAAGGTGCAACCGCTCTACATGCACTGGATCGAAGTGTCTTTGAGCGCTGAGGCCGTGTGATGCTTCTGTGCACAAATAGGCTCCTAAGTTGACGCTACCGCTATCGTGTGTATGAGCGCCTCATCACGTGGACTCTGCCGGTGATGGCGATTGCTTGGCGTTGACACGGCTGCGAGAGGTCGTTGCATTGGCCGATATGTTAGTGACGACTGCGACACACCTTTTAGCTACCACGCTCCAAAATAAACACACTCTACGCTTCGTCATGCATTTTGTTTTTTGCTTTCTCTGCTCTTTTACTTCAGTCTTGCTTCTTCCTTCACTTTATTATTACTCCTATTTTATTGATGTCCTTTCCGTGCCTTTATTATCTCCTGTTGTGTGCCCTACCATTCACATCTGTTTCGTTGGCCGCTAGTGTACGGAGCGCAGGTGCAGCCTTTTTGGGCGGACGACATTTTTTGAATATCACTGGCATCTTTTTCAAAAATTAGGTGTGTTTTGGTGGACGCATTCAGTAGAGGGCTCGTGGCTACTCTTGACTCCGCAGGGACATATTCTCTTTTTACACAGAGAGGCACGCACACACATCGGCTTTAAAGCAAAGGAAAAGAGAAGCAATGGGGGCATCTGCTGCGAAGCCAGCGCGTGAGGCGCCTGTGCGCTACGTGGCAAAGAAGATGCCACGTCTGGACAAGACTCCGGTGGAGAAGCAGTTCACGAAGCCGCACCTCACCGCGCAGGGCATCAACACCCGCACCGACGACGTCAACACAGAGCCGCTCATGTACGTCGAGACGTCGAAGGACGCCAACAGCACGGAGCTGACCGACCACGTCGCGCCGCGGTGGTACCTCAACTCCTACCTGGAGATGATGGACAACGTGCGTACCGACAACGCCATCATTACGGGCAACCTCCCGCTGTCGTGGGAGAGGGACAAGCACGAGCCCTACGCTCTCGTTCGCGGCCGCATCGACGACGAGGACCTGCGGTGGGTGCTGGCTCCCGAGCAGCGCAAGAAAGGCATCGACGAGCTGCTGGGCTCCACGAAGCTGGAGCGCCACGTGCTGCAGGACATCCTCGACACGGTGGAGCTGCCCCGCACGCAGTACCGCAACTACAAGGGCAAGCTGCACAAGAGCATCGACGACGCCAACACGCACATGGCGGCGCGTAAGACACAGATTGAAAAGGCGCGCGAGGCGGAGGTTCTGCGGCAGATCGGCTACTCGGAGGAGGAGGTGCAGAAGGATGAGCAGTACCTGACGAACCGCCCACGCGGTGTGCGCACCCTCGACGACCTCGGCGTCAGCGATCGCGAGAAGCGCCGCCAAAAGCGTGCGGCGGAGATGAACGAGCTGGAGGACATGCTTGAGGACCGCCGCATCGAGCAGCTGGAGCGGGGCGAGGCGACGCTGACAGAGGAGGAGGTGCGGGCGAAGCCGGAGGTACTGCAGATGCAGGGGAAGCACCGCAACACGCAGCGCAACAACTACAAGCGCATGTACGCCGCGGACATCGGAAAGGACGAGGTGAACCAGGCAAAGTTTGTGTGGTGGCTGGACCGCACCCGCCGTATCAAGCGTGCGGTGGACAAGATTCACGGCGTGCCCATCTACAACGAGCGTCTCTCCGCCAACGAGGAGCAGACACGCAAGCAGATGCGCGAGGCGGCGGAGTTTAACTTCTCCGTCTCGCAGGCGCAGGGGGCGAAGGGCTTCACCGACCCGCGCGGGCACTATGACCAGTTCATGGAGATCATGCGCGACAACAAGGGCGACGTCGAGAGCTCCGAGAACGTGGAGGTGCACGAGGACGGCAGCACCGAGAACCTCATTTACCAATTCCCGCATACACGCGAGCATGGGGCCAAGCCGGCGCCAAAGACCTTCGCCGACCGCCGCAATCGTGTCGACCGGGTTGACACGGACGTGCACAAGCTGTACGGCTTCGACGATAGCGAGCAGTCTTCGTCCCCCTCTTCCTCCCTTCCGAAGGCGGTGCCGGCGGAGGGCAGTGACCACGCCAGCCGTCGTGCCAGCGCTCGTGGCTGGGAGAAGGTGGGCGGCAGCCCCGCCTCGCCGGCATCGGGTGCGGCCGACGCGACCCCGTCGAAGCCGCGCGACGGCACCAACAACAAGGAGGAGTAGAGATGAAAAAAGGTAAAGGACACGGTTCTAATTAGGGTACAAGCGCCGCTCAGCAACAGCTCAGTTGTGTTTGTGTTCCTTGTCGAGATCACACGCTGCTTTTAATGTGTTTCTCCTTCGCTCTTTCCCACATTTGTTTTACCGTGCCTCCCCCCTTTTTTTCTTCTTGTTTCCTTCTGCGCTTCGCTGCGGGAAGAGAGCATGCGTAGTGCATCGCCGCGTCTTCCTTTGATCGAGCGCTTCACAGGTCTGTTGTGTGACTCGTAGTCACCGAAACTTCTGCAAAAAAAAAAAAAAAAAGAATATGAAAAAAAAAAAAGAAAAGCACATGAGCCAGGCGCTGGAGAAGCTGGAGAGAGCGTAGAGGAGGGAGACGGCCGTCTTGCTGCACTTTTTGCAGGTGGAGCTGGAAACACAGGGTGATGACAGCGATGAGAGAAGACTGCTCTGGTTGTAAGAAATGATAGATATTAGCCTTTCCTTTAGCGTTTAAAGCGCTGTGCTCTGCTCCACAGCAAGCTTTTCTCGGCGGTGCCGAGTCGAAGTTTACTTCCCAATATGTAGCGTGCTGGCGGCGAGTACACGCGATTAGCCCAAAATGGCGGCACTGCGTAGACTTCCCCGACGCGTCGTGTCTGCCTCTCCTTTTCCAACTACCATGGATGTGTACTGCCACTACTCTTCTTCTCGTTACTTATCCGCACTCTTTGCGTTTTTGTTGGCTGCGTGACCTCTCCTGACATCTCACCTCTCACGTTAGCTGCTGTTTCTCCCTGCCAGTGCAGAAGTCCCACTTATACAGACGCTTGTTTGAAAAGTTTGATGACTCAATACGTAGACGTAGGTCAACTTCTTTGAGAGGGGAGTCTGCAACTCTTGTGTGATGTGACGCACTCAGCTGTTTCAGATGCGCTACTAACAAATACCTTTCCAACTTAATGCTTTAAAAAAGAAATGAAGTTGTTTCATGTAGCTACCACAGAGGCAGCAGTGCGGGGTCTACTCTTCCTCTCTGTTTTCGTCACGGCTCCCCCCAAAGGTTGACACCTGAAGAGATGCAAGGGAAGGACCTCTGTCTTGTTTCTCACTTTTGCTATTGTTCACGGCGTATGCGCTTGAGTTCGCGAATCGCACCCCGTTTGCCCAGCGTGGCACCCGTGTACGGCCAAAACAAGACCTGTGAGTTCGGCTGAGTCTGCCTCGTGTTAGCCGATTGTCATCAAGAACGTTTCTGCGTCTCGCGCGCTGCAGTCTCCGCGCTTGTCCCTTTTTTCGAAGAAAAAGAGTGATATGAGAGAGATTTCTCGGGAACGGTGGCCAAGCGCAAGGTTGGTGAGAAAGTAATACCATGCATAACGCTCGTTTCGCTCTCATCAGAGTGCCGTGAACTTTGCTGCGGCAGTTTCGGGGGTCTGTATTAAAAGTGACGCGCGTTTTTTTTTTTTCTTCTCCCATCGTCATTCCTTCTTCTGCTTTTTTCTACCCACTACCCGTCTCACCCACCTTCGCTATTTCTCAGTTGGAGATTCGTCTTTCTCTCACCATCTCGAAATTCAGGGACAACAAAAATACTAGAAAAAACAACAAGAGGAAGTAGTTCACTTAACACCAACAATCTCCAACCTACACACACACACACAAACGCTTATACCCACTCAGGACCATAATCATGGCCAGCCCATCTGTTCTGGAGCTCTCGAGGCAGTTGGTGGAGCTCGATGGCCAGGCAAAGACGCTGCGCAGTGAGGTGGAGCACCTCCGCGCCACGAAGCGCTCCCTCGACGTGGCTGACGCCACCCACAGCAAGATGTCGGAGATGCGAGAGAGCATGGGCAGCACTGCCGCCTCCAAGTCCGGCCGCCGGCGTGGCTCAACGCTGCGTGGTGTGAACCCCGCGACGTCCTCGGCGCTGCCGCAGGACTTCATCGACGACCTTGCCCGCCACTGCAGCGACGTGGAGAGCGTCATTCGCACCCACAAGGAGCTCGTGGCGGAGAAGGCCACCCTGCAGGGAGCGCTGGCGAAGGCGGACGCACGCACCGAGGCTGCCGAGGAAGAGCTCGCCGCCGTGGCCGAGATCGCGGGTGCGGATGCCGATGGCAAGTCGCGCTCGGCCGCGGGCTCGCGCAAGAAGAACGAGTACGGCGCGGCTCTCAAGGCCACCGTCGCGCTCTACCAGCAGCGCGAGAATGTCCGCATCCAGCTCGAGGGCCAGTCGCGTGAGCTGCTGCGCCTCGCCTCCATCCTGCAGGAGACGACGGACGCCGTCAGCCAGCGCACGGAGGCGATGGAGGTGCTGGCGGAGCGCAAGGCGAAGTTGGCCGAGCTGCGCAAGGAGCACGATCAGGTGTCCCGCGACATCGCCCGCAAGGACAAGATCGCCGACAAGAACCAGTCCGGCCCGACGATGGAGGACTACATCCGCCACAGCAACTTCGACCGCCGTGTTGCGCTGCACGAGCTCACCAAGGAGGACACGCTGACCAAGTCCAACGACCTCGCGATCCGCCACCGGGCGATGCAGATGGCAAAGCTGCAGACCCGCCTCGAGCTGATCGGCGGCGCCGTCGCGGGTGACGACGTCAACGACGACGAGGATGAGCGGGTGGACGTCGAGATTCTGGATGAGCTGACCCGCGAGATTGAGGAGCTGCATGAGTCGCACCTCGTCGCCAACATCCGCATGGAGAACATTGACTGCGAGATCGAGAAGATGGAGTGGCGCGCGGCGGCGCTGCAGCACGCCAAGGACTCGACTCGCGTCGAGATGCAGCGCGTTGACCGCGAGCACCGCCGCTACATCCAGGAGCTGCAGCAGACGCTCGAGAAGGAGCGGGTGGCGAACGGGCAAACGATTACGCGCCTGCAGGATGATATCGACACAATTCATAGGAACTCGGCGCGCCGCTCGCAGCCGGGTGCGCGTCGTCCGCAGCCGGTGCAGGTTGAGGATGAGTAGAGCTGGTTGCAGCCTTGAAGGATGAGGGAAGACACGCAGGTGCAGTTTCCTTTCGCAAAAAAAAAAAAAGTTGGAACTCTCGCTTGGCCCACACCGCTGTCCTTGATGGGAGCTTCTCTTTGTCTTTCGTTGCGCCACTTTTTTTTTCCGTCTTCGCAGTGTGGCTTTCTGTTCCACACGCACCTTTTGGCTAGACTTCGTTTTTTGTGGTGTATGCGGTTGGTTTCTTCTATTACTTCCTTTTTATCTCAGTATCGACAGGTGTTGGTGTGTTGGCGTGTGCAACGAGAGGGGAAGAAACAGCAAATACTTCATTTATTTTGTTGAGTTTTGTTTGTTTCGACATCTCCTGACTTTTTCTTTTTTTGTTCTTTTCTGGTTGTACCCTCATTTTCTCGTTTTGTTTTTCTTCTTCGTCGTGTCTTCTTTTTTTCTGAGAAAAGACTCACCACTTTTGTTTCTTCTTGATGGTATTCTTCTTTCTCTTCTGTACTGTTCAACTGCGACGTGGCGCTTCAACGGACTCCATATTTTCTTTTCTGTCCGCTGTTGCTTGTTTACTGTTATTTTTTCTCTTTTTCCTGTACCTGTGTGTGCATTTCTCGCTGTGTAATGGCGGCTTCCCGCTTACTTGCGAGTGTGTCTACTTTTATTTATTTGTCCTTTGCAACTCCCCTTGCTGGAGTGCACTCCTCCATGTTGGACGAAGGCGGTCGACTACATTCCCATCTATACCGTTTCTTGCCGGTCTAACATACCTACACACTCCTGCATTGTTCTCCTGGCGTGGTGGATCGTGCGATACCAACTTTGATGCAATGAGGCACCACAGAGAGAGAGAAAGGCAAAAAGGCGACGTAGAGTCCATTGAAGCACTTCATTGAATGAGGGGTTGTCACGTTCTCCGTTGCGGAGGAAGACAAAGTCGTGCAACTCTGTACACGTGCCACTTCTTGTAAGGGGAAGGGGAGAAACGGCCATCTGAATATCAGCGAACGCTTGAGACGTGCAGCATACCTTTTTTTCCTACACACAGGGTGTCTTGGCAGCGAGAGATAGAGAGGAAGAAGAGTAGGGAAGTGGACGCTTCAGTGTGCAGCGATTGAGACGCACTTTTCTCGCTGATGGCCCGCCCAACTGTTTCATCCGTTTATTTCTTTTTTTTTTTTGTTTGGTGGTTCATTGTTGTACTGTCTTGTATTGCGGCTTCATGGCAGATTTTTTTCTTTTTTATGTGTTCTGCACGTGCCGTTTCCGTAGTGGTGTATCTTTAGTTTTTTTTGTTTCCTTCCTTGTGCCGTACTCCTCCATCGTTGTCATCTTTATCTTTCTTCTTTCGTTTTCTCCGTCTTCAATTTTTTCCTTTTCAGTGGTGCATGCGCGCACTCTCCTCCTGTTTTGCCCTTCCTTCAATCCGAAGCGGCTCAAAAAAAAAACTTTAAAGAGAAAAAACGAAAAGAGTGCGTGTATGCCGCTAGCAAGCATTGATGAGTGAAGGTATCATGCGTGACTTGCCGAATGGCAGCTCTTTTCAGATGTGGTCGGCAGAGACCACCTGCCTGGAGGATGCTGTGGCAATGAACAGCACTCTCTGCTTGTACACCGCATGAGCTTTCAATGAGCCGTGTCCTTTTGTGTGTGTGTGTGTGTGTGTGTGCTTCCGATGCTGTGTCAGTTGGCGAAGTGCACCGCGTCGCTAAGCACTCACCTCACCTACACGCACCAGAGAGACGTGGGTGTGCAGGATCATCGGCTCAACTCCCTGCTCCAGGTAATTGGAGGAGATGGAGTAGGTGTTACTGCGGGTTTTCTGTGTGCTTGTGCTGGGATTATTCTTTATTAAACGCTCATGAAAAGGCGTTCCATCGTCCGATGCGGAGTTGTGCATTTCGTCCAAAAAGCGAAGGACACCGCCACACCACTACCGGTGAAAAGCGCCGCTCTCGTACCTCACTCGTCCACCCCTCACGTCTTTACCGTTTCGCAACTCTCTCATCGCTCGTACACTTTTTTTTTTCGTCTTGACATTGAAGGACTGGCAGGTCATCGCTTGTCTGTGTTTTTTTTTTTCCTGCACGCTGTTCCTCCTTGTATTACGCACCCCAAACCTCAATCCCCCTCTCTCACCATGTCAGCAGAGGATAAGGAGGCGAAGAAGCAGGCAGAGCTGCGGCTCGCCGGCCAGGGCTCCGAGGATGCCCGCGCCGCCGTCATGGCCCAGCGCGATCTCAAAAAGAAGCGCGATGCCCTCCGCAAGGCGGAAAAGGCGCTGAAGGCCACCAAGCCGGAGGACGCCGCCGCGCATGCCGAGGCCACCGCTGCGGTGGAGCTGGCAGAAAAAGAAGTGCAGGCGGTCGAGCGTCGGCTGGCGGAGTTGACAGGCGTTGAAGCCGCTGCCCCCGCTGCTGTTTCTCCCTCTCCGTCTCCTGCGGCACCCTCTCCTTCTGCTCCTGCTGCTCCACCTGCTGCTACTGCTGCTGCGGAAGCCGCGCGTGACGCGGAGAAGGAGGCCAAGAAGGAGGCGGAGCGCCGCTTTGCAGGGCAGAGTTCCGACGAGGCGCGGTCAGCTGTCAAGGCGCAGCGGGAGCTTAAGAAGAAGCGCGACGCCCTCCGCAAGGTGCAGAAGGACTTGAAGGGTGCAGGAGCAGATGCGAAGGCCGACTACGCGGAGTGGAAGACGAAGGAGACGACGCTGCTGAGGGAAATTGCGGAACTGGAGGCCCTCTGCGGTGGTGGCCCGTCTCCTCCGCAGCCGCCGTCTTCCTCTTCGGCGCCTGTCACGGCAGGCGTGAGTCCATCCGCCAGCGCCACTCGACCTGCTGCTGCTGCTGCTGCTGCTCCGCCTGCTGCAGCGGTGAAGGAGGTAACCGAGGCAGACCGCGCAGCCGCCGCCACGCGGCTCGCCGCCCTTGTGCAGCGCTCCATGGACGCCAACCGGCAGGAGCGACGCCACGTACTGCCTCGCGACTGCGTCGTGCACCCCCGCGTCGCTGAGGTGGCGATCTTGATGGAGCAGATGCTCATCGTGGGCGGTACGGCGCGCGTGCTCGCCCTCATCTCGGCGTTCCGCGAGCTGCTGCGGGCGACGACGGTGCTCGCCGCGCCGACGCTGAACGAGGTCGACACGACGGCGTTTGAGCGTCTGATTCAGATGAACTTTGACTTTGTGCGGCGTAAGCGGGAGGCGTCGGCGGGGATGCGTTACGTGAAGGAGGTGCTTGTGCGCCGCTTCGTCGCGCTGCGGGATGAGGTGATCCACCCGAAGCCGCAGGTGGCGGCGCTGATCAACGACCTTGGCAACCCCCGAGAGGTGACGCTGCGCATCTTGGACATGGTGGAGGCGGAGCTGAAGATGTCGTTTAAGAGCATCGTGGAGGACCGCTCGCTGCCCTACGTCTCGAGCACCGACACCATCCTCGTCTTTGGCCGCAGCAGCGTCGTCGAGTACATCTTACTCTCCCGCTCGCGCGAGCCGCAGTGCAAGCCGAAGCGGGTGATCGTCGTGGATGCGGCCCCGCTCTTCGAGGGCCGGCAGCTCGCTGACAAGCTGTCGAGTGCCGGCATCGAGGTCACCTACGGCCTCATCACCGCTTGCTGCACGCTGATGCCCAAGTGCACCCGCGTCTTCCTCGGCGCCTCGGCCGTGCTGCAGAACGGGGACGTCTTTGGACGCTGCGGGATGGCCCTCGTCGCGGCCTGCGCGCGGCTCTTCCGCAAGCCGGTCCTGTGCTTCAGCGAGAGCTACAAGTTCGTGGCGGAGGTGTGGGTGGGCAACCTGGCGCAGAACACGAAGCTGGCGGACATGCGGCCCGCAGCGGACGCCCACGGCAGTGCCGGCGGCGACGGCGGCACGCGCAGCCCGCTGAACTACCCCTCTCCCCCGACCCTCTCCCCACCGCAGTCGCGTGCGTCGGGTGGGTGGGGCACGCCGAACCGCGCCGGCGACTTTTTTGTGCGCGACACGGATGTGATGCCGTTCTCCTCCAGCGCCTCGGGCTACCTGTATGACCTCACCCCTGCCTCGTACGTGGACATGATCATTTGCGAGATGGGCTGCCTGCACACCTCGGCAATCGTAGCCGCCATTAAGGACCGCGAGAGCCGCGAGGTGTCGCAGCTGGCGTACATTGCCCGCAACTAGCCGTGGCGTGCAGGGGAGGGCGAACCAGAGCAAGCAGGTGGAGAAGAACACGATCAGAGAACGTCTGTTTATCTCTTCTTCTCTCCTTCACTGCCGGCGAGGACAACAGGGGATTGCTCTGGTAGCGTCGTGAAGACCAATTGGTAAGGTGCATTCACGTGGTCTTTTACCAGTGTCTGTGTGTGTTCTGCAGCTACGCTCTGTTGCCGCACGGAAGCGTTAATGCGGTTATCTTTTTGTTATTATTGTAAAGTGTGAAGCGTTGGATGAGAGAGGGAGAGGGAGAGGACGCTCTTCCTTGGGTTGGCTGATTGCGATAACCTTGCAGAGCACGAACTTAAAGAAAAAGACAAGTATTAATTAAAGGTGTGCCCTTTTGACCTCCCCAGTGATGCATTCAATTGCATTAGTCGCGCGAATGAGCTTGCGAAAAAGGAGGAAGACAGCAGGCTCCTCTCACTCGTGTCTTTCCTGCTGCTGCTGCTGCAGGCGTATCATGTCTGACGTCGGCAGTTGACCCTCCTCATGTTCCGCGTTTCCGCCTCAGAACATAATCGCGGTGTGCATCCGCAAAGGCTGGTGCTGGTGCTGCTGGTGCTCTTGTGGTGGCAGTGGACTGCGTGTTGTCTTCTCCGCAAAAAAAAAAAAATACCGGGACAAAGGGAAAGCTGGATTCAAAAGGAAAAAAAAAAAGAACGCGTAAGGAGGAGTTGACACCGCAGCTGCCATCTTTGCATTTTTCTCCACTGTGCATGATGTGTTCTTCGGCTTCGTCCACTTATCTTTTCCTCCACATCTCTGTTCCTTCTCTTTTCCCCTCACGATCCTCATACAACGCTTGTCATATTTAAACACTTACACAAACACATATATGTGCTTCCGGGTGTTGATCTCAGTAGTGCTAACGCTTCGCTCTGTTCTCTTGTTAGGCGTTCTGCTGTCTTCTTTTCACTTTTCCTTTTTGAGATCTAAACCCTTTTACCAAAGGTCTGTTTTGTTTTATATCTCCTCGGCCCTCGCGCGTGTGTGTGTGTATACGTACGCAGCACACTTGCCTCCTTCTCTCTCTCTTGGGATTTCATCCTTTTTGTCTCATTCCTGTTTGTGGCCGTAGACTAAGAACTGCTTCTACTAGTTGCGGCAACGCTCTCATACACGGCCACATAAAGCAAACAACCACAAAAAAAAAGGGAAGTACAACATCAAGTAGGGGTATACACTGGAAGAGTACGCGGCGTCGTGCCTTTCCCTCTCTCCCTCTCCCTTTCTCTCACCGTTCGTTGCTTCTCGCCCCTTTTCCCGTGTGTGTGTGTGTGACCGTGTTTTTCTTTTTTTATCTGTAGTGGTGAGGCCGTACGGTACGCACCTTCTGTCTCTTTTCTCCTTCTTCACTCTTTTTCTCTTTTCTGTTCTTTCAAGTAGAAGAAAAAAAAGAGCTTTTTTTCTTTTTCATTACTCTCGTTGCGATTGCAAGCCCGCTCTAATTCTTTTTTTTTTGTTTTGCTTTCCCCTTCGCCTATCTGGTGGTCACAATAACGAGGTCCTCCGCTATTACTGTATAGAGAGACTCTCTTCTTGTTTTTCGTCACTATTGTTACAAGCTGCGCACCTTTCTTTCCCCCTACCTCTTTTTCGGTTTTTTTCGATTTTCCTTTTTATTTAAGCCAATAATTTTTTCTTCTGATATTTCTGCTGCTGCTGCTCTTGTGTTTTTTTTTTCCCCGCTGTTTCTCTTTTGCGCCATTCTTCTCCTTGTTTAATCGGTAGTTTCGATCGTTCACTTCTCCCTCTCGTCGTAATTACGCAACGTCGGTACTCCTTTCTGCTTCTCACTCTACACAGGAAAAGCAAAGAACCTGCGATCTCCTTTATTTTTCTCTCTTTTGCTTAAAAGGCAAGGACAACAAGCGAGCTGCGCATTGTGTTTGTTGACACACGTCCCTCTTTTCTTTTTGTTTCTTTCGTTTCTATTCTTTTCCCCCTCGTTGGCTTGACTTTGTCTTTCTCCCTTCCTCCTCTTGTTGATCTTTTAGCGCCTCCGCTGCCTGCTCTTCTACAACGCGAGAGGGACAGAGAAATAGGTCGACTTGAACGCGCTTTTTCCGTTCTCCGGTGAGTAGCATTAATATCGCCGTTCACTCCTTGCAATTCTTCAGCGCTAAAATCATCATTTTCTCAAAAAAAAAAAAGAAGGGTTCTCTTCGGCTCATCTCACATTTTTTATCCAGTAACGAGGTGTAAAGGACACCCAAACAAAGAAGGCGGAACGCAGGAGGCAGAGAGGTTGACGCGAACGAGCACGAAGAGGCGGTAGACGAGCAGGACAAGGACAAACTGAATTTGTGCTTACACACAAAAAAAGAGTTGCTGAGAGCTTCGGGCTACAGTGAAGTCTCGCCTTCTGTCTCTCTCATTCTCTCTCGAGTCAGCTCTGAAGAGCACCAGTGATAGAGCTTACTGGGACATCGACACACACACGAGAAACAAATACATTGAAATACAAGAAGCGATTGCTCGCCCTGCGTTTTTCTACATTGCCTCTGCTGCAGCCCTTCGTGTGTTCGTCACGACGAGGACATCGCTTGAAAGACGACACACACAGGAGGTTGACGTGCTTGCGTGCAGCGGCACACTTATCTCACCATGCCAAGCAGCGAGACCCCAGTAGAAATGTTAGGCGGCGACGATGAGCACTACGTGGCCCACCCGCTCTGCCACGAAGGAAAGGTGCAGCCCTTCGAGAAAGGCATGGACGACTCGTACCTAGCCGACGCCGACGCCTCCTCCCACACGTCCGACCCATCCTCCGGCGGCGGCGGTGAGACGACCGACGTTGCAGGCAGCCCACTCCTGCAGCACCCGACAACCACCGACGATGAAGTCGAACACGAGACCGCGCCGTGCGTAACGACGCCGCCGCTGCTGTCGACCCGCCACTCTCACCCCGTCCGCCTCAGCAGCTCTGCCCCTCCAAGCAGCCTACACAGTCTGCTCGGTGACAGGACGGTGCCACTGCCGGCAACAACGACAAGGGTGGACGAACGTGGGCCAATGCACAAGGCCGCCCGCTCGCCACAAACCTCACCCTCGCTGCGGTGCACTACACCGCCGTCGGTATCAAATTTGGTGCCGCGTACGCCACCGCCAGATCTGCGCTACCAATACAATCCAAAGGCGATAGCAGCAGCAGCGGCGGCTGCGGCGTTGGCACTACCACCAGCGTCGCCGCCGCAGCAACAGCCGCCGCAAACGACGCCACGCATGCCGGAGTTGGTAGCGCCAGTGGTGGCCGTCGAGGTGCCACTGACGCCCACACCGCCGCTGCCGGCCTCGGTGACGGCGGCGGCACCATCAGAAGCGCCAACCACGTCTTCGCGCATCGCCGGCCCACCCGCTCCCTCGCCCCGTAAGCCGCCGGTGCACGAGGAGGAGCCCGACGTGTGCTGCATCTGCCTGGAGGAGTACAGTCTGGACAACCCGATGTTCCGCGGCGAGTGCCGCCACCATTTCCACCTGCCCTGCTTGATGGAGTGGAAGCAGCGCAGCAACACGTGCCCGATGTGCTGCGCAGAGACCCTCCACGGCGTCGGCGACCTCCCCACCCCGCTGAGCAAGAAACCCGTCGACCCTGCAGAGGCGGCCCGGCGGCGCGAGATGGTCCAGCGAGACGAGGCGTTTGCGCAAGAGATGCAGCGCAAGTACCTTCTGCGAGCGCAGCAGCAGCAGCAGCAGGCGCGTCACCGCGCCTCGAGCAATAGTGGTCCGTCGCTCTCCGCTCGAGCCTCCCACGCCCCTCGCGCTGCCGCTGCGGCCCCTGCTCCGGCCGCCACCGCCACCGCCTCGAGTGCTCGGGCTGCGCCGACGACGCGTGTGTCGGGCAACGTGACGCCGGGTCGCTCGCCGCAGATGCGACCGCAGCGCAACATCACCCCGCTGCCCCCGCTCGCCGCCGCGACGCCCGCTTCCCGTGCACATCCGACGCACATGGTGCCCGCGCAGCGCACACAGAGCGGACAAGCCGGCGCCGCCGCCACCACCAATGCCCCTCCACAGACCAGCGCGGCGTCGTCCAAGAAGCGGAAGGCGGTGAAGAGCCAACGTAACGCCACCCCGGCGTCGTCGCGGGCGTCGGGTGAGAGCCGGCCGCGGTCAACGTCACCCGCGGTGCACCCGCACTTCAAGAACGAGCAGCGACCGCGTCGTCGCTCTGGCCAAAACGGCTGCACCGTGATGTAGGCACCTCGGCGCAGAGGAGGAGAGGGGCGGAAGCAGTGGGAGAGATGACAGGTAGCATTATAAAGCATTGTTGCTTTTGATACTGCGTGTGTTGCACTTCAGTTCTGGACTCCCGTCTCGCTACTGTTTGCCCGCGTTTTCCTCCATGCCATGTCTGTTTTGCAGTGCTTTTTTTATTCTCTAGTCCGTGAGACCCGGGTTCGCGTGCTTTTTTTTTTTTCGCTTCCACACATCTCTGGTTTACTACAGCACAGTGCGTAGCACAGTCAAGTGCCACGCGTTGCCGTCACATTGCTTTTTATGGAGTGGGGACAGCTGTCACACCTGCGTCGCCCACGGCACACTATTTCAACTATTATCATTATTGTTGTTTCTCATCATTTTTTTTTTCTGTCTGCTTTCTCTCTCTCTCGGCACCGCCATCAGCTGCTTTTGGTGCATGTCGTGGCTTATCCTATGCCCGTTCTTTTCTTTTCCTCATACTTTTTCCAAAATTCGAGAGAGAAGAGACACAACACATCGCTTTTCCTCGTTTACGAGACACCCGTCACGACCTTCAAGCGTTCCTGATTTGTCGGAGAGAGAGTCTGATCAATGGGACCACTTTTTTATTATTATTCTATTTGACTTGCTTTTCATCCCAGCTGCTCTATCTATCTTTTTTTTTCTTCTTCTCTTTACCTTTACCCATGTGGGGCAAATACAAGCGCATCCGCGCTAAGCAATGGCCTGAATATCACTTTCAAATCGTCTTTTCTTTTTCCTTCCACATGTGTTGTTTCTTCTCTCTTCTTGTTTACCTTTTCTGCTTATTTATGGATCGCGCTAGGCATCCTGTATGTGCACGCTGTCTCTCTCGATTCCTGCCTCTCGTTAATCTTCCATGCTCGGGTTGCTTCTGCGGTGATGAAGAATGAAGGTAGCGAAGAGAGAGAGAGAGAGAAGAGAAAGTGGAAATAAGAAGAATACCGTTGTTCTCAGTTGCAATTCTATTTATGTAGGTCTAGGTTTGTTGCAGCACACATTCCTTTTTTTTTCTTTCTTTTTGTCATTTTTTTTTCGCCGGGCGTTTGTCTTATTTCCTTTTTTCTCCCTTGCCCCGCTTTTTTTTTTGTTGAACGTGTTTAAAGGCTGCTTTGATCACTCCCTCGACGTTTTTTTTTGTTTTGGCGTTTTCTTTTCCCCCTTTTTCTTGTTCTCTTCCGCTTTTTGCCGGGCAGCGCATCTTTCCTACCCGTTTTGTGTTTTCCAAAAAAAATTATTTGAGCCTAATGCTCTTCTCTTGTGTAAATTTCTCTCTCTTATTTCTCCGCGCTGCCTTTGCAGACAGCACTGTCATGCGCGTCTCGATCGCTTTCATGAACAAAACCAACAAAATAAAATGAACAAACGTGCATATGGTGCTCTTGCGGTATAAGCTGTCCGCTGAAAAAGCGGGAGGTATCGTTTTTTTTCTTCACGCAGAAGACTGAAAAGGAAAGCATATTCAAGAGGGAAAAGGTACCGTGAGCGTGCGCCACCTGAACTGCTCCTTACTACCTCTTCCTTGCCCTCTACCAACAAGAGTGTGTTGCTTAGATCTGTTTTGGCTGAAAGAGGAGCAAAGGAGGAGATTACGGGAATCGAAGCAGTTCTTGCGTGTTGCGAGTTTTCTCTCTTGCCTTTATGTCTCTCGTGCCCCCGCAGGCTGTGATGTGCGCAGTCAGCGGGTGCGGTGTCTCGCCTACCCGCCTGCTGTTCTACTCGTTTTCGAAAAAAATGTGATGAGGGAAACTGCGTCATCTTCGTTCGTCAGGTTACGAGAAATCCCTTTCTTTTTTACGCAACGAGCGAAGTATTTTCGTTGAAATGTCAAGTACCTGTTGCTGGATTTTATTTCCACTTTTCCGCCTTACTTTACTTTGTTTTTCTTTTCGCTCTCCTTGATCTTCTCTCTGCTTTGCCCCATTGCACATTCACACAATCTCCTCACCGCCACACAAACACGCACTGCCACCATCTTCTTCTCGCCACCGCTGTTCACACCGGCACAGCTTTCCCTAGCCTCCCTCTCTCTCCCACGCACTCGTCCCGCTTTCCGTGTTTCGACACCGACGCCCCCTTCTCTCTCCCTTTCTTTCTCACCTCCTCTCTCTTCTCTCTCGAAGATGTCCGCTGACGCCGCCTCCGCCACCATGCCCGCTGCCGCTGCTGCTGCCACGTCGCCGCAGAAGTCGCCGCGCGCGTCGCCGAAGAAGGCTGCTGCGCCGAAGAAGGCTGCTGTGAAGAAGGCTGGCGCGAAGAAGGCTGCGGCGAAGAAGCCTGCCGGCAAGAAGGCTGCACCGAAGAAGGCTGCTGCGAAGAAGCCTGCCGGCAAGAAGGCTGCGCCGAAGAAGGCGGCAAAGAAGGCCCCGAGCGCTGCGAAGCGGTCTGCGGCTAAGAAGGCTGCGAAGAAGCCGGCGAAGAAGGCTGCGAAGAAGGCCGCGAAGAAGCCCGCGAAGAAGGCTGCCGCGAAGAAGACTGCCAAGAAGTAAGGCTCTCTCTGCTTCTTCTCGTGTGTGCGTTGCCGCGTGCTGCGTGCTGCGTGCTGCGTGCTGCGTGCGTGCGTGAGTCTGTGGTGAACGCACGTGTATGTGTGTACGCTGGCTGGAGTGAGGAGTGTGTGGGTGCGCTCTCCTATGGGTTTGCGCACCCGCGCCTTCTCCTTCGCCTGCGCCACCGCCATGCTTCACCCCCTTTCTCTCCACGCCACTGCCGCCCGCTTCGCACGTTGGTGGACGCACACACACCCCACTCCCCATAGATACACTTCTTTTTCTGTACCCCTTTTTTTCTGTATTGGTTTCACGTCAATTTTTTTTCCTGTCAAGGAACGCTGTCACGTCACGCTTCGAGTTCGCTGTTGCTCTCCTGTCCTTTATGGGACATGGGGAATAGCGGTCGAATGCGAGGGTTGGGAGGATTGAAAAAAAAAAAAACCAATGCATTGAGTGAACACAGACTAATAAGTTGTGTGAGAAGCCCATCACGTTCAGCAAGGGTGGAGCCTCCAAAACTGAATAAGTGAAGTTTGTCTTCTCACGCAACGCGACGACGGAGCATGGAGGGTTCGATTTACCCTAATCTCTCTGTGTTTTGCTGCGTGAGTGCGCAGGAGGGAGGAGAGGCAAATGTCTTGCAGCAGGTAGGGCGTCTATGCTCGTCACACTAAATGCGGGCGCTGGGGCGTATAGATGAAGAGACCCAAAACAGTGATAGGGTATTTTATCATCTCTTCGTGTCCCACCTGTGAGAGAGACCCTGCCACTGCAAAGCGCCACCGCTCCTGCTTTCTTTCATGGTCTGCATGTTGACAGCGGTGCATGCTTTCACCGAAAAACGCCCGTCGCCATCCCACTCTTCTTCACTCTTCCTTGTCGATACTTGCTCTATGTCCGTTTCACCACCCACGCACACACACGCACACAAACTGAACTCCGCAGCGGTTGTATCTGTTGCACTCATATTTGTAGTTTCGTGTATATATATATAGAGGGCTGTGTTGTGCCGGTGCTTCACCGCCTCTGTGAGAAAAAAAAAACGATTAATAATTTCAGCAAAACGTGATTTAGCCTCCAAAAAAACCACAATCAAAAAAGGGGCTTTTTTTTAGCTATCCCACGACGGATAGCTGCTGACGACTTTTATTATTTGCCTTTTTTTTTTTGGGCCTTCTTACCATTTGCTGCGTTCGCTTTTTTTTTGTTCTTCTCTACTTTCTTGATCTTTCAGTTCGCGATCACGGCTGCTTCTTTATTCTGCTGAGCAACAGCGCCAAACCTACCCTTTATAAGAAGAAGAGAAATTTGTGCCTAGGTGCGCTCAACTGAAAATCGACGTGCCATCTCGACGCTGAAGCGCCGCACGAGTTTTCTTTTTGTTTGTTGCCCTCCTTACTTTACGTTTTCTGTGTCACTTCTAAAAAAAAAAAAGGAATATAAAGTAAAAAAAAAAAACGCATCGATAACATCGCATAATTGATCTCGCTCGACTACTGCAGCAAACTGAAAAAAAAAAGCCATATTTTCCTTCATGTAGAGGAGGACCAAAAACACACAACAACACAGTCGCTGTTTTGTTAGGATACTCGCACAGCAGTGCATTTCGCTTACTTTCAAGTAGAACAAAGAAGATATTACCAAATCAACGATCAGCTGTACCAATTCCACAAGAGATAGCAACACAAACACACGGAAAAAAAAGAGGATCACGAAGACGCGTTGAGGAGGAAGCAAAGGATCGGATTAGCAAAAGAATCAAATTAGGTGGAGTGTCCGCAGTGCCAATGCTTCGCAAATGCGGCGCGCGACTTGGTAAGCGGCTGTCCTTCTACTACCGCAACGTGTGCTCTTCGCCAGAGCCGAAGAAGGTGGAGCTGGGTGGCGAGGACGCCTTCTTGTCGCTGTATAATGTGCAGGCCGTGTTAGACGGCGTTAGCTGGTGGAAGGAAAACACCGGCGTGACGGCTGGTCTGTACAGCGCTGCCCTCGCACGGACCATGTACGAATACATCGAAGACGAACTCCTCGGCGACACTCCCGCGAGCTCCTTTCGCCTGCTGGAGCGCGCCTACGAGAGCTGCAAACACGGCGACGTCTTCGGCACCTGCACAGCCCTCGTCGCCACCTTGCAGGAACCACGCGTGGAGATTCAGACAAAGGATCAGTACCAAATAGTATTACTGGAGGGTCCCTCCTTGCCCATTCCAGAGAGCGTCGCGGCGGCGTCTGCGGCGACGGTGCCATCTGTAATTCGCGACATCCGCAGCGGCGGCAGCGACGGCGACGAGAACGGCGCCTCGTTGTACGTCGAGCCCCCCGCAACGGCTGACCTGCACACCGTCATCAACCGCCTCCGGCGCACCGACGACGCCGAGAACTACCTGCTCGACGTCGCCTTCGTGGGAGACTGCACCATCATGATCATCCGCAGCGGCAAGATCGTCTACCTGACAGAGGAGCAGAGTCACTCGCTCGATTACCCGTTTCAGCTCGGCACCGGCAGCGCTGACACGCCGAAGGAAGGCGTGCGGCGGCTCATCCCGATCGAGAAGGGGGACTTGGTTGTGATGGGCAGCGATGGCGTCTTTGACAACCTCTACCCGGTGCAGATACTAGCGTCTATGTGGCCCCCGCTGGAGAAGGTGTACCGCCAGCACGGCTACGTGGCCCTCCCAGGCGAAAGCCCTGCCGAGGCCGAGGCTCTGTTGCTCGAACGCGGACGCAGCCGCAACCTGCGGACGCTCCTGGTCGATGACATCATGGTAGCGCTGAAGGCCGGGTCTGAGGCGGTGATGCAGGAGGCCGCGGCGGTGGCTAATGACGTGCACTGCGACTCCCCCTACGCAAGTAAGTGCATTGAGCAAGGGGCGTTGTTCGAGGGTGGCAAGCCGGATGACATGACGCTGGTGACCGCCGTCGTGGGCGAGTACGACGACGACGACTCGGGTGAGCGCTTCTCAAGCAGTGAGACATCGTTTCCCCCGCCGTACCGTGACTGGCCGTAGCAACCTCGAGGAGTAATCTCTTCTTCTTAACTCTTTCCTTCTGCAATTTTTCTGCTGCTTTTTTTTTCTCTGGTTCTTTCGCTTCCCCTCTGAGCTGATTGTTGTTGTTGCTTTTGGCGCTCTTTCGAAGCGAAAGACACTTCGTCCCGCACTTATGATTGTTATTATTATTATTTTTCCCATCCCTTTCGGCCTTCAAGAGAGGCAGCTGCCTTCCGCTTCGTTGATTTTTTTTTTCCTACTCCAAAACACAAGACACACACACACACTTACACGCAAAAACCTTAAGCAATGTCAATTTTCCTCTCCTTTTTTTCCCGTCCGTGTCCATTACTTTGATTTCGGTGTCATCCCAACATCTCCTGAGGTTTTCACAAATTAAGAAATAAACGTACATGTAGAGTAATACATTGACTCAGAGCTTTTAAAGTGTTTTAGCTGCCGGCTACGAGATCGTTTGCCTCGACTGCCGTTGCCGCTCATCTCGTTTTTTCGCACTTTGCCCTTTGCCTGTCGACCGACTCGTCTTCTCAAACGGCCTGCTGGTTTTCGGGACAGCAACGGCGGTGTGGCGCACGTTTTGGGCTCTTGCACTTGTATCGGATACTTCCTCTTTTTGTGAATGTTAACGCTCTCTCACTTCCTACTCCTCACTTTTCATTTCAATAATCATCTGCTGCGGTAGGACAGCACACACACAAAAAAAAGAAGCGAAAGAGAAAAAGATAAAACCATATTCGACCCCACTTTACCAGTGTCCTTCATCCCCAGTTATTCCATATAGCACACTTATACCCGCCTTTACGCACGCGCTTCCGGATAACCACGAGGTAACATAATAAAAAAAAAATGAGCGGCGCGGGTCGTAAACATCGCGCGAAGCACCTTACGCAGCAGTACCTGGACTCCACCGGGTGGGTGGGACCGAAGGAAGGCGAAACGCTTGCGGTGTGCCTCGAGTCGCCGCGTGGGCAGCACGTGCGCGTGCTGCTGCTCTTGGCCGGTCCTAGCGCTGTGTCTGACGGTGCGGACGAGAGCGGCAACGATGTGGCGGGCCCCTCCAAGGAGCAGCTTGCCTTTCTCCCTGGCAAGTTCCACAAGGTGATCTGGCTCAGCATTAAGGACATTGTTGTTGTGTCGGACGGCACGGTCACCTTCAAGCCGTCACCCGAGCAGATGGCGATTTTCTTGCGCGACCCGACCAACGCAGGGTGGCCGGAGCGCATCGCGGCGGCGCAGCAGCAGGCGGAGGAGCAGCGGGTGGCGGTGCAGCGCATGCCGCAGTACGGCGCGACGACGCAGACGACGACGTCGGTGCTGACGGGGCCGCAGGTGCAGCGCGACGTGCGGGCAGAACACGGTGCGGAAGGAGCTCTACTAGGCGAGGAGTCGGGCGAGGACGGCGCAGAGGAGGAGGAGCTGGTGAACCCGAACTGGCAGAACATCAAGCACCATCAGCAGTTCTTCTACGGCGTGGACGATGACTCGGACGAGGAAGGCGAAGAGGACGAGGAGGAGGAGGAAGAAAAGGCATGAGATAAAGAACAGAGCTTCGAGAAGAGAAAAGCTGGTAGGTAATGCAAGCTGTGTGTTTACCTTTTTTTTGTTTAGATGCCTTTGCTTCTTCTCCTTTGTGCTGCTTTGCTGAGTATTGCTCCTCGCGCCTTTTCCTCTTCTCAAGCGCTGCTTCTTTTTGTTTGACCGCTGTGCTTCTCTGTGCACCTTCGCATGGTAGCCTGAATTATTTTTGTTTGTTCCGTGCGCGTTCTCATGTTGCTGTTGTCGGTTGCAGTGGCGTCTTCTGCTGAACTTTACGACTGCCGCAGTGACAGTCTCACGCTTCGCTTTTTCTCACCTTTGTTTAATGAAATGTCGCTTAACTCGCTCGATTAAGGCATGTGCCAATCAACTAAGAGAGAATATCAAGATAAAGAAAAAAAAATGCGCGGTGCAACGAGGTTGTAGTAGAGAAAAGTCGGTGAGGCTTTCTTGTAAATCCTTCACATCGAAAAAGGAAAAGCGCTCAGGTTTTCTTGTGCCGTGCGGTCGCCCAAGGAGAAGTATGCTGCGTGCAGTAGCGTTGTGTGTGTGTGCTGCGCTTTCCCTCCTTCATTTCCACCGCTGTTGCTGTCTTTTGTGCTGCATTTTTTTTTTGCTTCCGCCTTCCTTCTTTCTTTCCTCTCTCCATTCCCAATTCTCGGGCAACCACCCATTGCGGCGTGTAACCAGGTCCAGCACGAGCGACCACGCTGCCCCGCTCTCTCTCCTGAACACCTTCGTGTGACGTCACTAGGTGCCCATATCCAGAGGTGTGCCGTTTTTTTTATTTCCCTCTCACACCTACGCAATTTATCTCCTCGTGCGCGTGTGTGCACACCTGTGTCTTTATAAGTGAACAGCGCCGTCACCGGCACCACTCTTCTTGTACTTCCGTGCTGTCGCTTCAAAACACTTTTATACATATCTCTGTTGCCTAACGCGGTCCACTGCTCGCCTTCAGTGATCTCCGTCCTCTTTTTTACTTCGCTGTATTTGCTCTCTCTTTTTTCTATTTTCTAGCCTCTTTCACAGTAAAGAAGCTCCCCGGCTTGCGCCATCCCTATCAAAATTGACGATCCGCTTGGATTGCGAAGGGGTGGAGAACGGAGGGTACCACACACAAGAAAAGAGGTCCAAGAAGCAAGCGACACGTATCAGCGAAGGTCAGACGCAAAACGTGAGAAAAGAAGAAGAAAAAAAAGCTTCTTTAGTGGACACTATGGCAGACATGGACAATGAAATGCATGCGCGCTTCCAGCGCATGCTTCTTGGTGAGGCAGATCCAGAGCCAGTGACACAGCCGCCGGCACAGCCAGAGTCGTCTGCAGAGCTTGAAACGCAGCTGCCCTCGCCGCCACCACAGCCGCAACACCAGCATCATGTGGATGTCAATACCAACATTGTCACTCCCCCACCCGCGGCGACTCCGCGTCCTGCAGCCGCCGTGACGACGACAACGACGACGACCACCGCTACTCGCCATCTCCCGACGCAGCCGCAGTCGATGGTGTCCATCATCCAAGATCAGTGGCTGCAGCTGTGCGACTATTTCCAACGTGTGCAGTGCGCCAACTCGCCCGAGGAGCGTGTGGCTATCGTGCGGGAGCTGGGTGTTGTGGAAGACAGCCTCAACACCATCATCGATGCGCTGCTGACGGACCGCAAGCAGCTCGTCTCCACCCAGCTTTTGCACACGCACATGTCTATTTACGGGGAGTCGATGCACTCTGACGCTGCGCTGCACGGCGGCAGTGTGGCGAGCGCGGGATTGAGGGGCACACCGGCCGCTGCGATTATTGCGTCGCCTGTGCCCTCCCCTGCCAGTGGCTTCCTGCTGGACGGTGCCCTCACCTCTCTCCCGCCATGCTATCGCTTTCTTTTCGCTGATGCACACCGCGACGATGTACTGTTCCCTGAGGAAGACGAGGAGGCGAACAGGAGCGGAGGGGCACAAGACGCAGCAGCGGCAGGAGGAGGAGGAGGGTTGCGTGGAGGTGCGGCCAAGCCAATAAGTAAAGCCTACGACGACCCGTCGCCCATCGGTAGCCTCTTCCTCTTGACCTTGTGCCAGTACGCGAAGCAGGATGAGCCGCCAGGGGTGCGCTCCATTATTCTTGAGTTTCTTGTGCGCCTGCTGCAAGAAGCGGACCTCCCCACCGACCGCGCCGCCTACCCCGCCGGCGACCCGGTGCTCTCCCTACTGCAGCTGAACCCGCCCCTCTTGATTGTACCGCTGCTGGACATGCTGCGCAAGGTGAGCAAAGCGCTGGACCCGTCGAACACCGCCCTGCGGCACGGTGCTGTGGCGGCATCAAGCTCTGCCGCATACCCCTGGACTGGAGGCGGCGGCGATGCGGAGCAGGATGGCACCTTTCTGCAAGACGCCGGTCGCACGCAGCTCGTGATCTTTTTGAGCAGCCTCGCTGAGAAGATGGAGCGCGTGCCGGCGCTGGCAAACTTTTTTGTTGTCGAGGACGGCGCTCACGGCGAGCGGAGTCTGTTTGTGCTGCTCGATGCGCTGCTGCCGTATTTGACGCACGACTGCAGCGCGCCGGGGTGGACGCACCGCCGCGACACGTGCCGCTACGCCTTAAGCGCCGTCGTCTCGCTCGCCAAGTGTCCTGACCCGTGGATTCAAGAGTTGGTGGGAAAGGAGGAGCGGGTGGCGACGCGGACGCTGATGGCCGCGCGCACGACGCTGCTGACGCTGTGCAAGATCCCCGACAACGACGACAGCGCGACGCAGGTGCTCTTTCTCCGTGATGTGCTGCGCTTCTGGGCGACGCTGCTCACCATGTCACCCTCCGTCGCGGCCGATCTGCGCCTCGCCGCGCTCATTGAGAAGGACTTCTACTTTCAGACGTTGATCCCGCTGCTGCAGTCGTCGGACACGCACGTGTACGCGGCGGCGTGTCTCGTGACGGCGCAGGTGTTGCGCGAGCTGAACGGCGGGGCACCAACGCTGACGAAGGGCCTGGCGAAGGCGCTGCTGACGACGAGCATCCGCAAGTCCTCTGGCCGCATCATCCCGCACACGGAGCACTACGAGAGTGTCGTGACAGACGACGGGGCACCGGGCAAGGCGGACGCCGGTGCGACGGCGACAACGCTCGGCCAGCAGGAGGAAGCCGCAGCGGCGCGTCTCCAGCTGCACCCGACCACATCCTTCTTCTTGTACTACATCCTGCCGCACCTGTCCAGCAATCCCTACATGTCCCCCGAGGAGCGCGAGAACAGTCAACTGCTCGGCTACTCCACGACGCGGTGGTCCACGGCAAAAGCGACGCTGGTGCTCGTGCAGGCGCTCGCGGAGACGGTGCCCGAGGTGTTTCTGCGTGAGGTGTTCCTGATGGATATGCGCTCGCTGGCGGACGTGCTGCGCAAACAGCGGCAGAATGCCGGCACACGCGCAGCACCACCAGCACCAGCAGCAGCAGAGGACGACAGCCGCCCAGCGAGCCTCGGGCTGTGGTCGACCGACGTGGCCCCGCCGCACCTGAAAGTGCACGACTACTTCGTGAAGGAGCTGCACGAGACGGCGGCGACGAGCGCGGCCCTCGGCTTGCAGGCGGAGCGGGTTGGTGAGGTGGTGCTGACGCGGCTGCTACGAATTGAAGGGAACATGTCGATGGACGCGTTGCGTGCCAGGCAGGAAGTGATGAGCGCCATGACGATGACTAAAACGCACAGCGCAGCGAGCGCGTCTCCTCCTGCGTCCGCTAAAGCTGCTGCTGCTGCGCCGCCGGTGTCGGGCAGCTGCTGGAGTCACGCCGGTGTGCAGCGCTCGCCGCTGACGGTGGCGCTGTGCGAGATGGTGCAGCACCTCGATGCGACGCCCTTCACGGTGAGCTCGCTCGTGGCGGATCTTATTGTGTCCCTCTGCGTGCTGCCTGATCTGCGCGTCGTGTACACCCTGCTTGACCCGACGACGGGGCCGCTGAAGATGGCGCTGTGCCAGCTGCGGGATGTCCTGATGCACAAGATCCATGCTAAAGGGGTGGAGGTGAGCCTAGCACCTTCTCAGCATGCACGCACCGGTGCCGCAGCATCCACACAGAGCACTGCTGCTGCTGCTGCGGCGGCGTCTTCCTCATCGTCGGCGGCGGCCACTACGACGCGTGTTTCGCTCCTTATCCTGTACGACACGCTGCTTCAGAATTGGGATAGCTTCATGAGCGAGGAGGAGGAAGAGAAACCGAAGGGAGACGAGGGACCAGCTTCTCCTCACGGTGGCGGCGTCCCGCTGGCGGCGCTGCGTGGTGCGATCGAGGCCAACAGCAACGTCCTGCACGCCTGCCTCTACTCCGAGTATTTGCTCGCCCACCTCGACGCCGCTATCGGGTACTCGGCCCTCTCACAGAACCTTATGTACCTCCGCACCTCGGCTTGAGTGTGCTGCTTGTCGGTGATGAAGACGAGGGAAAGCGCGACAGAGCACGAGGCATTCACTAAAGCAGCGAGAGGACGCATGGAGAGGCGAATGACATCTCTGACCCCTCTGCGCCAGACGGAAGCTGGGGAGAAGGGATCCAGCTGCGGAGCGTCATCTGTGTGTCGGGTGATCAGTGTTCTCCTGTTCTGATTTTTCTTATCGTGAAGCAGTGCAACGAAAAAGGCAGCAACAACAAAAAAGAACGCATAAAGAGGAAGAGAAGAAGCGGAAAAAGAGAGAAAGAGAAAAGGCATCGATTGGGCCAGCGCGCATTGCAAAACGGAAACGCAAATTAGCCTGAGAAAGAAGAAAACAAAAGAAAATGCCGTTCGATGCTTACTGGACTGCATGAGTTCGTTTGCTTGTCTGCAGCGTGTTCTCTCCGTCTCGCGAAGTTCAATTATCCCGTGCGCGTTGCTCTGTGTATTCTTACTTCAATAAGTAAATAAATATATGCTTCTCTGACTTTCTTGGTCCAACTCTTTCCGCTTTATCTCTTCGACACCACCTCTTCTTCTTCTCCCTCTGCGTCCTTCTCACTTCCCCTGCAGGCTATTCAGATTTATCCGAGCTACCGTTGCCGTGGAGCAGCAGTGCATCCACAGGACCTGCAACGCCGCGATGCTTGAGCTGGACGGCGGCACCCTCACCTACGCCGAGTTCCGCCGCCTGTGTCTCGTGCCGAACCGCCCGGCCATCATACGCAATGCCTGCACGTGTGGCGGCCGAATGAGCTTCGACCTGGCAGCTGTGCTGGATCGTCTGTGCCCACAGGCCCTGTGTGATGCGGTGGGACCAAACGCACCGGTGCCTGTCTACCCAACTCTAGTAACCTCTAGCTCAAGCAAGGTGTCCAAGCAACACAGCACTCTTTCTCTCCCTCCGGCAGAGAAGGAAGTGCCATCGGCATGTGTGCAGCACGGCGCGAGTGGTGACGACACCGGTAAGAGTCCCGATTACACTGATGGCTGCTGTGAGACCGTGCCTTTGTCGGCTGTGCTGCACTCCTGGAGGCATCTGAACACAAACTTTTTTACTTCCACAAGCAAAGCGCAGACCGGCTTTGCGGATGCTTGTGTGTACTACCTGAAAGACTGGCACCTGCAGGAGGCGCTGGAGGCTGCGACGGCCGCGTCGTCATCCGCGACGGCGGAGGCGGAGGCAGGGCGGGCACATCGCGTGCACGGCGCCGCCCTCTACCGCGTGCCACACTTCCTCGGAGCGGATTGGATGGACCCATTTTGTCGGTGGACGCAGAAGAAAGAAAGTGCGCTTCACGATGGCGATGGAGCAGGTGCTTCTCCGCACGTCGGCTTCGGTGGCAGCAGGAGCGACTACCGCTTCGCCTACATCGGCCCCGTGGGTAGCTGGACACCGCTGCACTGCGACGTCTTCGGCACCTACTCGTGGTCTTTCAACGTCTGCGGTGACAAGCTGTGGTTCTTTCCCACGCCTGCCAGCAACGAACACCTGCACGCGCACCTCCCACCGCTCTTTCCTCTCCCGCCCGATCTGCGTGTGGTGACGGGGATCGAGGTGGAGGCGGTGACGCAGCACCCGGGAGATTTGGTCTTCGTCCCCGCACGTTTCTTCCACCAGGTGCACAACATCACCGGCGAGGAGTTTCCGCTCCCAGCCTGTCTTGCTGACGCTGGTGCAGATGGTGAGGCTGCGTCGACCTCCTCACCACTGCCCGTTGTTGGTCCGCTTACAATGGCGTTGAACCATAACTGGTGCAACGTGTTCAACATCGAGTGCATGACACGTGCTTTCCTCGATGATGCACAGCGGCTGGTGTCGCACCTCTCCGTCGACGATGTTAAAGTCATCTGCGACACTGACGACGTTTCTGTGTGGCGGTCCTATGTGGACCAGATGCTGCACAGTGGCACGAATTGGTCCTACGCGAGCATGACAAGCTTCTTGGCTTTTTGTCTGCGTCGCGTCGAGGCTTCCGATGCAGAGATGGTGACCAATGCGGATGAGCGAGAGATGGCGGAAAGCCTGCTGCGCCGGCTGCTGTCGGACGTGACGTCGTCGCACGCACGTCTCTTTGCGGCGTAGTGTGGGGGCTACGGTGTGCCTGCTTGCTGTTTGTCTTCCGCCTTCACTTATGGGGAAAGTGCGGTACCGAAAGAGAAAAAAGAGGCACGTCAAAAGGAAAGAGTTATGAGAGCGCAACGGTGGTTCAGCGTCTTGTTGGAATGCGCTTTGCAGTGTTCTTTTCTTTCCTTTCTTCTTCCGTGTACTTGCGCGAATGTGATTCGACGCTGGAACAACTTACTCACAAAAAAATAATAATAGCGGTTAAATGAAAATAAATAAGAGGGAAGACGAATTTTAGCTCGTCTTGAAGTTGAATGTGGCAGTCTTTTAAGTCTGTGTGTCTGTGTGTCTTCCCCTACACAGCTGCGCGCATCTACGTGTGATGAAATCTCCTCAAATGCACCAGATCCATTGCAAAAACTCACGCACTCCCTCTTCCTTGATTGTTTCTCTGTCTTGCGCGGTAGTGCTTTACCTGGATTACACGTCGCTTTCGCTGCTCCTTCACTGATCGAACTTGAGCTAAGCCAACGCGCCACCACACTCGTTAGGTAATTGGCGACCAGCGTTCTACACACACACAAACTACCAGCTGTTAGGCCGTCTAAAGTATTCTTTTTACCTGCTCACAAGCTCACTACATCGTCTACTCGCTGAGAACTCCTCTCTTTCCCTCTTTGCAAACAAAAAGGCGCAACTTCACACCTTGCGTTCCAGATGTCCATACGCGCAGTCGGCTGGCTCGGGTCGAAGTTGGGCCTCAACATCAGTGGGCGTGGCGCCGACGACGACGGCACGGGGAACACGGACGGCTTCGCCCAGGAGGAGCTCGCGGGCTTCGGCACCGCGCAGAACCGCAGCTCCAGCGCCGACCCCGTCCAGAGCGGCAGCGGCGTCATCGGCTTCGGTGGTAGCGGCAGCAGCAGCGGTGGCGGCGGAGGTGGTGAGGGAACACTTGCGAACGTGGCGAGTCAGTGGGAAGCCAAGCTCGGCTGGGCGTGGCGGCAAGCAAACGACAAGGCCACCCAGTTCTGGAACACCAACGTGCGTAGTGGTAACGGCAGCGGCGGTGGTGGTGATCTCTTCGGCTTTGGCTCGGGCAATGCACAGAGTGGCGGTGCTCGGAACGGCGCCGGGGGTGAGGCTCCGGAGCTGGATGAGAACGGCTTACCCGTGACGAAGAACTGGTACTACTACGACGCCAACTTGGGCCGGTGGACCGTCTCCGCGGACGCCCCGCAGAGTGTGCAGCGGGAGTACTACGAGAAGCTGGAGGAGGCAGAGAGAGAACGGCTCGGTCAGCACACCGTCGTAGCACCTCCACCCCCTCCTCCTCCACCGCCGATGGGAGGTCTGCAGCGTGCGGGCGGCAACGCACAGGCTGGACTGGCCCCTCCGCCGCTTCCCGGTGCGAAGGCCGCGCCTGGCGGTCTCTTTGGCGCCGGTGGCGCACGTGCCGGTCATGGGCCGCAGTACGCGATGCCGGACTACTTTGGAGCGTCGGCACCAGCGGCGCAGCATCAACAACACCAGCAGCAGCCGCAGCAGCAGTCCTATCCGTCAGCGTATGCTCCAGTCCAGCAGGCACCACCGCCGCCACCGCTTCCCCACTACGCCACCGCCGTCGCTACGGCTGGTGCTGCATCTCCCGGTTCGTGCTCATTTCCCCCGCCCCCAACCAGCGGAAGCACCGGCGCATCCGCCTTGTCTGGCTACGTGTCCAACTCCGCCTCCTACGGCTCCCCCGCGTCTGGCCTCATGCACACCTCGCCCTACCCCTCCGCCAGCCACTCGCCCCCACCCACCACAGCGCTGCAGCAGGGGCGGCCATCCAGCTACAACCCACCGGCTCCGTACCCGCCCTCGCAGCCGTCGGCCCCGCTGCCGCTGCAGGGGTCGCCGCTGACGGCGCCGGGCCACCTGCCACCCCCTCGCCCGTCCCCGTCGCCATCCAGCTCCTCCCTCTACGCCTCGCACGGCGGAGGCCCGTCGTCGGCGTCGCACCTGCCCGACATGTACGCTGCCTCGCCGAGCCAGAACCCCGCGCTGGCCTCACCGCCAGCAACAACGGGTGGCTTGCTGTCGCACTCCCTTCCCGGGCATCAACAGCAGCAACAACACCAAGCAACACCGCCTCAGCGGTCATCTCAGTCCGCTTATCAGACCTACACCCCACCGCAGACGAATGCGTACGCGGCTGCGAACGGTGGGTCCTACACGGCGGCACGGGCGACGCCACCTACGCAAGCGATCAGTGCCTACTCGAGCGGAGCTCCGTACCGCAGTGACATCCCTTTAGCGTCTTCCTATGACCCACAGACAACATTCACGGCGCCACCACAGGCAGTGACAGCTCCGGTAGCCCACCACTACCCCGCTGCTCCTGCCGCTTTGGCTCCTGTGACGGCTCCACCTCCTCCTCCTGCTTCTGCACCGGTCCCTGCTTGGCAGTCGCAGCCGCCTGCACCACCACCACCACCACAGCAACAGCAGCCCTCAGCGGCCCACGCGACCACCAGCAACCCGTTTGCGCAGCGGCCCGCACCAACAGCAGCGCCACCCGCCCCGCCGTACTCGACGACGTACGTGCCGCCAGCGCAGCAGCCCCAGCCGGAGCCGCAGCAAACGAGTGGCCTGCCGTCTGGTGAGATGGGCTACGCTGCGCCACCATCGTCTGCTCCTCCGCCGGCAGCACCGGCAGCACCACGACACGCACCACCGCCATCCTTCAAGCCCTTTAGCCCATCGTAGCGCGTCGGGAAGATGAGTGAGGGAGGCAAGCATGTGCAGGATGTACTACCACCACTACTGTGAGGGCTCTCTCTTTCTTTCCTCAACTCTTCTTTCCGGTGTTAACGTGGCGTTTGTTTGTTGCTTGTTTTCTTTTTTTCTCTTGTGCACACATGCTGCAAACTGTTTGCGTAATCTGGAAGGTGGCGCTGATGTCTTTTTTCTTTCTTTCTGGTGTGTGTTTTCCTTTACGCCTGAGCCCGTCGTCGTGACGGGCAGCCGTGTGTATGCGAATGGGCGTTTTCTTTCCTTTCTGGCCTACTTCTTCCTCCATCTTTTTTTCCTTTTCTCTCGGTGATATCCGTATTGGTGTCCCCAGACGGGATGGTCTGCTGCCGGTGTCGCTCTTTTGAACCAGTCGCACCACCTTAGCGCCGGCTGCTAGGGCTGCTAAAAGAATAGGAAAGAAAAAACAATAAAATGTGCTGCTTAAATTGTACTTTTGCTATCTGTTGTAGCGTGTAGTTGATTTCTCTTTTTCTTTTTCTTCCTCATTTTCCTTCGCCTTTCTTCTTTTCTCTGTTTTTTTTTTCTCTGCGGCTTCCCTCTTGTACCAATTGGGGGACATGATCGTCTCCTGCGATGTGTGTATTTATCTTCTTTCTTTTTATATTTATATATATTGTCTTTGCGGCCCTCCTGGTACGCTCCTTTTTTTGGTATACCACCGCTCGCGCACCTTGGATTGTAAAAACTGCAGCGCCTCTGCTTGTTTTTTCTTGATTGCCTGTGGCTACTGGAAGGCGAGGTCAACCTGTCGACGGAGGTTTTCTTTTTTTCTTATTTGCGTTGCGGAAAGTGTTGGGAACGGTGCGGACGTGTCAAGTCATATTCAGTGAAGATGTCAGCAGTTGTAAAGGCAGACAGACAAAGAAACAAATTGGTTGTAAAGCACGAGCTGAAGTGCTCCGATAGGGAAAAGAAAGTGTTTGGCGAACGAAGCTAGCTACCTGTAGTTCCCTGCAGTGTACCGAACTAGGATGGACCCGTACTGAGGTGCTGCATTGCAGCGGGGTGGAGTTTGCGACGCCATTGCCGCTCGCAAGAACGGTGTTGACGCTCACTAACGCATCTGGGAAAAGCAGGCAGTGATGAGGGGACCATCTTACGTTGTAGCAGCACCACAGGCTCTCGCGTGGTAATCACCTCCTAAGGAAAAGTACAACGAGGGCAAAAACATGCATCTTCTACCGATCGCCTTCTTCCCGTATTTTCTTGAAGCCCCTTTCCCGAATCACCCGCTTTTCAGAGAATCCTGGCAACGTGACTGCATTTAATCAAGAGAACGTACGCACATACGCCCTCCGTTTTTTTTCCTTTTCTTCTCTGCCGAAAGGTGAAACGAACTGCGGTTGCGCGTTAGACATACTTGCGGTGAATCTTTCTTTGTTCTCTTCTTATTTGCTTTTCTCATATCTCACGCTTTTTTTTCTCTTTTCCTACTCACGATATCCTTCTTTCCTTTTTATCCAACCTCTTGCTCCTCTCTCAGCGGGATAGCCGTTCCACACGACGCACGTACTGCAGGCGCCATCATGATGACGGCCAACAACGACGACATCTACGCCGCCTTCCAGACGCCGGAGAGCGGCGCCAACCCGTGGACCTCCAGCGGCAACCCGTTCGAGGCGGCATCGACCGAGGCCCTCGGCGGCAACCCGCTCATGCAGGCCCCGCCCTCGCAGTGGGGGCGGACGGGCATGGGCTCGGCCTGGGGCGTCCCGGGCAGCCGTCTTGGCACGATGGGCGGCGCACTCGCCGGTGCCGCGCGGCCCATGACGTCGAACCGGCCGGTCGGCTTCAGCAGCGCAGCCAAAACCGGCGCGGCGGCCCTCTTCGACCCCACCGGGCAGTCGCGCAACGCAAACATGGCGCTGGGGCCCGCTCCTCCGCTGAAGAAGCGCAGCGAGAACAGCCCTGAGGAGGAGTTCGCCGAGATGGAGAAGCAGGTGAACAAGCTCATCGAGGAGAGCGCGATGCTGGCGATGCAAAAGGACTACGGCGCGGCGCTGGAGAAGGCCAAGGACGCCGGCAAGCTGGAGCGACAGCTGTGCAAGCAGCGGGAGCAGCGCGGGTTTGCCGAGCAAATCAACGTCGACCTCACCTACGCGGTCCACTTCAACCTCGCGGTGCAGTACCAGAACCACCAGCTCTACAACGAGGCCCTCAACACGTACAACCTGATCATCCGCAACGTGCAGTTCCCGCAGGCGGGGCGGCTGCGCGTGAACATGGGCAACATCTACCTCGCCTTGAACAACTACCTCCTCGCGATCAAGATGTACCGCGCCGCGCTCGACGAGGCGCCGGCGGCCGGCAAGGAGCTGCGCTACCGCCTCTGCCGCAACATCGCCAACGCCTTTGTGAAGCTGGGCCAGTACCGCGACGCGGCGAACAGCTACGAGACGGTGGTGGAGGGCAACGCGGATGTCACGTCCACCTTCAACCTTATCCTCTGCTACTACGCGCTTGGGGAGACGGAGAAGATGAAGCGCACCTTCACGCGGCTCTTGAACTGTCCCCTCGCCGGCCTCGATGGCGAGGAGGACTTCGAGGAGGAGGAGAAGCGCAAGGATGTGCTCGTCGACGACGGCCTTAGCCGCATGCGCAAGGAGCGGCGCGCACGCTACCTGACCTACATCATCACAGCCGCACGTCTCATCGCGCCGGTGCTGAACAAGGACTGGTGTGTCGGCTACGACTACATCATCGGTCAGCTCCGCAACTATGAGATGCGCGACGCCAGCTCGCACGTCGCCAGCGAGCTGGAGATGTGCAAGAACCTCAACTTCCTGAAGCACAAGCGCTACCAGGAAGCCATCAACGGTCTGAAGCTCTTCGAGAAGAAGGATAAGAGCCTGCGCGCGCGTGCGGCGACGAACCTGGCCTACCTGTACTTCCTCGAGGGCGACTACGACAACGGCGAGCAGTACAGCGACATGAGCCTGGAGGAGAACCAGTATAACGCCAAGGCGCTCGTCAACAAGGGTAACTTCTCCTTCGTGAAGAAGGACTTTGAGCGGGCGAAGGAGTTTTACAACAAGGCGCTCGCGGTGGAGGCGGACAACGTGGAGGCGATCTACAACCTCGGCCTCACCGCCAAGCGCCTCGGCCTTTACGAGGAGTCGGTGCGGATGTTCAAGCGGGTGCAGGCCCTCGTCGACAGCAGCGAGGTGCTCTACCAGATCGCCGACCTCAACGACCTTGTTGGGGATCCCACGGCACTGGAGTGGTTCAACCGGCTCATCGGCCGCGTGCCGACGGACCCCAACGCGCTGGCCCGCGTCGGCTCCCTCTACGCCCGCGACGGCGACGACGTGCAGGCCTTCCACTACTACCTCGAGGCCTACCGCTACTACCAGGTGAACATGGACGTCATCTCCTGGCTTGGGGCGTACTTCGTGAAGAACGAGGTGTACGACAAGGCAGTGCAGTTCTTCGAGCGCGCCGCACACATCCAGCCGCAGGAGGTGAAGTGGGAGCTCATGGTCGCCTCCTGCCACCGCCGCCGCGGCGACTACGCGCTGGCGAAGCGGCTCTACGAGCAGGTGCACCGCCGCTACCCCGGCAACGTGGAGTGCCTGCGCTACCTCGTGCAGATCTGCAAGGATGCGAACCTGACGGAGGAGGCGAACGAGTGGTTCAAGACGATGAAGAAGGTGGAGCGGCAGCAAATCCACAGCAGCAGCAGCAGCCTCGCCGGGGAGAGCGGGGACGACGACAACGACTCGTCCGACGGCGGCCAGGGCCGCAACCACAACCACCGTGGCAGTACCGCCAACGGCGCGGGTGAAGGCGGCGCGGTGGCGGGACGGCGTGCTGGTGGGGGCAGTGCTGCTGCGGCTGCTGACAAGGACCTGACCGCGGGGCTTTCGGATGATGACGTGGTGGACAACAAGAAGAGGCAGAACGGTGGTGGCAAGGCGAAGAAGCAGAAGGTGAGCGACTCGGACGAGGACATCGACCTCCCCGGCATCTAGGGCCCTCTCTGCGCTCTGCTTGTGCGTGTGCGTCTTTGAACGTGCCTTTCTGCACCACTCTTTTTTTCATGTTTTTGTTTAGATGTACTATACCTCCGCGGCTTTTTCTCTCCTTTTTTCCTTTTGTTGAGATTTGTTGTCCGCCTTGGCGACGGTGACGGTGCTGCTCGTTGCACCTCTGCTGCCACCGCTTTGGAGCTGTGTCATCGTTGACTCACCCTCTGTCTTCCTCTCTCCTCTGGCTGCGTTTGAGGAGGAGAGGGAGGACAGAGTTTGCTGTTGTTGTCGATTTTGTCGTTCGTTTTCTCCTCCAGTGGTGTTGCTGGTTTGTCGTTTGCCACGTTGGAAAAAAAAGGAAAGAAGAATAAGAAAGCAAGAGCATAAGCAGCAGGAAGTAAATGACATGCTTTATTTTTTTCTTCTTTTTTTTTTTCTTGCTTGGGATGGATGTGAGTTAGTCAATCTTTTTCTCTTAGAAATTTGTGATTCTCTCTTTTGCTTTTTTTCTCCCACTTTTGTGCTGCTCTCTCATGCGCCTTGTGGGGGTTGCTTCTCCTTTAGATGTAGTCGATGTTGACCCTGTGTCTGTGTGGAGGGAAACAGATAGAGAAGAGGAAGAGAGCCGCACCGCGCCGACTTCTCTCCTCTCCCATCAACTTCCCATATAGTTTTCTTTTTGTCTTTTTCGTTACCTCACCCGTACATGCGGTCAACAAGAAGCATGGAAGGAAAGAAAAATGCAGGAGAGACACGAAGAGATGCACAAAACATAACAGCTTTTCGGCAGCGACGTTGTGTGCCGTTTTGTGTACGAATGCGAAGTGGCGAAGGGCTCAGTATTTCCTTTTTTTGGGCGATATGGACGGAGCGAGCGTAGCGCAGTCGGCAGCGCGTGGGTCTCATAATCCCAAGGTCGTGAGTTCGATCCTCACCGGTCGCATACTTTTTTCCTGTAGCCTCTTTCCCCGCGCAAAGAGAGACAACAAAGCGCGTCCCTCGTTGGGAAGGAATTGCACAGAGAGCAGCTGCACTCCAGCAGGAGTTGGGACGTTTCAAAACTGATCTAACGAATGAGCGCAAATAAACACTTTTTCTCCCTCGCATGAAGGCCTCTCACGCTACACTTTGTTCTCTTCCACCGTCTTTTCTTCTATTTTTCTTGTCATTCGCAGGGAGAAACAAACCCCTAAGTTCTCATTTAGCAGCGCGAGAAGGGGAGTGGCATCGACACGCACACAAACACACACAGACACAATCTCAGATCCGCCATGTACAGCGACGACGACTCGATTGTGAGCAGCGGCTCCGACCGCCCCGTCACGCCGCGCGCCACCGCCCGCGCCGCCGCCGCCGCCGCCGCGCAAGCTGAGGCAGCAGCGCGCGCCAGCAACGGCAGCTCCGACGAGGCGCCTGTGCTGGTGGAGAGCGACGAATCAAATGACGATGACGAGGACGAGAGCTACTTCCACGGCGCGGTGGAGGCGTCAACGGTGCCGGACGAGTGCCTCGAGCGCTGCGCCATCTTTTTCGACGCCGCCGTCTTCGACCCCCACACGGCGCCGGGCCACATGAATGAATGCGTCGTGGAATGCAGCATGCGCGTCGTCGAGTACCCGTTTTGCCAGCCGACCGCGGTCGCCCCGACGCAGACCCTCATCTACACGCCGGTGATCAGCGCGTCAAAGATGACGAAGAACATGCGGTCCATCACGGTGCAGCGGTGGGGGCACATGATCAGCGGCCAGCATGGCATTCCCTGCACGTCCGTGGGCACGAGCACGGGCTTCGAGGAGATGCACAAGATTGAGCGCACCTACCAGGACCTCGTCCACGGCTACTGCCACACGTTGCGCGACGCGAAGGCGGGTGCTCGCAGTGCCGGTGGCAAAGGCCACAGCAGCGGCAGCAGCAGCGGGGGCAAGGCCGCAACGGCAGCGACAGCAGAGGCGCAGATCGCCGTCGCACTGGACGAAGCGGAGCTGTACAAGACAATGCCAGACATCTTCTGGAACACGATCAACGCCGTCGTCCAGGTCTGCCGCGGCGAGCACATGCGTGTCGGGGTCGCCTTCCTCACGACAGAGGCCCGCAGTGAGGAGGTGCGCCGTAGTCTGATGTGGCTGCAGAACCAGGCGGAGATCTCGCTGCCCCGTTACCAGGTGTTCACGATCGAGGCGGTGCTCGGCGAGCCGTGGGAGGATCTCGTGCGCGGCGAGAAGGAGAACCACAACTGCGGCTACCACACCCACCTCATGACGAACAGCTACGGCAACCGGCGGCACTGCTGCGAGGGAACAGTAACGACGATGACGAAGGTGATGGAGGCTGCCGTGCGGAACTTGTAGGCTCACCTGCACCGATGTTGCAGCCTTTTTGCCGCATCGCGTCGGCGAACCCTTCTCACTCTTTGTTCCCTGCATTTTTTGTGTTGTGCGTGTCTTCTTTAACAGATGCGGCTTTTCTTTTCCGCCTTGCGACGTGCTTCCCTGTTAGGTGAGCGTGCCGTGCCTCACCACTGGACTGCCTCTTTTTTTTTTGAGAGGCGACGAATTGATTGCGGAAAGAAAGAAAAAAGCTAGTAAGCAGAACCAACGATGAGTAGTGAGAGATGAAGTGGCCTTCCTTCTTCTCTCTCCGCTCTTTTTCTCCTCCTTCCAGAATGTGCCTCACATGCAGCGCGAGCGTTGCACTGGGGGATCGGTGCCCCGGTCAAAAGTCACATCTGAGCAGTTGAGAAAAAAAAGCCTTTACCTTTTTTTTTTCACTCAACTGTCACTTCGCACTGACAGAGGCAGAAAACCTCTCTACTTTGCCTTCTCGGCATCGCTTACTCAATCTGCATTGTTTCCCACCGTTGCGTGCGTCGCCTTGAACGTCCACATTTCTCCTGTACTTCTCTCTCTCCCCTTCCTTTTTTTCTCTTTTTTTTTTCAGTGCTCTTAAACGGTGGTGTTCTTTCAGAACAGAAAAAGACGTATGCGAAGCCGAGGAGAGCAGCGTAGCGTCGTTGTCAAATAACATTAGCTATCAAGAAAAGAAGAGAAAAAGCTAATCATGCAGTCGTACGGAGCACAATTGCGTGCGTCGATGCAGTCCCTGCGCGCCACGGAGGAGCAGTTTCAGGTCTTCACCCGTGGTGTGCAGGCCGTGCTCCAGCAGTGGACGGCGCTGCAGCTTGTTGCCCTGCACTGCGACGCCCGTGCCCCGGCGGTGCTCTTCGAGGATCTGTGCGCGTGGCACCAGCGCGATGGCGAAGTCTTTGTGGATGACATGGAGGTCTACTTTGAGGACTTTTTCGACAACGTGCGGGAGGTGCGCATCGAGGATGATAGCATGAAGGAGGTGGCGACGGTGCTGCACACCATGTACTGCCGCTGCTGCACCAACGACGCGAGTGTGGTGGACCACTACACGCAGAGCCTTGCCGTGTATGCGCAGACCAACCCGGTGGCCATGTCAGTCAACGCAGGAGCTGCGGAGGACCTCGCCGAGGAGGATGATGCGGATGATGAGGATGAGGAGGCTGATATGGGCAACGAGGAGGAAGCGGTGGCGTCAGCGCCTGTGCAGACTCCGGAGCAGCCGCAACAGCAACAGCAGAAGCCCCAGCAAAAGCAGCAGCAGCAGCAGCAGCGGGCACCGAAGAAGCGCAAGAACGCGTCGGTGCGCGATAAGAACGGGTGGAACATTGTGCAGTAGAGAGCACGCGGCGCTGCTCTCCGTTCTTCTCTCTTCGTGCAACTCCACAGGAACGAGAACTCCGAAGAAAACAAAAACAAAAAACACCGCTATCAGAACGTTTTGCATGTTGTTGTCGTTGCTTCCTCACTAACTTTATGTCGTGTAAACTATAAATCTACTACTTTTTAAGTCACCGTAATTTTTTTTCTGGGTTTCTCTTGTCGCGCGAGGCACTGCAAGCAGCCGAACATCAACACTTCATGTTAAGCAAAAAAACAGGGCGCTCGTGCTGTTATTCTTTTTCCCGGCATTGTGGAGGAACGGAGAGCTGAAGAAGGCGGAGCGGAAAGCCTGTCTTTTTTGTTTCTCTGCACGACACTTCTGCTTTGGAAGCGAGCTTGGCCTGCGGAGAAGGGCAGATATAGTGACGATTTCTCACCTCTTTTCAAGGCAAAGCTGCACCGAAAAAAAAAGCTCAGATATTTTCTTCGCTCCTCTCTTGCGTGTTTCGCGTTACTCAGCGAACGTCAACGTTGATGAGCTTTCCTCTCTGCAGCTGACCTGCGCGCAAAAAAAGAAAAAGCAACAACAACAAGATGGCAAAAAGTAGTGGTCTTCTCCAATCAGCTCTCACCGTATCATGCTCTAGTCAATTCCCTTTTTCTTTTTTTTGTCATCTTCTCCCTTCGCCTTTTCGGTGTTTGTCTGCTGTTCTTCCTCTGGTGCTGGTACGCACGCGCCGTTCTCTTGTCGTGAGTGGGTGCTGAATACACGTTCTGCGGACAGAGGCAACAGAAGGAGATTTATCGTAGCGTCGTTGCAAGAATAGAATACCTCGAGCGTCTCCACAGCAACAACACAGAGTACGGGACATCTTTTGAGCACCGTCAGGTTTTTCTTTCCCGCTCCTCCGCGATGTTCCGTTTCGTCTGCAACACGGCGCGTGTGACGGCGATGGCGGCGCCGCTCGTCCGCTTCCAGTCCAGCTCCGTCGTCGGCGAGTCGGCTGCGGCAGCTCGCTCAAACAACAACAGCAACAACAATCGTCGCAATTGGGTCTCTACGATGCAGCTGCCGCGCTTCGAAATCCACGACGTGCGAGACACGGCGGCGCAGGGCAGCATGACCCGTGTCGCCGTCGATGGCAAGCAGCTCCTCGTCTCGCAGTTCCCGCAGCTCGGACCTCGCAAGGCCGACCCGAACGACACCACCCCACAGTTCGACCGCGACCGCCGCGTCTCGCTGCGCTTCCGCCACATGGACCTCGCCGCTCTGGTGTGTGTGGTGGAGGGCCACCAGCCAAGTCACCACATGGCGAACAGCGCCTACGAGCTGGAGTTTGAAAAGACGCCGAGTGGCTACGTGCTGAAGGGGCAGGTGCAGCGCAGCCCGTCGCAGGTGAAGGAGGAGTGGAGTGTGCGCTTTGAGAACCAGTTCGCCGTGACACTTGAGCACTTTCTGCAAGGGGCACTGACGGAGAGCTTCGGCTTTGCGGAGCACCGCCACGCCATGGAGGCGCAGGCGGCGCAGAAGGACAACACCAGCGGCAACGCCAACAACAATAACAACAACAACAGCAACCAAAACCGCCGTCGCAACAACAACAACCGCAATCGCCGGAACAACAAGAACAACATCGCTGAGGAGAGTGAGAAGCAGGCCGCCCCTGCAGCTGAGAGCAGCTAAGCCGAGCAAGCGTCTTGTGTGACGGTGTCGCCAGAAAGTTCTGTCAGCGGCGAACCTCTTTCCTACTTCTCTTTTCTTTTGTTCGCTTGTGCCCATGCCTTTCCCGTGATCGTCGCAGTGGCCCGCGTTTCTTTTTAGGTTATCAGGGCACCTGTGCCACTTAGTTTTGATGTGCGGGAAAAGGAAATTTTCGCTTTTTCCGTTTTGTTGGTTTATTCCTCACACCGTTTTGGTGCTGATGGCGATGACGTGAGATGAGTGTCGATGATTAGGAGCAAGGTGCAGAAAGTGGTGAAAGCGTTTTTTTTCTTTCCACTCGTACTTGCTGCTCCGCGTTCTTGTTGGTTAAGAGTGCTTCAAAGAGAGAGCGAAAGAACAGAACAAAGTGTTTATGATTAATATTGTAGCTTAAGAGCAATGGTGTGAGGGAGGCTTCTCTGCCAGTCGTCTGTGAAGCTCCACATCAGCATGCAGCTTCCTCCCTCTCTCCAGTGGTTTTCTGCGATTGTGTGCGCTATCTGAGGAAATGAGAAAAGCAGACCTCACAGCCGCACACAAATCTGTACGAAGAGAGAGAGGGAGAGAAAAGAACTGATAAAGATCAAACCCGCTCCTCTCTCAGCTGCCAGCACTGAAAATTGTTTTCGCGGTCAATTGCGATGTCGCAAAGTGGCGAGCACGACTGTACTGGGTGTTCTCGGTGTTTGTCAACGGCGCTTTGCACATGCTTCAAATATGTTCAGTGAAGCACTCTCCCTCCATCTCCTCCTCCTGCATTGTCCTGCAAATGCACACACCACCTCTGGCTGCTCCCTCCTCCTATCTCTCTCTCTTCAAATGCTCTTCTGCTGTGTTTGGTGCAACGGGACCTACTACTGCACAGAAAACAGGAATAAAAAAAACAGAAGCTCAACTGAGCCACCCTGTTCACCCAGTCTGCTTTGCTGTTGTTGTTGCTGTTGTTGTTGAAAGCAGCACGAATACCATCTCGGCAAAAGAAAAAGCGCAACCCCTAAACGAAATAAAGTAGGTTTATTAGGAGCTTGATTGCAAACTACACTACAAACCGACATACACACCGCAATGCGTTCATTTTTGCATCCGTCCTCGCAGCGCGTGATCGCGTCGCCTACGTCTTTCACTTGCCTCATCACCTCCTGTCGCTGCGTGTTCACTCGCGAGTCGTGGACGCCCGTCACGCTGCAACCCGATGGCACCGCCACCGCTGCCGCTCCCCTTCCGGCACGTCTGCTCTGGCAGTACCGCAGCTCAACACCGCGGCACCTTACCCTCTGCCTCCGCAGGCCAGCCAGGACAAACACAACCACTGCTGCTGCTGCTGCAAGTGGTGGTTGTGACGACGCTCAGGAGAGTAGCGATGCCCAAGGACGGAGCCTCGCAGCCGAGTCTGGCAACCTAGAGGACTACATGTACGGACGTCTCTTTCTGCGGCCCTACAACGTTGCGCAGCTGCTGACGGTGCTGCAGGGCTGGTCGGAGGGCCCGGCGGTGGTGGAGCGGACACGGGCCTCGCTGCAGCTCACGCCTGTGTCGGAGAACTCAAATTCCAGCAGCGTCCCGACGGCGGTGAAGCTAACAGCGCGTCTGACCCGCAAGGGAATGCCGCCGTCAGCGAGTGCGTCGAGCCAGTCTGCGGCGGCGGCAGCGGGGAGTGCCTACGCCACGCCGAACACCGATGTGGACCCCAGCGCCTCAGAGGACTACCCAGGTTCCTTCTACCTGGACGGTCAGGTGGGGACCGTGACGGCGGTGCTGCGCAACGAGGACCTCGTGTTTCTTACGAGCCACCTCGAGAGCGTCCTCAGCGATTTCTTTTCAATGGAGCACCAGACGATTCGGGACGCGGTGCGGCGTGGCGTGGATCGACAGAACTCTTTTTCACCGCGTCGTGCGCCTACGCATCCGCCAGGACGCTACGCGAGTGCTTCGCAGACGCAACGGGCATCGAGTGCTGTCCCTCCGCCGCAACAGCCGCCGCGCAGCCACCGGTACTTGTCCGACCGCTACACCGCTTCGCGCTCCACGTTTGCATCAGAGAAGGCTCCAGCTGCAGCTGCAGCAGCACCGTCGACACAGCCAGCATCGCGTGCAGCGCTCGCGCAGACGAGTATCAGCATGGATGAGCTGCTCGATGCGGAGGACGTGGCGGGGGAGACGGTGGAAAACATCGCCGAGGACGTCTGGGAGTCAACGCACGCCGCTGAGGCGGAGACAGCGCGAATCAGTGCAGCCGCAGCCGCCTCTGAAGCTGCAGCGTCATCCACCTTGGCAGCGACAGCGGAGATCGAGGACGAGTATGAGGAAGTCGTGGAAGAAGTGGAGATGGAGGAGGAAGAGGAGATTGGCGATGCGAGTGCGGCAGCAGCAGCAGCGACGACGTCATTCACAAACGACGCTGCCACGCCGCACTCTGCCGCAGACGCCTTTGACCTTGATGCGTCCTCTACTACTCCTGAGGCAACGCCTGCTCCTTCACAGTCTGTCTCCTACCACGCATCGCACGTGCGGGACAGCGGCACCGCTACGATCGAGAGCGAGAACCGCTACGCCACCGGCCGCTTCGTGCGCGACGGCAGCGTGGCGGCAGCGGAGGTGGCTGAGGTGAGCCGCATCGGCGACTTTGATGTGGTGCGTCGTACGCAGCTGGCGCAGGGGGCGACGGAGACGGACGGGGCCCGCACGACGGTGAGCGCCACGCAGACGTCGGGGGCGTTCCGGTCCGCATCCGGCGATGTGAAAGGGACCTTTTCATACGAGCGTGTCGCAACCGTGACGGCGTCGTCGTCTGTTGCACCGGCTGCTGCAGCGGCTGCGGCAGGTGCGATCCCGGTGCGCCGTCCTGACGCTGCCGCGGAGGATGATGCTGCTGACGAGGGCGGAGACGAGGAGGGACCCACGATGGTGGTGCCGGCGAAGTCCGTGAAGGCCGTGGAGTCAGAGCAGACAGAAAAGGCCGCGACGGCGGCGGCGCAGCCGGCGAAGGAGGCAGCGAAGCAGAAGCGGGCCTCGACGAAGAGCGGAGGCAAGAGGAGCAACACCAAGAAGAAGAAGAAGGCGACGCGGCGCACGGCGGCCGCCAAGGACACCTCGGCAGCTGAGATGGTGTCGATTTGAGGCAGGGGTGGTGACGATGAGCCTCAGTATTGCACTTGGAGGCGAGAGACGACGTGTCACCCACGCTCTCTCCCTCTCTTTTAACTTCCTTCGTCGGTTTCACCGAATTGATAAGCGTGCGCATTTCGGATGCTCGCTCTTGGGCCCAGATTAGAGGTGTGCGGTGCGCTGATGGAAGGGAGCGGAGAAGCCGATCTCAGAGGCATTGAGGACATTGCAGTGCTGAGGACGCGTCTTTTGATATTAGGGTCAAGTGCGCATTGGAGAGTGAATGACGATCGTACGCTTGCTCCCACCTTCTCTCTCTCTTCTCCTCCTCTCTCTTTGTATGTTGCAGTAGGCTGCACAGGCCCCGCTCTCGAATTCACACCGAAAAAAAAAAAAAAAAAAAAAGCTTTTCTTTACCACTACAGATATATCCCAGTCCAATCAAGAGAATGGCCAATTTGGGTGCCCTCTGCTATTGGTCGGTTGTGTTCGCCTGCCGGGCTGGACCCCTCCCGGTTGAGCTCCGGTGGACGTCGGGTGAGCCGTCGCACGGCCTCATGAACTACTTTTTGGCGGACAAGCGGCTGGAGTTCGCCGAATTTAACGCCGAGTACACCGCCGCCCGGACATACACAGTCACCCCCACAAACTGGGGCGGCCAGCGTGAGCCCACGTACATCGAGTTCCTCGATCCCAACGAGGCGATTACCACCTTGCTTCGGGAAACGCTGCACGTGCCGGAGGCGTACCTCCAGAATCTCGCCGATCCGCAGTACCGGGCCAACATGTTGCGTGTCGTGGAGAACTTTTTCGCGACCGCCAAGGCCGAAGGCGCGACGCGGATGCTCACGGAGGCGGAGTTGGAGGAGATGTGGAACGCCCAGAACTTTCTGGCGTTCAAGCAGATTCCGTGGGAATTGCACGCCACGGAGGAAAACCTGCAGCGCCTCTCCGCCAACACTGAGACCGCCGTGGCCTCGCTCGAGCAGCGGAAGCTGGATGTGAGCGATGGCAACACCCTGCTGGCGCAGAACCAGGCCATGCGCGAGGAGATGCAGAGTCTCCAAGCGTTGGTTCAGTCCCTCGCCACGGAGCTGCGCAGCTCGCGTGGCCCCGCCCAACCCCAGACCCTCGACGGCATTTTTCCGGGGGTCACGGCCGTCGCTGCACCTCCGACGAGCGCAGCCGTCGCCTCCCAGCCGTACAATCCGTCCGCCGCCCTGACGCTTTACCCCGGCGTTACGCTGAACGCCAGCACCTGGCCGAGGCTGGTGGACCAGCTCGGCACATATGCCGCGGTCAAGGCGCAGCTGCTGGAGTGGATCGGAGTTCACCCTACGACGATCCGCGCACCCCTGCTGCAGCTTGCCTATCAGGGCTTCTGCAACGAGTTCGACGTCCTTACGCGGATGTTCGACCTGACGGCGCCGGACAACGCCGACCTCGCCGCCCTCCTCAGCCTCTCTTACCAGCGACTGCTGATTGAGGCGCAACGGGTCCAAGGGCAGACGCTGGGCTCCGGGCAAGCGCAGCGCGTGGGCCTTATGCCGCAAATGGCGCAGCAGTTCCTCCGGGAGACAGAGGCCAGCACCGGCCTCAAGTTTTATGGCCAGACGCCTAAAGGCCGCGTCTACCCGCAACACACCCGCAACCCGCAAAAAAACGGAAGCGGCGCCGCCGTAAAGCACGACGGCAAATGAACCGAGGGGGTGCTGGTGACGCTTCTCCAGCGTGCCGTACCGCAGCTTCGGCGGCAACCCGTGCCCACCGACCTTCCCGCAGCCGAGGCAAACTACATCACCTTCATGGAAGGGATGTGGAGCAGCGCGACGTGGGCCCAGATGCGCAGCCTGTGGAACAGGTATCGGATCTTTGCCGAGGCAAACGAGCTGCCGCTAGGGGCTCACAGCGCCGGGATCTTTGTCTTCTCTCTCCCGATCAGCGTACAATCGAAACACACGTACGTCCGCCACCTTATAAACATCTTCCGCAAACTCGGCGTCCCCCATCAAGAGCTCACTTTGCTCGACTCAGCTCTGAAGGCGCGAGGAGCTCTGTTTCCGATGGAGCAAGCTCGCCCGATGACTCGGTCGGACCTTCTGAGGATCTGCCAGGAGGTGGCACCACTGCCGAGTTTACTCCTCATGCTTGCGTGGAAAACGGCCAGTCGGTGGGACGAGATTCAGCGGCTGCAGGCGAAAAGCCTCCTCTCGGTGGCAAGCGACGAGATCGTTCTCTATTTTGGTGCGGAGACGAAGACAAGCCGCACAAGACCGTTCCGGCCGGACCTCTTTTGCGTCGTGCGTGGCGACGGAACGCGCACGCTGGCGGAAGCAATGCAAGCAGCGAAGCGCAAAGCTGCGGCCGACACGGCGCTCTTCCCCTTCCCAACGGCAAAGATTCGGGAGATTCTTCAGCCGTACGGCTACTCGGCCCACAGCCTGAAGCGCGGCGCGATCTTGCACGTGCTGATGGCCCTCCCCGAAGGAGATCCGCGCCTGGGGATTGTACCGCTGTTAGGAAAGCACGCCCCGAACTTTCCCGTCCTGGGGGACCTGACGGTGCGGTACAGCGCGGAGCAGGTTGCAGCCGCACGGCACCTTGGCACCGGATTGCTTACGTCCCTCCTGTAGCCGATGAAGAGTGGTCGCACATTTTACCCGAGGCTCCGTTGCCGTCGCCGCTTCATTCCATTCTGCCACGCCGCGCTCATGCCCGTCTGCCGGTAACTGTAGAGGAGTGCCAGGCACCTCTTCACGTGGTCGGAGTCCGTACAATGCGATTCGACGCGTTGTGCCACACGCTCAACGACGCTTCCCAACGCCGTATGAAGCTTATGTGGCGGTTGCTTGAGGAATGCCCGCGCAATTTGAGCCCCGTCAGGCACCACGGTGGGCTCATTGCAGCAGATGTACAGAAGTTGCGCGACGCCGACATCATCGAGCGCTGCTCGGATGCGCGCCCGCTCCTAGGTTCCGCGTTCACGGTCCTCGAGACGAAGAAGAAGACCTTGCGAAGAAGATTCATCCTTTGGCCGAAGCAAGTGAACCGCTGGCTCAACGAGCGCGGATACAAGTCCGAGGTAAACCTGAACACGCAGCCGTGGGATCTAGTGCTCGACGAGGTAGGTGGGGTGACGGACCTGACCACGTCATTTTTCCAGGTGGCTCTCCCAGCACACCTGCGCGCGCTCTTCTGTTTCCGTGCTGCCGATGGCACGGTGTATCAAATGAAAGCGTTGCCCATGGGCTTGAGTGTCAGCCCAGAAATCATGCAGATGGTGACGGCAGGCCTTGCCGGTCACCCAGCATACGCCAAGCGACCCGCCGTCAATGTCCACGTCAATGTGTGGATCGACAACATCCAGCTCACCGGAGCTCGGACGGCGGTGGCGACAGCTTTGCAGGCGATCCGAGATGCCGCAAAGAACTTCAATGTTTCTCTCAATGAGGATGAGACGACTGTCGCCAATAAGTACACCTTCGCTGGCGTGGTCTTTGACCACACTCTCGGGGCGGTGAGTATTGGGGAGAAGACTCACAAGAAGCTGTGCCAGGACCCGCACAAAGATTTGACGATGGAGCAACTCGAGCGCCTGATGGGAAGGCTGTGGTTTGCTGCCCGGATCCTGCACCTGCCAGTTCACCGATACTGGTTCTTTCTCAAAGCCACGCGGCGGTTGATGGCCAAGTGGTCTAGAGGACTGCTTCACGCGACGTCTCCGGCAGGGCTACCTAGAACAGCCTCAGAAGAGCTGCGCGCTTGGTACACCCTGGCCACGCAGAACACACCGCGCACGATTACGCGCCTGCCCCCATCCACTGCCGCATACCACCTGTACACCGATGCCACTCTCCAAGGCTGGGGCGCCGTGTGCATCAACGCAGGCACGACACAAACCGTCGTGGCCGGCAGCAGGTGGGGAGCAGGACAGACCACGAACATCAATGCAGCCGAGCTTCGGGCCGTTCGCTGCGCGTTCGAGGCGTTCCGGTCTTTCCTCCGACCGGGTGCAGACATACACCTGCACATTGACAACACCTCCGCCCTGTCGGCCTTCCGCAAGAACTTTGCGCGCAGTCACGCCATTAACGCAGAGATACACGCTACAATGGCTGACCTGCCATACCGCATTGATGCCCAGTATGTGAAGTCCGCGGACAACCTGGCAGACGCACCCAGCCGAGAACCCCACTACGCGACAGGGGGACTAGCGACACGGGTAGGATGACAAGCGGGGGTGGAATGGCTAGGTGGGAACTACCTTGGCACTTTCGTCAGGAGAAAACCAGCCTAGTAACGTTTCATGCCAGTAAGGGGTAGATGTCGAGAGCGAGAGAGAGCGAGAAGCAACTCATCATGCTCATAAGTGTGGAAAGATGCGAGCCGGCTTGACTTATATAGTCGCCCATATGAGACCTATGTACATAGCTTCGTCCTCCGCTATAGTTTCCTATTCTTCCTTAATCCTCCTCCACCAACCTTCTACTACATTCATACATGATGAGTCGAGCATTAGTAGAGAGATATTCATTCTTATTTTCACAGGAACCAATAATATGCGTCTTCTTGTTACGCTACAGAGAAGTGACATGCAAGTCGCCTACACTAAATTACAACGGAGAGAGAGAGAGAATGGAGGTGCTGACTATGACACGATGAGAAGAGAGCGAGAGAAAGAGAGGAAGATGAATCACGCATACGCTGAACTCTTCGTCCTTGCAGAGCGTGGTGGCCGGTCTTCTCGAAGCATCGGCGTCACTCACAGTTGCCCGCAACAGGCAGCCGCGCCCATCAAATCGGCAGTTTTGAACCCTTTTTTCTCTCATGTCGCGGTTCGTTCCCAGCTCATCGGTGGCTTGTGAAGTGGTTCACGTGTGAAGCTGTTTTGCATTGCTTGTGCTCTCATTTTTGCTCCTCCTGACTCCCCATGCGACATGCAGCTCTTTTCTTTTTCTTCGGAAACTCAACACCACAAAACAATTAAAGAATTATCCAGTCTATTGTTACGGTCGTCAACTACACTAGCCGGCAACGTAGCCCACCACCCCCACCTCTCACTGCTGTACATAAACACAGACGCACGTGCACTCCCAATTCATTCTTTCTTTTTTCCTCATCCCAGTGCCTCTCATGCCGCAGGCCGGTCTCCCCCTTCTTGCTGCTGTGTGGTTCAGCGTGGTAGCTCCTGTCGTCGTGGTGGACGGCGTCTTTGTGCTGACCCGCTCCCTCGACGTCAACATCCCCCACCCACTCAGCGAGGTCGTCCCCTTCAAGTACTGGCTCATCTACGCGCAGTACGACCGCCGCTACGCCCCAAACAATGACGCCTTTGTGGTGGCGCAGTCGTGGCTGAACCTTGTCGAGGTCGCGCTGGGCCTCGTGGCGGTGATGCTGGGGCTGCTGCGCGCCAACAACGCGGCGGTGAAGCTCGCCATTCTCGTCGCCACCATGACGCTCTTCAAGACGGTGCTCTACTACGTACTCGACATCGTGGAGGAGGGCTTGTACACGAAGCACAACACGTTTGCGGAGCAGTTCGCGATGGTGATTGTGCCGTCGTCTTTCTGGATCATTGTGCCGGCGGTAATCATTAAACAGTGCTTCCGCATTCTGACGCTGGTGCATGTGCCGGAGAAGAAGGGCAAGGCGAAGGCGGCGCAGCAGCAGCAGCAGCAGCAGCCGAACCACGCGCAGAACAGCAACGGCAACAATAACAACAACAACAAGTCCAACAAGAAGAAGAAGTAATGCGCGTGCCGCACACTACAAAACTTCGGCTGTTGTGGAGCGTGGGATGAGGCGTAGTCGCTGGCAACGAAGCGAGAAGAAGTGAGATTCTAAAGACGGTCCCCAAAAAGAAGAAGAAACAAAAAATAGGACGTTGCAGTCATCGCCTCTATACCTCGGCGAGGGAGGACACCACTGGTAACAACACCTCAACTACTGCCCTTTTAACGTTGTCTCTTTGTTATTTTCCTCTTGCTTTTTTTTTTCCTCCTTCTTTGCGAACATTTCCATCATCTATTTCGCTGTTTTTTTTCATGTGTCTGCCAGTGAGGCAGCCGATGTCCAAAGAGAAGCAACGAAGACGAACGGGAGGGAAACAAGAAGAACTCACCGCGGCGGATCCAAGCGGAAAATATGTCTTTTCACAATCTACGAACGCACATCCGCCAGCTGCCGGAGAAAAAAAAGAGAAAAATGCCAGCGTTGTTGCCCTCTTTGCGCTGCTGCGTTCAGGAAAAAGCACCTTTGTGACGTTTTGTCCACTGGCGCGCTCACTTTCGATGAGAGATCTAGAGATAATACATTAACAAACAACAAACTATAAAACACTGTGAAGACGGGCTTCGCCGGCTTTCTCTTCGCGGCTATCCTTTCTTGTGCGTGTTGCATACTCAACTACTTCCTTTCGCCTCCTTCTTCCTCTTCTTTTCTTTCTTAACTTAACGCAACCACACACTTTTTTTTTGCACCTTTCTTCTCAATGCTAATGGACAGCAATACAAGAAACGGAGCGTGGAGCAACACATACAAACACGGAAAGAGGCGTTTCCTGCATACACCGTCTTAATCCTGTCTTCGTTCAACACGAGGACTCTAGCTCGACGTTGCGTCCCCGTTGGTGCACGTGCGCTGCGTAGAAGCCCTCTTTCCAGCTGTTCTTTCTGCTCTGCTTGTACCTTTCAACGTCTCACTCCCTTTCCCCCCTTTGTTGTTTCCTTTCTCACACGGCTTCTTCGTGAGGTGCGGAAGGCAACTGTTTCACCTGGTCGTTTGTGTGCCTTTTTCAAGGCCTGCCGGTGTTTTCGTTGCGTGAAAGGAGTGTGAAAGAGAGAGAGAGTCTTTCTGTGCGTATACTGAGAAACACTTTTTTTTGCTGCTGCTTCCACTGTCTCCCGCGGATCCTGCATCTGCTTCACCATCTACAATTTTGATTGTGGAGGTACCGCTTTATTTCAATTTCTTCCCTCTCGCAGAGCGCAGCGTTCTCAAGTGCAGTCTCTCTCTCGCTCCTTCCTTCCCGGTGCTTTTATTTCACGTCAGCACTCTATCTCCTTTTTTTTTCTGTGAAGGCACATTTTGATTTTTCAATCTCACTCTTGTACTTTGCTTTACGTCTCTTGGTGTCAGCGAGCATTGCGTGGGACACAGGGAGCTCTCATCGACGAAGAAGATTCCCCTCTTCATCTCCCTCCCTTTGGTTTTTCATACCTTGAACACATTTTTCTTTGCTACTTCTACTGCATCACGGTTTTCTTGTATTTGTCTTTTTTTTTCTTATTCGGGCATCAGAAGATCTTGTATCTGACAGCGTGTGAGTGTGCTCTGCTTTTCCCTTTTTTCGCGCGCGTGTCTGAGCAGTGGCAATACTCATACGCGTGCTTCGCGCTTCACCCTCTCTCTCTTTCTCTGTCTTTCGTTTACCCTGCTCTCTCTGTACCACTAGCTGTTCGCCCTACGCTGTCTCCTTTTTCTTTTTTTCTGCACAAGCTTGGGGCGGAAAACATGAAGCGTTTTCCCAGTCATCCCGTTTCTATAAGTGCCGGGCGACGGGCAGTCGCGGCGTTGACAGGCGGTGCGAGTGCGTCTTTGTTTTTCACGAGTACCGTTCAGCAGTCGCAGGCGTGCTACTCGAGCCAAACGACCAAAGCCTTCGCCAGCAGCAAGGCCAAGGGCGGGGCTGCGGCGGGCAACAGCAGTGCAACCGCCCCCGTCCCAGGCAGCGCCGCAGCCCTGTCATCACCCGCTGCCGCCGCCACGCAGCCCGCCTCCACACAGAACCGCAACAGCAGCAGCGGCGGCGGTGGTGGCCGATCTGCGCCGTCGTCTGGGCGGGGAAGACGGCCGAGCGCGGTAGCGGAGCCCTGTCCGACCCAGCCAACCCCTCCTTCTTCTGGTGCGCGTGGCCGGCGTGGGCAGCACAGCAGCAGCGGGCCGTCGAGTGAGCGCCGTGTGCGGCCGATGCGGGGGCGTCGCGCCACCGAGCCGCCACGAGTGCGCCGCACAACACGGCAGAAGGCGGTGGCGCTGCTGCAGTCCTGCCACGTTGAGGGCACGGCAGCAGACAACACAGCGCCATCGCACACGTCTGCCCCCCTTGTGGAGCCGGCCACTGCATCAGCATCTTCTTCATCACCAGTGTTGCAGTCCTCTGCAGTGCGTGAGAACGGTGGCGAGGCGGTGCTGCCACTCACAGCAGCAGCAACGAAAATGGCCGCCCCAACTTCCCTAGCTTCTGGTGCTTCGGTGGGTACGGAAGCGGAAGTGACGTCCCTCACCACCGAGCAGCTGCTGTCTCGTCTGCAGCTCACCACGTTTGTGGAGCGCGTCACGTCGCAGGTGCGCGACTGGGCAGCCGCAGTAAAGGAGTGGGCACACCCTTCGTCTGATCCTACGCTGCGAGAGTGGGAGCGGCAGCTGCTGCTCTCGCTGCGCAAGGAGTCCTTTGCGGATTGCACCGTGGTGCAGTACGCGATGCAGCAGCGCTACGAGGATCAGTTTGGCAGCAGCAGCCGCGACGTCGCCTTTCTCACGCTCTACGCACGGGTGCTGATGAACAACGCCGTCTTCTGCCTCTTGAACTTCGTCACGTATCGTGCGACGGAGTTGCTGAACGAGGCGCTCGAGGTGGCGCGTCGGGCCTCTGAACTCAAGGAGCACCAACAACAGCCGATGCAGACGAAGACAGCAGCGGAGGGTGCGGCTGGCAGCTCTGGAAAGCGGTCTTTGCAGACGGTGCAGCAGCTGCGGCCGTCCACGGATCCAGAGCACTGCTTCGTCTTTCTCCGCGTCCTACTTGCCAATGCCTATGCCAGCGATCAGGAGTACTGGAAAGCGGCGGAACAGTACCAGCTCGTCCTCTCGGCGCTTGAGCGCAGCCCGCTCTGGAGCCCTGAGCAAGTCGCCCCTGGACCCGTCAGCCCTATCGCGGTGAGTCAGACTTTCGCGGAAGAGGACGCACGACTGTTTTACGCGGATGCCGCGCGTGTCGACCACGCCGTCGCCCAGGGCACCGCGCAGCTCCTCCTGCTGCAGTCGCAGGGTGTTGCGGAGAACGCGGTGCGGCTGATGCACGCCCAGCTTGCTATGGCCCGCCTGCACCGCCACGCCGGCCGCCACGCGGAGAGTCAGTCCTTCTACGAGAGTTACCTTGACGGTGCCGCGGAGCACATGGAGGGCGAGGACGTCGCGGGTGTGATGCTGGAGCTGGGCCGGCTGCTGCTCTACAAGGAAAGCAACGAGGAGGCGGCGCTGGTGTACCTGGAGGCTGCCTCAAGCATGTTGCTCGAGGACGCACAGGACCTTCTTCAGGCCGCTGAGACGAGCGGGGAGGGAAAGGAGGAGTCGGGCAGGGCGGCGCTGCGAATTGCGGCGGGCAACACCGCCCAGCGCACCGCCGGCAGCCTCGTCGACACCGCGATGGCGTACCACGCGCAGGGGAAGACCGGCAAGGCGATTGGGCTGCTGGAGGGCTCGCTGCAGCTGCTCGACGCGGCGGGGCTGCGGCTGCTTGGTGGGTGGGTGCGGGAGCAGTACGCCGACATGCTCGCGACTGTCTCTCTCGTTGACCGCGCCTTGGAGGAGTACACGCGGGCCATGGAGATGCTGCGCGACGAGTGCGGCGACGTGGTGGAGCAGCTCGGACCTGGTGGCCGTCTCGTGCACCTCACGTCCTACGAGGTAGAGGGCCATTTGGCCTTCTGCTTGCAGACGTACGTGGGCGACCACCGCCGCGCCATGGCGCACTTTCGTAGCATTCTGCAGGCCACCTACCGCGCCAGCCCAGCCGTGCGGAGTGCGCAGGCGCGGCTGAGTAAGCGAGCGCGTCGTCACCGCGCCGGAGCAGCGGCTGCAGTTGTTTCGTCTTCTTCACTTGCAGCAGCAGGCGTTGGACGTCGCGGTGGCGGCGGTGGTGGTCGGACACGCGACAGCCGTAGCAGCAGCAGCAGCGGTGCGTCCTCGGTGGACATGATACTCAAGCCCGATGTCCTGCACTGGGTCTTGACGAACTATGTCGCTTGCTGCGAGCGCGTCGGTGCGCACGGCGAGGCCGTCGGCGCGCAGAACCGCCTCATCGAGATTGAGGGTGCGCTGGGCGGAAACGTGGTGGACTCCTACCTGAAGCTCATCGCGCTGCACCAGGAGGCGGGGGAGGTGGAGAAGACACTGGCGCTGTGCTTCTACGTTTTCTTCCTCCCAGATGCGATGATGCCGGCGCAGACGCGGCTGGAGGTGGCCAACTGCTTTGCGTCGAGCTGCCATCAGATGGGCAACAATCGCATGGGTGCCGTGCTGATGCAGGCGGTGCAGCACGTCCGCGGCGACTTCGACGCCAACGCGCTGGTGCACTACGCGATGTGTCTGAAGGCCCTCGACCCGGCCGACCGGCTGCAGCTCGACGGCATGATGGACATCGAGGCGGGCATTCAAGCCATTGGGCGTGTCTTCCGCCGTGCCGCAAGCATCGTCGCGGTGGACACGGCGCTCGACGCGATGGAGGAGGCGGGGAGTGAAAAGGGGTCGTGGTCGCAGAGCCGGGTGGACCGCGTTCTGAATGGCCTCATCGTGCTCAGCCGCGGTGCCTTCTTTTTCCATCAGAACCGCTTCAACAAGGACGCGGCGGACCTCTACGCCCACGCGCTCGAGCAGGTGGACCACATCACGTCGACCATCCCGGTGCTGACGGAGGCCCTGCAGCGGGAGATGGGGATTCTGCTCGTGAACTACGCCACGCTGAAGGCGCCGGAGGACGCCACGTTCGCGGCGCAGCTCTACGAGCGTGCGGCTGCCGTGTGCCCCTCCTACCCGGAAGTGTCGGAGGTCGTTGCCGACTTCTTTGTCCAGTCAGGCGACTACACAAAGGGGTGGAAGTACATGACCCGTGTGCTGCGCTCGAACCCGGCGGCGGCGGCCGAGATGCACCTGCGGCTGGCACGCCTCGGCACCGGCAGTGCGTGGGACACCTTGTCCTTTGGGCAGCGCGTGGATGTCGTGGAGCACCTGCTGAAGGGCCTTGGGGTGTCAGCCGAGCGCATTGCGTCGGCGCGCACGCTAGCGCTGCAACGCCACATGGGGCACACGAGCAGCGACAGCACTGACGGGGCAACCGCCACCACTGCTGCCGCAACGCCTCTTGTCATCTCTCTAAAGGACTTTGCGCCGCTGCTGATGGACGGCGTGGCGAACACGATGAGCGAGGAGGCGGTGTGCCTCGCCACGTACATCGTGCAGACCCGCTTTCAGGAGCCGCAGCTGCTGAACCGCCTCTACCGCCGCGCTCTCCTTCGCTTCCCCACGCACGCCACGATCTTGGTGAACTACGCGACGCTGTGCATGTACGCGGGCTACCACGTTCTCGCCCGCAAGTACATCGCTAAGGCATTTGCCGCGTCGTCGGCGGACTTGAACTGCACCATGTGTTACGCGCACTACCTGTGCCGATCGTACGAGGACCAGCAGGTCGGCTCCGCGGAGGCGCTTTACGGAGGTTTCCTGGAGCGGCACCCGAACGTGGCGCAAGCCCACGCCGCCTATGCGAACTTCATGACCGTCTCGATGCCCACGCCATTCAAGACCGAGGAGCACTTCCAGCGCGCGCTGGAGCTGGGCCCGCGCACCGAGGACGTGCTGCTGCAGTACGGCCAGTTCATGTGGGCCTGCACAGACAGCCGAAACGTTTACACGAACGACGACGTGCGGCATCGCCTCTTTGACCGGGTGGAGCAGCTCTTCAAGGAGGCTGTCGCGGCGAGCCCCAACAGCTTCACGGCATGCCACCAGCTTGGCACCTTCTACGCCAACCGCCACAACCGCTTCGAGGACGCCATGACGATGCTGTACCGCGCCCACAAGCTGCAGCCCGGCAACGTCGAGGTGCTGCGCCACATCCTCAACACCCTGCACGAGGAGTGTGTGCGGGTGCAGCGGGAGGAGCAGCGGCAGAGTGGGACGGTGGCGGGGCAGGCGAGCAGCGTCGCGATGGCGGCATCCTCCTCTTCTTCCGCGTCGTCGTCGTCACGCCTGCGGTCGCTGACGTCGGCAACGAAGGACATGTTTGACAATGTTGTTGCGAAAGAGCCGAATGACACCGCGACGCTCGAGCGCTACGCCCGTTTTGCCGTTGAGACGCTGAAGGATCCTCGCCTCGCCGCCAAGCTCTACAGCCGTATTCAGGAGCTGAATCGCAAGTAGAGGATGCGTGTGAGCGTTGTGTGTGTCTGTGTCTGCGTACCATAAACGTCCATCCTTTCTTCTTTATTCGAGAAGGAGTCTGCTTTTTTTTTTTTTTACCGAGGGAGAGGAAGGAGGAGTGGAGGAGGCCGTAATGTGTGCCCGTTTCTGCTTTAACGTGCGTGTCCCTCCCCTTTCTCTCTTTCTCCCCTTCTACACAAACCGCTTTATAACACCAAAAAAAAAAATACAATACACCGTACATGCACCAAGAGTAGCCTAGATTTCTGTTTCATCGTTTGTTTATTTCCCCCACTATTGTTCCTTGTACACTACTGACCTCTTTTTGTTTTGTTCGTTGAGTGTTGTTGCCACCGAGTTTCTTTTCCCTTTTTTTGTGCTCGTCCAAGAACGCAGAGCTTTTTTCAGAGCAGACCAGAATGAGTAAATATCGGCAGAGCGAGAAGGAAAAAAAAAAAGGTATTCACGCTTGCACAAAGCCGCGGCATTTTTTCTTTCTTTTCCTTTCTACTGCTCGATGTGAGAGTGGCTGGCATTTTCAAAGCTGCAACGCAAACTCTCGTCTAACGCTCCTGTTAGTCTTTTTTTGATGTATTGGAGTGTGTGCCCGTAGGTATCTCCTCGATTCAGCTCTCTGCGTACGCTTTCTTCTACGATGCTACGTTTTTTTTTTCCTCCTTTTCTCCTACGCCAAGTGAGGAAAAAGAAGCCTTTTGTTCCTCTATTCCATATTTGTACCTATTACCTACTAAAGAAAAAGAAAAAAAATACATATTAGTGAAAGAATCATCGCAGTGAAGTAGATGCACTTTATAGAGAGAGAGAGAGAGAGAGAAGTAAGATTTAATGTGGTATGATAAAAGCTTTTTAAAAAGGGTTTTCTCAGCACTTATCATTTTCCGGTTCTGTTTGCGAACCTGGAGGAAGAGCTTCCGCAGCGAACTCGGTGAGTTTCAGAAGTGCTCAACGCGCGGCACAACTGCGTCGCCTCACTGTGAAGCGCAGAATGCCATGTGTGACCATTCCAGTCTCCGCTACTGGACCTCCATCCTCCTTCTCTTTACCATTTCTGCTGCTCCTCTGTCCTTTCGTTTTCCCGCCTTCCCTCTACTTGCGTTGGTAAATTAAAATGAAGGTGGTGCCTCTATTGGCTTCTCAGCGAGGCTTCAAACGCAATTGCTGGCTTTCAGCTTCTACCCTTTACATATACGCAGAAGCACTTATCATTATCATTTTTTTTTGCATATTCCCGCTTAGCTGCAGTGCTGTGCTCCTTGTGTGCTGCTGCTGCACCAACATTTGTCATTTTTGCCGCCTTTTCTGTCGTGATTTCTTCTTTCCGTGCTACAGCACGCTCACCAAATATTCTCCCTCTCTCATCGGCGACACAATAAGAAAAAAAAAAGACATTATACTCATCATGGGTTGCATCATGCGGGACTTTCCTCAAGTCTCAAGGCGGCACGTTGGTGCCGTGCGTCTTTGCTGCCTCGCTCTCTGCCTCGTGTGCGCGTGGTGGACGCCACTGATCACGTTTGCTCGCGCTGCTGCTGCGGAGGACGCCGCGGAGGTGTGGTACGTACGCGGTTGCCGCGACGCAGCGTCTCGCGATGCGCGCGAGACAACCGGCTGCTTCGCCGCCGCTGCGGGCCGCAGCAACAGCACTGTGATGCGCAGTGTCAAACTCTCCCTGCAGGGCGTTCACCTGCCCACCGACCTGCACAACCACCGCGTCGTGCTGTGCGAGCACCGCCGTCCCTCACTGCTGGGGGAGGTGGAAAGTGGGGCAGCAGATGGTGCGCAGAAGATGGAACCCGTGCGACTTCTCTGCGAGAACCCGGAGGCGTCGGAGCTCTTTCCCGGTCAGCTCATCACCTGTGAGCTGGTGAACCCGCTGCTGACGATGAGCAACAACGCCGCCTGGCAGCCGCACCTGAAGCGCCTCGTCAACACCCGGGTGTGGTTCGACGTCCGCGTGGAGGTGCAAGACGGCGGTGAGGGCGAGGCGGCGTACCGCGCCGTCAGCATTCTGCGACGGGCCGTGCAGCTGCGCGTGAGCAACAGCTCGAAGCCGGACGCGGCGGCAGAGGCATCGCAGAAGAAGGCGCAGCAGCGTGCTGTGTCGTGGGAGGAGGTGCGGCAACACCCGCTGGAGCGCCTCTACAACCCCACTGCCGTCGCGAACGACAGCGCGACGTCCAAGTCAGCCAGAGAGCGTGCCGACACCTCTTCCAGCGATGGCGCCCAACAGCAGGGGGAGGAGGTGTGGGTGGAGCTGGGTATCGGCGGTCTCAAGCGCGAACTCCGCTCGCTCTTCCGCCGTGTCTTTCTCTCCCGCCTGCCGTCCCTCGCGCCGCTCGCGGAGGCGTTGCAGCTGCAGCACGTCCGCGGCGTCATCCTCTACGGACCACCCGGCAACGGCAAGACGCTCATCGCACGCAACCTCTTCCGCCTCTTAGGGCCCAACACGCGCCTCTCCGTGGTGAACGCGGCGGATATCCTCTCCAAGTACGTTGGCGAGTCGGAAAAGAATCTGCGGGACGTCTTCGAGGGCTACGACATCGGCACCAGCTCCAAGGCGGAGGACGCCGCGAAGGAGGAGGAGGCTTTTGATCGCTCTGCCCACCAACACCACCACACAAATAACAGTGCGCCGGGCTCGCTGCAGGTGCTGGTGATTGACGAGTTCGAGGCGCTCTTCCGTCGTCGTGGGCATTCCGCAGACGAGAGCTCCGCCAAGGCGGTCTACGACGGCGTCACGAACACGCTCCTCTCCCTTATGGACGGCGTGAAGAGCCGCAACGATTTGCTCGTGGTGGGGCTCACGAATCGGCTGCAGGCCATCGACCAGGCTCTTCTCCGCCCGGGCCGCTTCGAGGTGCTGATTGAGATCCCGGCACCGGATGTCCCAGGCAGGGAGGACATCTTCTTCATCCACACCGACCGCCTCCGCGAGCACCACTTTCTCGCCGCGGACGTCGACCTGCACACACTGGCGCTCGAGTCGGGCGGCTTCTCGGGGTCGGACATCGCTGGTGCGGTGCGCTCTGCCGTCAGCTACGCCCTGCTGCGCTACCGCCAGGAGGGCATCTTCGGCGCGCACGGCGACGGCGCAGTCGCGGCTGGCGACGGGGAGGAGGAGGAGGAGCTGATCGGTCACCGTCCTGGTGATGTAGGGGGATGGGGATGGACCGCAGAGGATGGTGGCCCACACGATGTGAGCCAAGGTGGTGCTGGCACGTCATCTTCATCAGCAGCAACGTTTGCAGTGACGCGCGCAGACTTTGACCGCGCCATGGCGGACATCCGCAGCGCGAAGGACGAGGCCTCCGCCCTCTCCCAACTCTCCACCGACGGCGACGGCGCTGGCGTGGACGTCGTCGACTACGACGGCACCGTCAGCCGCAACATCGAGAGGGCAAGCGCGGTGATGAGCCGCGTGCTGCAGAGCGACCGCACCGTGAGTGGGCTGATCGCGATCACCGGCGCACCTGGTACGGGCAAGTCGACCATTGCACGAGCTTTGACACGCGTGCATGACTTCACGACGGTGCGCTACTTCTCCTGCCGCCGCCTCAGTGAGTTGCGGGATCGTGAAGAGCAGCTGGCAAAGTTGCGCGATGCCCTCAGCGAGGCCTCCCACACGGACCGCGGCCTCGTCGTGCTGGACGACTACGACGTCTTGGTGGATGCGATGGGCAGCAGCAGCAGCTACGCCACTATGACGCTGCGGGGACTGCTGTACGAGTACATGCACCGCCCCGGCGGCGTCAGCCGTGCCCTCGTCGCGGATTCGCCGCTCGCCAGCGCCGAGGACGCGGGAGGAGAGACCGAGGCGGGCAACATGGTCGTGAACGCTGGCAGCCGCGTGGCGGCCGAGCGCAACCGCCGCGTCCTCCTTCTCACCTCCTCTCTCGCTGCTGCAGTGCAGACGCAGTCGTTCGATGTGCACCTCCGCGTCCACCCGCTGCTGCGCCGCGGTGCGGCCACGCTACTCGAGTCGTACCGCGTCGTGGACGCAGCGCACGCGGCGGCTGTGGCGGCCGCCTACCCCGTCTCGATGAGCTACCGCACGTTTCTGCGCATCACGGACCTGTCCTTGCAGCGGTGGGTGCAGCAGGCGAACACCTCGGCTGACTCCGATGATGCAGCGGCGGTGACGGCGGTGGAGCTGCCGGCGTTCTTTGCAACATCGGCGGCGATGCGCAGCCGCTACGCGACGCTGCACGCCATGCAGTCGCTGACGGACTTCTTCACCATTACCACCGACGAGGCGCGGCGTGGCTTTGCGGCTGTGGTGCGGGCAACGGTGGCGAACATGGGGCTGATGGACCCTTACGAGGGCTGGAAGGGTGCGGGGGACGAGGACGAGGTTGACGACGGAGTGGAGGAAGATGAGGATGCAGATGGTTCTGACGTGGTGGATGGCGTCGAGGAGGGCTTTGATGTGGATGCGGTGGTGGGGGCTGCGGATGAGCTGCTGTGGTAGTACGGCAGTCACACACACACGCTGTCAGCATCGCGATAAAAGGCTAAATGTACCTGGTGTGATGCAGTTTTCTTGCTTGATGCTTCGCTTCTTTATGTTTGTGGTCTCACCACGGCGTGCGTGTCTGCTTTACAAGAGAGAGATAGGGACCTCATGCGTCTATACCCACAAGTGTCCCGCACCCACCTACGCGTTCATATCTATCTTTTGCGGTAGCGTGAAGAAAAGAATGACGGGAAATGAATCGCTGTTACTCTCAACAACAACAGCAAAGCAAACTGAAAGCTATTCTTGGGCCACAACACGACTCTTGATCAATCTTAACTCATCCGCGTCTGGCGGCACATGTTGTTTTTCTTGATCACAACTTTTGAGGCAGAGAGAGAGTGTGTGTCGCTTAGCGGCACACGAAAAAAGGAAGGGGAGATAGGTAGACTTGCATTCACCTTGTCGTGCTTTGCTACTTGCGAAGCCGCCTGCATGGGTATATTGCAGCAAAGACCTCGCGCCTCGTGTGCTTCTCCACTGGAGGCGGTGCACATCAGGCGGGCGAGGAAAAGAAGATCCAAGAAGAAAGACTTCTTTTCCAGTATTACTATCCCTCTCTATTATCCTTCTCCTCTCTCTCTCTTCTCTAAATGGTTTGCGTGCTTACTCGCCCTCAGCAGCCCCTCTATTCCGATCGCGACACGTTGCATTTTTTTTTTCCCCACTCGTCTTCGTTATACTCGTGGTCACCATAATCGGTGAACCTTCTTGGGCAACAAGCCGCTTCTTCTTCTTCTCTTCCGCCTCTTTTTATTTGTCCTTTCTCCCCGCCTAATCGGAATTTATACGTTGCTCTCTCCCTCCCCTGCTCCTACTATACAAAGGTAAAAGAGGAAGAAATATAAAAAAGCAACACGGCGGAGGGTCATTGCCTTTATTCCTCCCTGCTGGCACCGCCGCGATTGCTTCCGCTTATTCATCCTTAACACAGTGTTTGTTTATTTGTTTCAGAGAAACGTAGGTGACTGGTGTAAACCAGCACGCAAAGAAAAAAAAAAGTGAACTTCATCTCTGTATCGCAAAGACTATTTTAGCCATGTGGAGGGCGTCGCGTTTCTTGAGGTGCGCCGCGAGCGCTGCCTCTCACACCGTTGCCGCCGCTGCATCCGTTGGCACCGCTGCTACTGGACCCGCGATGCCGACGTCCATCAACGAGCTGCCCAGCACCCGGCCCATCTACATGGACAACCAGGCTACAGCTCCTCTCGACCCCCGTGTACTGGACGCGATGCTGCCCTTCATGACAGAAGACTACGGCAACCCGCACAGCCGCACCCACCAGTACGGCTGGAGTGCCGAGGCTGCGGTGGAGACGGCGCGGAAGCAGGTGGCCGACCTGATCGGTGCGAGCCCCAAAGAGGTCTTCTTCACCAGCGGCGCGACGGAGAGCAACAACATCGCCATCAAGGGCGTGGGCAACTTCAACAAGGCGAAGAAGAATCACATCATCACCCTGCAGACGGAGCACAAATGCGTGCTCGACTCCTGCCGCTACCTGGAGATGGAGGGCTTCGAGGTCACCTACCTACCGGTGCTGAAGAACGGCATGGTCGACCTCAAGGTGCTCGAGGCGGCCATCAAGCCCACGACCTGCCTCGTCTCCTGCATGGCGGCGCACAACGAAATCGGCGTGCTGCAGCCCATCCGCGAGATCGGTGCCCTCTGCCGCTCCAAGAAGGTGCTCTTCCACACCGACGCGGCGCAGGCGGTCGGCAAGGTAAAGATCGACGTCAACGCGGACAACATCGACATCATGTCCATGTCTTCGCACAAGGTGTACGGCCCGAAGGGCTGCGGAGCCCTCTATGTCCGCCGTCGCCCCCGCGTGCGCCTGCGCTCCCCTGTCAGCGGTGGTGGCCAGGAGCGGGGTATTCGCAGCGGCACGCTGGCGACGCCGCTGGTGGTGGGTATGGGGGCGGCGTGTGCGCTGGCTATGCAGGAGATGGAGCGCGATGCAGCGCACAGCCTGCGGCTGCAGAAGCGGTTGCTGGAGGGGCTGCAGAACCGCCTGCCTCACCTCGTCGTGAACGGCGACCTCGAGAAGCGCCTGGCTGGCAACCTCAACATCAGCTTCGCCTGCGTGGAGGGCGAAAGTCTGCTGATGGGAATGAAGGACATCGCAGTGTCGAGCGGCAGCGCCTGCACGAGTGCGTCGCTGGAGCCGAGCTACGTGCTGCGTGCCCTCGGCGTGGACGCCGAGAACGCACACACGTCGATCCGCTTCGGCATTGGCCGGTACACCACCGCGAAGGAGATCGACATTGTGATTGAGCAGTGCGTCGAGAACGTGGAGCGGCTGCGCGAGCTCTCCCCGTTGTGGGATCTCATGCTGGAGGGTAAGTCGCTGGCCGACGTGCAGTGGCGTTAGTACTGTGCTGAGCGGAGTCAAAGGGAGAGAGAGGAGCTAAAGTGCAGGCGGTGTGGTACCGCTAACCACATCTGTATTTCTCTCTCTCTTTCTGTGTGTTCGGCGTGTGTCCCTATGGTTGACTTTTGCACAACGCTTCTCTCTCTCTCTTCTTTTGTTTTTCCCTCCTTTGCTTTTTCTACCTCCTTTCCAGTTGCGGCTTTCCTTCACAGGGCAGCGAAGCCTCAGCGAGGTCCATATTCACGAATCTCAAGCTCCGTCTAAACAATAAGCGAAGATGAGGAAAAGAACAAGAAAAAAAGAACGCGAAGCAGTCGGCGGCCAAAAAAAAAAGGAAAGGAAAACGCACGCCTGTGTTTCTTATTATTATTACTATTATTATTCGTGGTGTGGCTTCTTCTCACATACATACAAGCACCGATGCTCGACACTCGTCACTCGCCATCTCGAAGTCTCTCTTGAGTTCTTTTTTTTTTGTCAGTCTCTCTTCTTGTTGTGTCTTTTTGTTGTTGCACAACAAGTGGCTGGTGCCACGATGCTTCTTCCTTGGTGTAACTCAGCGCACATTAAAAAAAAAAACAGACAAAAGGGACGAATAGAGTGAACATGTGCTTGCTTACTTGCGCAGGGAAGCAAGGAAGGATTTACCTTTTCTCCCTCCTATTACTTTCTGTTTGGACTTCACGGCACATTTTGCACCTTTCTGCACGTGTCCTTCTTTATGGGCACGCTATTTTGGTGTCAAGACGCCACCACTACTCTGATGACTGCTCTTTACCTCGCGTCGTCGGCAGCGCCTGTCGTTTTTTTCATTCAGCAGAGCGATGTAGTTGTGCGTGTGGGCCTGCTCGCTCATTAACATCGCCTGTCTTGTATGTGAGGCAGCCATCTCTGCAGAGACGATTCTCGGAATCGTCTGGATGTCGTTTAATCGTACGCCTCTTTGGAAAATTCACCTGCTCTTTTTTCCTTTTCTCTCCCTCTTCACCGCTTCGCAGAATACCCGCGCTAGTGTGCCACCCGCAACTTCACAAACACAGAGAGAGAGAGACACCGGCACACACACAAAGGGAGAAAAAAAAATAGCGTGCCTGCACGGGTGGCAGCCATGTCTGACATGAGCGACCGCCTCAAGGGCAAGCTGAAGAGCATTGCCCGCCAGACCCCCAACGGCTACCGCAAGCCGCATCAGCAGCAACGCCCCGGCAGCGGACCACGTCGCTTTACCGACGACAACCACCCCAACAGCACCGGTAAGCGGCCACGCAGCGAGGAGGGCGAGGGAAATGAGCAGGGCGGCAAGTCTGGTGGTGGCCGTGCGTACGCCAAGGGCGGTGACAAGGCCGACCAGGAGGGCGAGGGCGAGGTGCTCGGCGTTATTCCGAAGATCACGCTGGAGGAGATGGGCGGCCTGGCGAAGGAGTTGCCGGTCATCAAGGAGTTGATCCAGCTGCCCATCCGCATGCCGCACCTCTTTAGCTGCCTTGGAGCCGACCCACCGTGTGGTGTTCTCCTGCACGGCCCACCTGGCGTGGGGAAGACGAAGCTTGTACACGCCATTGCTGGCTCGTTGCAGGTGCCCCTCTTTTTCGTCGCGGCCCCGGAGATTATTTCCGGCATCAGCGGCGACAGCGAGGCGAAGCTGCGGAATTTGTTCATGGATGCGATTGCGGCGGCCCCGAGCATCGTGTTCATTGACGAGATCGACACCATCGCCGGCCGCCGCGAGGACGCGCAGCGTGGCATGGAGAGTCGCATTGTGGGGCAGCTGCTCACCTGCATGGACCAGGTCTCTCAGGCGTGGCGGCAGTACAACAAGGTGGTGTGCGTGATGGGGGCGACGAACCGGCCTGAGGCGCTGGACACGGCGCTGCGCCGCGCCGGACGCTTTGACCGCGAGATCGCCCTCGGCATCCCTTCCATCGATGAGCGGCAGAGCATTTTGAAGATCGTCTGTGCGAAGCTCAACCTTTCCGACGATGTCGACTTTTTTGAGCTGGCGAACATGACGCCCGGCTACGTCGGCGCAGATCTGCACTTGCTCGTGAAGGAGGCCTGCATCTTGGCAATCCGCCGCAAGTACAACGAGCTGGATGAGCGCAACGGCCTCGACGACGTCAGCCCGGAGGACTTGGCCGGCTTCTGCGTCACCTTTGAGGAGCTGAAAGAGGCGACGAAGCGGGTGCAGCCGTCGGCGATGCGTGAGGGCTTCACGACCATTCCAAACGTCTCGTGGGACGACGTCGGCGCTCTCGAGGACGTACGGGAGGAGCTGATGACGAGCATCCTGCAGCCCATCCGCTCTCCCAAGCTGCACCACCGCTTCGGTCTCGACCACCCGGTCGGCGTCCTCCTCTACGGCCCACCGGGCTGCGGTAAGACGCTGGTGGCGAAGGCCATCGCCAACCAGTCTGGCGCCAACTTCATCTCCATCAAGGGACCCGAGCTGCTGAACAAGTTCGTGGGCGAGAGTGAGCGGAGCGTGCGGATGGTCTTTGCACGTGGTCGCGCCTCTGCGCCGTGTGTGCTCTTCTTCGACGAGCTCGACGCTCTGGCGCCGCGCCGTGGCTCCGACCGCGCCAACCCGAGCAGCGAGCGCGTCGTGAACCAGCTGCTGACGGAGCTGGATGGTGTGGAGGGCCGCAAGGACGTCTACGTGATTGGCGCGACGAACCGGCCGGATATGATCGACCCCGCGATGCTGCGTCCTGGCCGTCTTGATAAGCTGCTCTACGTGCCGCTGCCCTCGGCGACGCAGCGCGGCTCCATCTTGTCCACCCACGCCCGCCGCTACCCGGTGCACGACGGCGTGGACATGCAGCGTCTGGCGCACGACGAGCGCCTTGCTGGCTTCAGCGGCGCCGACCTCGCGGCGTTGATGCGGGAGGCCTCGCTGACGGCGCTGAAGGGCGTCTACCAGTCTCACACAACAGACGAGCTGGATGAGCTGGAGCGCGACATGACCGGCAAGAGCGCCAGCACTGCCGACCTGCCGACCATCACAGCAGCGGACTTCGAGGTGAGTCTCGCGAAGGTGAAGCCGTCCGTCTCGGCGGCCGATCGCGCCAACTACGAGAGTATGAGCAGCGAGATCCGTAACAACGCCAAGAGCACTGGATGAGCGAGAGAAAGACAGAGAGAGAGATTGAGAGCGTAAGAGGGAGGACGGCGTAGGGCTTGGCAACACAGGCTGGTGTTCACGCAACGCCCAGAAATGCGGCGCTTCCGATGAATTTCTCTCTTCTTTTTCTTTGGAATTGTGCTCCGAGTGCTGTGGCCGATGAAGGGCATAACTGAGAAGACGTGCGTGCTGCACTGTCGTAAGTACGATTAAGCGTATTTTTCCAACTAAAGAGAAAACGGGGAAGCTATGTGAAAGTAAAGGGCGAATGAGCTACACGTCGTGCTATTACTATTGTTGCGAGCGGCACCTGCACAGAGCGCCTTTTTGCGTCTTCGCAGCGCTGCCGAGGAACAATAACAACAAAACACAAAAAAGGACTCGAGTGAGTTCCGAAGTCTGTGAAGAATGTCGTCAGGCCGATGCAGGCGTTTTACCCCGATCGGGTTTTCTGCAGCTTTCCGGCGTTTTCACTGCGACACACGTCTACCTGCAATACGTTTGAGAGGAGGCGACTTCCACTTCTTTCAAAAAAGCTCAAACGAATTGAGTGATCGCGCGAACAGAAAGCTAAATTTTTTTTTTCTCTATCGCTTCCTCCTTCTTCTTTGCTGTCTTTTGTTTGTTGTTCACCCACTCCTCCTCTTGCTGCTTCTTAGCGTGCACGGCTGAACTAGTGTGTAAGCTGGCTTGTCAAAAAAGAAAAAAAGAAAAAAAAGAAAAAGGAGCAGAGGCCGCGAATCGTATCAGGTAGAGGCAAAGGAAAGCAAAGAAAGCAAAGCCCACACCATACCGTGCCCACGCCCTCTCCTGGCTTCCACGTTCAGACGCGAGACTTTATCTCAGCCGACGAAAGCGCGCTTTCTTTGTGTCTGCTTCTTACTTTGATTTTTGCTCCTCTCTTTCTGTACACGCGCAAGCACACCCTGCTGTAATGCTTCGACGCTGTCTCCCCTCCTTCGACGTGCCGCGGCCCAACGTGGAGCGACGGAAGCGTCGACGCGGCGAGGCCAAGAAGACTTCCTCTCGTAGCCCGGGCATGCCGGACCTGCCCAAGAGTGCGGGTGGCTACGTCTTTCAGCAGCTGCGTCCACGTCTGCCCATCCGCTGGCAGTACGGCTGGCGGTGGAGCTCACTGAAGGGTGTGTGGGTTGTTGGCTGGGGCTCGTTCATCTGCTACGTGGCTTACGTGATGTTCTTCAAGTACACCGATGCCGATATTGCCGAGCAGGCCACGCAGTACACCTACGTGCACAACGATCGTGGCGAGGTGGTGGATATCGGGTTCAAGCCGATCGTGGATGCGACAAAGCGGGCACGCCGACGTGCAGATAAGTTGCTCGACCCCAACGAGAGCGACTAGAGAGGTGTTGCGTCTCGCAGACTTAGTTGATGTTACTGCTGAAGAGGCGGAGGGCGGTTCTATGTGTTGTCTCTCACGGCGTTTTCTCCTTCTCTTCTTTTAGTTCTCACATGCTCTGTCCCACCACTGCCACTTACCTCAGTGCAGTGCTGGTAAAGGAAAAAAAAAAGCTTGATGCCAACAACACCACGAAAATAGAACAAATGGAGAGTACATGCTGCAAGTGGTGTGTTGCGCAGCTCGCACAGGTGCCCTAGAAAAAATGCTACTACTGTGAAGCACGCCCATCATGCAGTTCCCTTGCCTTTTTGGTCAAGGAGAAAAGAGGGAGGCTAAAAGCGCTCTTTCAGGGAAGCGGCGACCAAGCAAAAGATGAAAAATAGAAAGTCCTTCCTCTCTTGCACGCTTTGTTTCTTTAGATCTATCTCTGCCTTCATCACCGTCTTTTGAGTTTTTCTGCTTTTTTTTCCTTCCCTGCCACAGTACGACGCTTTTCTTCTTTGAGGCTTTCGCTGTTGTTCTCCAGCGTCGTGGGTGCACCGTTCGCAGTGAAGCACTTATACACCACCAACATCAACCATTTTTGCCAATTTCGGTGCATCTCAACACTACCGCAAAAAAAGTCACGTTCACCATCTGTGAATCGCACAATTCGTTCGCATTTCTTTCTTTCTTTTATACAAAGCTGCTTATACATATATAAACAGCCCGCTATATTCACATATTCAATCAGCCTCTCTCCCTCCCCCCTGCTTTCGGCCCAGCATGCTGATCAGCGGCACCGAGGCGGCACACCCGCCACCCGCGATCAGCGCCGCCGTCACCGAGGACGGCCAAAGCGTACGCCCCATCAACCTCAACGGCACCCTGACAGTCGCTCCGTCTGATGCGCCGACGACGAGCTTCCGCAACTTCGCCGCTGTCGACCGCGGCACCGTCTCCTCGCAGCGTCGCGGCAACGTTGTACTCTTTGTGAAGACAAACGACAACGAGTCCGATGCCCCGCATCGCGGCGTCAACAACGCGTCGATGCCGTCGCAGCACAACGGCGGTGGCAGCGCGAACGGCTCGGACAACTCGCAGGGCGGTGACGGCGAGGAGGGCGGGGACGCTGAGCAGGAGGACCTCCTCTCACTCGTTGTCTCGACCGTGACGAGCGGCGGGTCGACGGCGGTGAATGTCGTGACCGGCGCCGCCCGCAAGCCGCTCCTCACCGCCGCTATTGTTCTCCTCTACTTCATCTTGCTTGACATTGTGATGCTGCGCGACAACGAGCGGCTCAACCGCATTCTCCGCCGTGTCCGCGCCACCGACAACGACGCCCTCGTCGTCCTCTCCTCCAGTCTTGTGCGTCAGCTGAAGGATGCAAGGCAGGACCTGCACGAGGCCTTGGCTCTCAACGACCCGCCAGCAACGCTGGAGCGGCTGGAGATTATCCAGCACAGGGCACTGGCGCTGGAGCGGGTCTGCAACCGCAGCCTCGCACGCCTCCACCTCCAGCTGATGTTCCCCGGCACTCCCGACGATCTTGCCTTTCTGGTGGAGCAGCACGTCGACTTCGACCGTCAGCTGCAGAGCCTCGCAGGGGAGGAGCTGGAGTGGATGTCGACGGTGATGGCGTCGTCGGTGGTGCAGCTGAGCGACGACGCCGCACCGGAGGGGCAGCGGTTTGTGCTTGGCCCACACGCCGGTGCCCACGGCTCAGTGCCGGCGGGTGCGAGTGGTGGCGCTGCCGTGGCGGCGGAGGACGAGGCAGCTGCGCCGTCGAACCCCCTGCGCAATGTGCGACTGGAGCGGACAAAGCCGCCGGGCAATGCCGGCACGGCGTCGCATCACCCGTCCGGTGGTGCGCACAGCCGACTAGAGCGTGCGGCGGCCGCAGCGCGAGGTGTGCAAAGTGGCGCCGGTAGAAAGGGCAAGAGGGCTGTGCCGATGACGGAGGTGGAGGAGGCAGAGAAGGCCGCTGGCGGGCTTGCAGGCTTGCTCAAGAACCGCTTTGTCGCATTTTTTCTCATCTGCGTCCTCCTCGCCGCGGTGCTGCGGATGGGGTAGCCGGTTCCCCTTAGTCTTGCGGAGCGCGTCCAGAGAGAGAGAGAGAGAGAAAGCAAAAGAGACGCTGTCTTTCACTCTTTTTTGTAGGTCACATCCTGCAAAGGGAGGGCGTCCTTTTTTTTCCCCCCTTTCTCTGAGTTTTTATCTGCCATGAAGTCTCGCCGTCACGTGGCTGTCTTTTTTTTCTGTTTGTTCGCTGATCTTATTCTTATTGCTTCCCGCTGTACGAATCCTCTTGCGCTTTACGCTCTCTCTTTTTCTTGCTCGCACTCTAGAAGAAACACATTGTATAAAGTCTGTGGTCTTGGCTGGCTCGTTTAACCCGGACTGAGAGTTGCTGGTCCGCCACTGAGCTATGGTGTGTTGCACGGCCAACCAAATAGAGAAAAGAAAAGGAATACGCGACTGCCACTCGTGTCCGTTTCTTTTACTAAATTAAACGGATGTGTCGCTCGTCGCCACACACTTGACCCTGATGATGTTTTCTAAGCTCAAATTTCCGTTCTCCGCTTTTTTGGTTCTTTTCTCTCTTTTTTTGTTGTTGCGCACAATGTGCCTGAGAGCGACAGGAACAGAACCCAGTCGTGCATCAGCGCCTACCTTTTCCCTTCATTATCATCAGAAGCTTAGCACGCTGAGAGGGGCTCCATGCTGAGTCTTCCCAAGCGCTTTACCGTAGGCTGCCGCGATGCCACAGGTGCCCTCCATCGTAGCCGTGCCCTCCGCATGCGATTTGACAAGCCTGCCTCCTCTACCGCAGCCCACAGTGGTGCTGCCGCAAACACAGGAGCGAGCAGCGGGACAACCACAGCCACCTCAACGAGCACGTCCTCCACTGCCCGGCCATCTTCGCCGCCACGCGTCTCCTACCGCCCTCTGCCGCAGCACATGTACCCAAAGACCGTGCCGGCCGACTTCACGCCGTTCCCGCTGCCGAAACACGACGAGACGTTGGGCTTTGGCCCGGTGCGCTTGCACAACGTGCCGGATGTGGAGGAGGCAAAGCAGCGCATGGCTGCGGCAGCTGCAGCAGCACGCACTGGTCGACGGCCCACCACCGTGATGGAGGAGCGCGAGGAGGAGGAGAGTGCTGAGTCACTGGCGGCGTCGATGATGTGGGACGACGCGGTGCAAGAGGACGCCGCAGCGCGTGGTGCGGCAGTGGCGCCTGTGGTAACTGGATCAAGCAATGACACCGCGGTCTCTGCTGTGCACGTGGAAGAAAGCTCAGGCGACTTGCGGGGCTACCACGCTCACGCGCAGTTCCCCCTACTCGACGTGCTGGAGTGTGACCGCAGCGTTGAAGACCTTCTCTCGCAGTTCTACAGCCGCCCACATCTTGAGGCGCGGGCGGCGACGGTGCAGGACTTCGCCGCTACCCTGCAGAGGCGCACCAATGACGAGCTGACGCGCATCCTCTACGAGCTGAGCTCTCTCTTCACCCACGACGGCAGCAACCTTCCCTTTTTTTTCCAGAACGTCGCCAAGTTCGGTCGCAGCTACGTCGTGACAAATGCACTCTTGCAGGCTTTTATCCAGCTGCTGGATGCAATGACTGTTGCCTTCGTCGAAGAGCAGCCACAGCGCCTGGCGGAGTCGCCGGCCCTCTTCGCGCAGGTGCTGCATTTTCTAGCTCTAGTGAAGGTGATGGAGCCGAACAGGTGGTTCTCCGTGACCGCTAACGCGATGCAGAACCGCGCGGACTACTCGCACGCACGCGGCGTGAATCGCACCACGTCGCACAAGGGCACTGGGCAGGTGCTGGTGGAGTTTCTGGAGGACGTCGTGGCTGCGGGGCATGAGGTGGAGACGGAGGAGGTGGAGGGAGACTCTGCCCAGGGTGCTGGTGCAGCTGCTGCGACGGGCATTACGGCTGCGTGGTCACCCGAGGAGATTCTCGACGTGCTCGCTGGCTTCGCTGGGGTGATGCCCGATGGCAAGGCACCCTCTCCTGTTGTCGCCGCATTACTGGATGCGCTGTGGCACCGCTGGTCGGAAGTGGACTTTGTGCTGACGACTCCGCAGCAGGCGGATCAGCTGGAGCGGCTCTACCTGCTGCTGCAGATGATGGATGCGCAGCGAGACGCCGTGCTGGACGCGTTGCTCGGTGGGCAACTGCGTGCGTCTTCGCAGACGAGCGCAGCCACGCTCTTCCGCGAGCGCGAGGACACCCCACCGCTGACGCTGTCGGCTGCGTTGACGGGTGTGCGTGGGCCGGACTTCTTCGCTGCCGTGTCGAAGGACCGCCGGGCTGAGGTGCGTGCGATGGCGCTGCAAGTGTTGGACGCAAGTCTTGCCAAGGCACGAGCACAGCAGGACGAGGCGCTGTTGCAGGCACTCGTGGAGAGTGGGACGGAGCTGCTGCAGACGGTGCGAGATAAGGAGGTGGCGCGTACGTTTGCGTTGCAAAAGGACTTTGACGACACGATGCTGCGCGCGGTGCCGCACATGGCAAACGTGGCTGCGCGGCTGCGCACACAGGGCAGCGCGTCGTGGACTGTTTTCCCTCTGACTCGTTCGGTGCAGGGCGGGTTGCCGGACACGAAGGCTGTCTTGGCCCACTTGCGTGCTCACCCAGTGCCGTACGTGACGATGTTCGAAGGGCGGCGCGTGCACCCGGTGCGCACCTTTGTGGCCAACCTCGACTTCATCAAGTCCATGGACAGCGTCTTCATTTTACACTCCAGTGGGGTGGAGTCGCACGTGATGGGTCTCGTTTCCGTTGTGCGGCGTCTCCGCAGCGGCAAGGATGCCCTCCTCATCACGTCCAGCTGCCTGCGTTCGCTGCAGGCGGTAGTGTCCTACGGGCCAACCGAAAAGGTTCGCGCGCGTGCCGATCGCGCGTTGACCATCATCGCCTACGAGCTGGAAGCCGGCCGCGCCGTTCTCCTTCCCGTAAGCGAGGAGCTGTACCTGCACGATGCGGGCACCTACTGCGACGAGGACTTGATGCTTTGGACTCTTGCCGCCTACCTGGCCCGCGACCTCCCGCTTGTGAAGGTGCACACGATTATCAGCCGCCGCAGCACTGCCCGCAACCCGCACCACTTTCTGCACGCCGATATGAACCCCGCGGCGTCCACCTCGGACATCTACAACCCCTCCACCCCGCTGCTGCAGTCGCTCCGAAGCAAGGAGCTGCGGTCAATGACCCACCACCCGCTGCTGCTGCGACCGGTGTCAGACCGCAAGTCGAAGATGTTCAACGTGAACCCGAACCGTGCCGGCTTCTTGTACCGTCGCGACAAGGCCCTCTTCGACAAGTACCATGTGACAGCCCGCCACGTGGCACCGGGCTTCAGTCAGGGTGCCCTGGCGAGCGACCTCCGTGGGCTGGGCTTCTACACCCCCGACCACCCGCAGGTGCCCTACAGCCCGGTGGGGGAGCTGATGGCGCGGCCGGTGCAGCCGTGAGCGCCTCTGCGTGGCTGTGTGTGTGCTCGTGTGCAGCTAGAGTGAAGGAGCGGAGGGAGGAAATGCAAGAGGCGCTGCTTGCAAAAAAGTGCAGGTTTGCGAGGACTGCGGGCGAAGAGATTGGGGGAAAGACGATGAGTTCGTTTGAGACCGCTGGTAGAGGTATTTCTTTGTTGTTTTTTTCTGTGCCCGCCTTTGATGGGAGCACCGTCGTCACCTAAGCAGTATCATCTCTAATTCTTATTTTTACTAAGTCCACGCCCCAAGTGGAGGAGCTATGAACGAATTAGCTCAAGTCGTAACGACGGTCTAGGTGACACTCGGCGAACCGCGCGTCTGCCGCAAAAGAAAAGAAAAACGCAGCTGGACTGCATGCCGTCTGCTTTCTCCGCGTGAGGATGCTTCCGAAAAAAAAATGCTGTTTTTGCGTCAGTTGAAAGGCGAGCATGAAGGGAGTGTGGGGCAGAAGTGGAGGCAAATTATTGGCCGCTTCGCAGTCTCTCGATTGCTGGTGTGACAAAAGGACCTTCCCCTTTCACCATTTTTTGGTTGTCCTGCATCGCCGCAAAGTTGATTCTACCCATCTCCGTCACCTCTCCTGAGACCTTTTTTTTTGTGTCATGTCATGCACAACGCACAACATCGCAAAGCACAGAATCCACCAGCGTACGTAACACCGAGTATCGCACACTGCAGCGCCTAAACAACAAACAATTTCTTAACAAAGAAGCGCCTAGCACTCTCGTTTTCACGCCATATCCAACTGTCGCTCTCTTCCTCCTTTTCTCACTCTCTCCGTGTTCCACCACAGTATCAACACAAAGAAACACACAGACACACACACACACACAAGTAGAGTCACGAAAATGTTCTCGCAGTCCAAACCAGGCACGCCCTTCTCCCTCGGCGGCCCTTCGCTCCTGCCCAACGACAACAAGCCGGCAAAGCCACGCACACAGGCAGAGAAATATGAGCAGGCCCTTGTCACGGCGAACGTCTTCCTCGAGGACAGCCGGGCACGCATGGCCAAGTCGATGGATTCCTACACCGCCGTGGCGAACAGCTTCTACTGGTTTTACGGCTACGTCGGCGCGAATATGTTGGCCACCATGGCGGCCTGCCTGACGCTGGGCAACCGCTGGGCCTTCTTTCGCAGCTACAGCGGCTGGATCGCGCTGGCGGGGGGCTACGGCGGTGGCAAGCTCTGCCTCGGCCTCCACACCACGACGCTGCTGTCAGGGGTGGTGAAGCAGCTGGACCACGAGGTGGCGGAGGCGAAACGCATGGACGAGCAGACGGAGCACGTTGTTCCGGACTACCTCCGCGAGGCGGAGCGGCTGACTCAGATGAAGTACGAGCTGATGCCGAACCTGCCGGAGGCGGTGGAGGCGCGGTCGCAGCACGTGGAGCTGACCTTTGACGACCGCGCAGATGCCCTTGTCGACGCCTACATGAAGCGCAGGGAGGCGCTCACGAAGAAGTAGGCGGCCAGTGAAAGCGTGAGAGAGACGCCTCTGTTTGAAAACAAGAAATTATCTTTTGCATTTTACCTTCACTACTCTTCAGCGATACAATGCGATTCGGTGTGGTTGAATGGAGTTGGAAAAGAGAGAGGTGAGAGCGTTTGGCGAGGAGATGGCCGCGATGTGCGGCTGATGGATCACACACACAAACACTTACACACGCACGTCGCGTGCGCCAATAGGGTGAACGAGCGCGTTGCATCACTGCGCGGAGCGCATCAAACAACAACGACATCAAACACCCTTTAGTTTCAATTAAAGACCGTACTTCTTCTCTATTGGAGGGGACGAGCGCTCGACGCCTGCAAAGCAAGAGCGTACACGTGAAGGTAAGGCAAGTGCCTTGGAATCGAAGAAGAAAGGTCTGTAGAGGCAGCGGCGCTATATGTATTGTTTTCCCCCTCGAGTAGCCTTCCTTGTTGAGGTACTTGGTTAAGCATGTGGGCATTATAACGGCGCGGATGTCAGTAAAAGATGGCTTCCGTTTGCAGCGCGACTGCCGCTCACTGCTGGGCTTCCACGCTGTCGTCGACACCGCTGTGCCGCTGGGCTCCTCTTACCTTTTCGACTCCGTCATCCCTTCTCTTTCAACCTGCTTATTCCATTCTTGGTGTACTCTCTCGGGTGCTCTTGCAGGGCTGATCCTGCGGCACATCACGCGCGGTCCCCTCAAACTCACCGCTAGAGCACATAATTGACAAACACTCTATATTGTAGAATAGATAGCTGACCTTCTGTCGCCGGCGGCGCGCGTTCTGGCGGACCACCATTCCCCTTTCATTGATATAGGGAGGAGGAGTGCGTTTGTGTATTTTTGTTTTTTTTCTATTTTATCTGCCACGGGTGAATTTTGCTCTTTTTTCCTTCGCTGACCTTTTTTTTTTTAGAATTGTTGCAGCGCTTATTTGTTGCTCGAGCAGTCTTCGCGATGTCGCGTACCATCTCGAAAGGCCAGCAACGCGCCACCGATGTGGTGAGTGGCAGTCGCAACGGTTTTCTCACCCTGCCCTCCTCCGGCCCGAGCGGCGGTGGTAGGGGATCGGCGTCGGACCACGTTTCTGGATCCGCCGCCAAGGGCCAGTTCTACTCCGCTGACGAGCTTCTTCCTTACTTGACCGAGGAGGAGAAGGCGAGTTTGCGACAGGAGGTGCTGAGCACCATGAACACCGAACTGCAGCTTAACACAGACCTGGAGGTGACGGTGCCGCGGCTGCACCGCTCGTGCCAGAACGAGTCGCGGGAGCTGCGGCGCGCCATGAACTCGATCGCGTCGTCGCAGATTGTGGAGGCGCAGCGGGCACTGCAAATTGTCCAGCAGAACTACAACAAGGTGCAGCAGCTCCGCGAGCTCTTCCTGAAGCAGGGCGAGCTCATCCAGGGCTTAGGGTCTGACACGATGAGCTACAAACACCTGCGCCAGCTGCACTACCTGCGTGACAACGTCAGCTCCGTCATCAAGTGGTCGGAGGCGCTGAAGGAGGTGCGCTACGGCGACCTCTACGTGCTGGTGGAGCAGCAGAACTTCAAGGCCATGTACACCCGCCTGCGCAAGCTGCAGCTGATTCGACGCACCGTCATCACCAAAGCCGGTGCACGCTACCGCAGCTTCCAGGCCGTCTTCGAGCCTTACTTTGAAAAGCTTGACGTCATCCTGACCATGTTCGTCAACGAGGTCTTCAAGTTCCTTGAGGAAGATGCGATGGTGATTGCGATCCAGAAGGCGCTCGAGGACGACCCGGCGGACAGCGCACACATTGGCGGCTACGCTGGCATGAGCAGCAGCTCGGCGAAGGCGAACGGGGCAGATGAGGCTCCGCCGGACCCTTTCGAGTCGCTGCGGCAGTGCGTGGCGATCTGCGCGAGTGAGATGGAGAGTCCATCCTTCAACTTCGGCAGCGACGGCGTCGAGACGGAGCCGCAGATCAACGAGGATGCCATCTACGCCGCAGTGGCGAAGGGTGTCGCGCAGCTGTGGGAGGAGCAGGTGATGCAGGACGTCGTCGATCCCTTCGGTCAGATATCCGTTTACTTGGAGCAGATGAAGAAGATCGAGCCGTTGCTCGAAGCCTTTGAGCTGACTCTCTTCCCCTTGTCCACCAAGTTTTCCTTTTTTAGTCTGGTGGTGCAGGCCGTGCATGCGGAGGTGATGAACGTGATGCACGGCTACGTCGACCCTGGCGCGGACGTCGAGGCCAATGGATTGATTGAGGCCTCCCTCTTCATCCAGTGGTATAAGGAGATGATGACGACGAACAGCTTCGCCCAGTACGTCGATGTCTCCACGATTGACGAGATGTCCGCCTCCTTCATGACCGCTGCTGTCGGCGGCTTATCGGAGCACCTCACCCGTCTCTGCCGCGCCTGCGCCATGATGGTGTGCAATGACCCGAAAGGCCCCACGATCCTCCCCACCGGCCTCCCCATCACGACAGGACCGGTGGACATGTTTAGTGTGCTGCAGCAGTCCTTGAGCGGCCTCAACACCGCGATCGATGTGTCGGTGATGCGGCAGATCGGCAAGGCGTGTGCGGAGTCGATCTACGCGTATCTGGAGGAGTGCAAGCAGCGCAGCGACTTGGACTACTGGGAGGACGCCAACGCGGCGCTGCCAACCCCTGAGGCGGCTGAGGAGTGGCAGCAGCGGCGCATGCTCTTCCTCTACGCCTTTTGCAATGACTGCACGACGATCGAAAACAACCTCGACACGATCGAGCTGAAATTTGCCTCTTGCTGGGACTATGATAGCTCAACGGGTCTCGGTGGCGGCAACGAGACCGGCGCCGGGGCTGCTGCTGACGCGACTGCTGCTGCGGGTGACAGCTTCGCGACTCCCTTCCAGAAGGTGCAAGACACGCTCCCGTTGAATGCCTTCTACTACCTCGATGAGATCACCGCGCAGGTGGAGCGGGTGGTGGAGGCGCAGTGGGCGAAGGTGTTCCGCCAGGGTGACTGGTACTCGGACGCAACGAACCCGGTGCAGTTGATCATCTCGACCGAGGCGGACTTCATCGACGAGGAGTTCGAGACGATGCTGCCGGAGCAGCGCTCCCGCAAGCTTATTCGTCAGATGCTCATCCGCAACATCGAGAAGTACATCAGCACGCTCATGGAGTTCCTGGCTGATGTGATTCGCAACCCGAAGAAGAACCCGGTGGACAGTTGGCTCATCTTCGTGGACTGCATGGAGCGTGACATGGAGCTGTCGATGGAAATGTGGAGCAACCATTTTCCGGACAAGCAGGGCAGCGTGCTCGACCTCGCACGGCGGGCATTGGTGCTCTGCAAGGAGCTGTTGACGGTGCGCAAGCCTGTAGACTTCGAGTACCTGTTGCAGGACAAGCTGCTCGACGACTTTGACGACTGCCCGACCTTCGTGGTGCGCTTCTGTTTTGAGGCGCGTCCGCAGGAGGTGGACCGCGAGATGCGCGACCGGTTCATGGCGATTTGGGCAGAGCGCACCGCGTACCAGAAGCGCGACAAGAAGGACATCCCTGTGCGCGATCCGAAGAAGCCGCCGTCCTTCTTCGGCACGGTGGACCGCACCATCGCCGACTTGGAGAAGCCGACCGGCTTCTTTGGCCGCAGTCTCAAGAAGAAGCGGGTCGCAGAGCAGGAGGAGAAGGTGCAGCAGCGCAAGCAGACGAAGCGGGCGGCGCGGGAGGCGCAGCAGGCTGCCGCAGCTGCCGCGACACGGAGGCGTGGGTCCATGTCGGCGCCGAAGCTGAAGTCCAACACGGTGGAGGTTGCCTCCCTGGCGGACATTTTAAAGTAGCTGAAAGGCGTTACATTTGAGTGTAAGGAAGCAAAAGTGCGTCTGTTTGCGTTCGCGCAGTCCGTGTCTTTCGTTCTCTCTCTATTCCACTCACGCAGTGGTCGAGAGCATTCTTCTCTTTCAGTTTGCGCGTGTGCTTTCAAGTGCTCTTCACACCGAATTCTTGCTTTCCTGTACACTAGACTCTGTTCATTATTTTATTTCCTTTCCTTCCTCAGCACCGCGTCTCCTCCGTTTTGCAGATCTCTCTCAATGGCTGTAATTCTTCTTTTTTTCTTCTTACCTTTTTTTGCTTTTGCTTTTGTTTTCTACTACTGCTGCTGTGTGGCGATGTGGCGTCGATGTTGTTCTCGGTTGTTCTTTGTGTTTTTTTCTAGCCTTTGTTGTGTCTGCATGTCTGCGTGTCTGCTTGGGTGTTCCACTCAGGGAACCTTTCTGGTGCCCTTCATTTGCTTTGCACCACAACGATACCTCAATGACGAGCTTTAAAGTTGTGCGGACGCATGTGCGGGCGTTTGCTTGCTTTCCTCTGTAGCGCTTTGCGCCACTGCCCAGGCTGGCAAACTCCGCGAGTAGCAGTGATAATGCTCGCACTACTCCGGAATGCGTTTGCGTGTGCCACGCCGGCTAATTTTTTTCTCCCTTTTTTGGAACTCGTCAACTCTCTTCCCCAAACTGACCATCTTCGCTTCGCCACTCCTTACCATCCAACGTCTCTCTTTCTCAAAGTGTGGATGTCTTCCGTTCTTCTCACGCGCATCTCTGCTCTTCCTCACCCTGCAGCACAACTCAGTTTAATTCGGTACCGCACTTCCCACCCACTCACACACACAACCGCACAATTAAGCAGTTGGGCAACCACCACCAAAAAAGGCATCTCCACAGCAGCGAAGGATTGAATCGAGATGGCAGCCGTAATTCCGACGCGTGCGCCGCCCTTCCTGGTGGACATCGCCGCCAACCTCACCGACTGCGTTTTTCGCGGCGTAGACTGGAAAGGCAACCGCCTCCACGAGGACGACTTCGATTGCGTGCTGCAGCGCGCACAGGACCACAACGTGCAGCAGATCATCTTGACAGGAACAAGCCTTGCCCAAAGCGCCAAGGCCATCGCGCTGTGCCGCCGCTACCCTGATCGGAGACTCTTATGCACCGTCGGTGTCCATCCAGCGCACTCGGGGGAGTTTCTGCGACCGCTGAACCACGCAGAGGTGCAACACGTCGTGGAGGACGACACGTCGATGGTGCACGCACACTACGCACGGCCCGAGACATGCACCGCCGACGTCGAGGAGCGGAACGCCACGGCGCGGTTAGACTGCTTGGTGCAGATGATTGAGCAGAACCGCGATGTTGTCGTGGCAGTGGGGGAGATCGGGATCGATTATGCGGAGCTGACCTGCTGCCCACGCGAGGTGCAGGAGAAGTACTTTGCGCGCCAAGTCGCTGCCTTCGCCCCGCTGGGGCTGCCGTTTCTCTTCCACTCACGGGAGTGCGGCATGACTTTTGTGGAGCAGCTGGGCACCACCTGGGCTGCCGCGTCAGCGACGTCGCCGTCGGCGCTGCGTGGCGTCGTGCACAGTTTCAACGGCAGCAAGGAGGAGCAAGACACGTTACTCGGGATGGACCTGCATCTCAGCGTGAACGGCAGCGCCTTTCGTGAGAAGGCGCTGGCGGATCAGATCGCCACAATTCCGCTCGACCGCCTTATGCTCGAGACGGACGCCCCGTGGTGCGATGTGCGACCGAAAGACTACGGCGCCGGTTTTGTCAAGACAACCTTCCGCACCATCAAGCGCAAGAAGCCTTTTGAGCGTGGGGCCTGTGTGGAGCGGCGCAACGAGCCGTGTCATTTGGTGCAGGTGCTCGAGGCGTACGTGGGCAGCCGGAATGCGTCGCCGAGCGTGGTCGATGGCGCTGGCGAGACGGTGACCGAGGCGCAGGTTGTGGCTGCTGTCTACGAGACGTGCCGCTCTCTGTTCGCGTTGTGACGCAGCAGTGGCGTGTGCATGTCTCCTTTCTCTTTACCCATACACGCTCACATAAAGAGCTTAAACAAACAACAGCAAAAGATACTTATATGGGAAGTTGCGAAAGCGCTGCGTTCAGAGTCCGGTCTCCTCGGTTCCGTCGTTGTGTGCTGTACCACCGCAGCGTATTGAATGGGAGAGGCGTGCCTGCTGTACGCGTGGTCACGCTTGCGGTATGTTATCCCCGCAATACAGGTAAGCAATTCTGCCATGTATGCCAAAGAAAAAAGCAATCTCACTTTTTGTGTTCTCTTCCTATAATCTTTGCTGTTTCGAGCCGCCGATGAACAGAAGCGATCAATTTTTTTCTTTTTTTCTCTCGTATTGTTCCACCTTATCGGCAGTGGTGAGAGATAGCTTACTCTAAGGAAGGATTCAAGAGGCACAGAGGTGATTCAATGCAATGAAGCGGGTGAGGACGGAAATTGACGACGTTGTTGCGTCGGCAAAAGCCGCCTCCAGCGACGCAAGCGCATCGATGCCGGCTCTCAGGCGGCGCACCGTCAGCGGCCCCGCGCACGGCTTTCCCGGCCACCCCACCGTCATCGAGGAGGTTGTGGACGTGCCAGAAGACGTCACGATTCTGCTGCGCTTTCCCTGCTTCGACTTCTTCCACCACGTCAAAGTCTGCGAGACCGCGGAGGGCAACAGCGCAGAGGCGACTACACAGACGTCTACCAGCTCACAGACGGAGACGCAAAGTAAGACAGACAACCTGTCGCGTCTCGCCCGCACTAACACCACCACCAGCAGCAGCAGCGGTAGTAGCAGCACGCGATTCGCCCCCGAGGCATTGCGCTTTAAGACGAACACGCTGGACACGGACAGGCCCGTCGCGGTGCTGAATGGCGGGACGGCGAACGAGATGATCTTCGAGGGTAGGTGGTGCGAGGTGTGCGGAGACGGGGCCGCCGTGACGAACCGGGCCGTGGTGCACCTGCGTCCCCCGTCAGCAGCTGCCTCAGCGACGGCATCGACTGCCGCTGCTGGGACGGTGCCGCCATCTTCCATTAATGCTGGCGGTGCGGGTGCAGCTGTGGCACCGTCTGTGCACGACTCTGCGCCATCGGTCGCGAGTCTCTTCACTCACGTGGCGGATGGCGTGACCGCGGATGAGGAGCGGCGGTTGCGTGCGGCGGAGCAGCAGGGATGGACGTATGACCGCGTAGACGTGCCCTCTGCTGTGCTCGTCATGCACCGCCTGCGTTAGCGCATTTCGACGATACACAGACACGAAAGTTGTAAGCTCTCTCTATTCTTCTTCTGCGATTTTGACGCTGCTGTTGTGATTAGAGCTGTTTTTGGGCTTGCCTTGAGGCAGATGCAGTTTCCTTTTCTTTTCATCGGAGTGTCGCGATGAGAACTATGTCTCTGCACGCCTTAAATGGCAAAGAGCGTACGTTCTGTTCGCCGCTTTTTCGTGTCTCCTTCCGCTTCTTTTCTTTTTTTCTTTCTTTCGTAGGCTCACATTTTTCTCCTTGTAAATGACTGCCTGCGCTGAGCACCCTCTCTTGCGAAAAAAAACAACAACAACCTTTTTCTCATTTACACGTTTCAGCAAGCTGTACTTGTGTGAGAAAAAAAAACCGTACATGAAATGAAGAAATATAGGAGGTGCGGCATCGATGCCGTCTATCGACGTTGTAGCTGTCTCGAGTTTCGTGTGCGACAAGCTCCATCGGCTCTGAGGCACTCCAGTGCGCTTGACAACTCCGGTTGCTCAAAAGACATTCGGAAGCGGACACACACAAGCAAGGTGCCTGAGCAGTAGCTACGGCGTGTCAGAGGAGGATGTCTGTGGAGTCTGAAAGGCGTTGGAGACGGGGCGTGCAGCAATCTAAGAGTCGTCCGCAATATTTCTCTCTAACTGCGCATTGAAGCCAATGCGCGCTTCAGCGCCTGAAGAGAGCAGCCCGGCGTTGCCTTCATTCTTCATCCGAATGGCGAGACAAGCTTTCCCCCTCTTTTTCTTCGATGTTTTTCCCATTTCCCTGTTTCTTATCCCCTCTCTACCCTTCTTTTCCCACTTAACCTCTTTGTTGTCGTCTGGTGTCTACCCTTTGCGACTGCCACTCTTTTCTGTTTCACCGTCACGCAACGGCAACACTCCTCAACCACAACAAACCACATAACCATACGCATCTCGAACATGCATTTTTAACACACAGTAACGGTTGTGGTTGTGTACTCCTCCCCTTCCCCCCTTCTCAGTGAACCTGCTTAATTTTTTTGTTTGTTTGTTGCCTCTCTCTCTCTCTCTCCTTCAACTAAAGCGGCTGAGACACTTTTTTTCCACTCCGCCTTCTTTCTCATACCCACGCCGCCAGAGCCTTTTCTCTTGCTCCTCTTCTCTTTGTCAGTCCTTACTTAAACAAAGAAAAAAAAGGGCTGCTGAAGACTAGTAGAGTCAGTGGGCTGAAGAGAAGCGCTGCACAGATATAGTTGTGTTCTACTTTTATCACTTTCTTCTTTTTTTTTTTTACGTAGTGCTTTACTGCGCAACACTACAAACGCTCACGTCGATACATTAGGTAGTGCAACTTTATATTCACAATTTAGGCCTCTTACTTGTACTACAGGCGTGTGTCGTCTCTGACGTTAGCAGCACAGAAAAAAAAAAGTACTTTGTGTGCTTCACAGATATATATATATTTATATTTATATATTTTTGCTTCCCCAATTGCTGTATCTACTTCTCGGTGTGGGTTTTCTTCTAGGGTGATTCTACTTTGATCTGCATCATCTTAACTGAAAGCTATCGCCTTCTTTGCCTCCGCCACCGCACTTATCCAACATTTTTCTCTCCTGTATACCTCTTTTGAGCTTCGCTGCTCGACGGTGCGCCTGTGCTGAGGATCTTTTTGCCTTTTCATTTCCCTTCTCTCTTAGTGCACAGGCTTGCTCATCTGAATACAATCCAAAGAAGTACCATTGCCTCTGTTCTGCACTTTTTTTTTTTCCGTTCCAGATTCGACAAGCTTTTTTTCTCGTGCCAGTCGTCGAAGCGTTTCAAACGGCCAGTAGTCTCCGCATTTCCTCTCCAGCTGTTGTTTCTGCTGCTTTCTCTTTCCTTGTATTCCCACATTTCTCCTTCGCCCCTCCCACCAACACAGAAACAACGCATTGGAAAGGAAAAAAAAAATACGCAAGACAGGAACCCTTTAAAGCGTGAATGCCGGCGAAGCGCTCAGGACGCGAGGAGTTCTCTACGGGCGAATCGACGCCTGAAGACGCCGTTTTTCAAGCCGTGCCGCGCGACGACCTTGTCAGCAAAAAACAGCCTGACGTGGTGATTAACACGGACTTCCAAAACCCGATGAAAAGGTCACCCCAGCCAGCGCCGGCCACCCCCTTACGGGAGAGTAAGGAAGCGGTAGATCACAATGCCGGCTCTCCGGCGACGGGGGAGCTGCTAAGCTGCAACTATGACGTGTACGACCGTCAGAATACTCGTGAGAGTCCCAAAGACGACTACAAGTCATCCTCTTCGACCCCCAGGGATTCGCCGCAACGCTCTTCTAAGGCACCCTTCTCGCAGCAGCTGGGCCACACTATGTTGCGTGTGCTGATCCTCATGAAGCGGGAGTGGTGCTCCACGGCGTGCGAGCTTCTCATCCCCATCATCTTCGTGGTTGGCTCCGTGGCTCTCTGGGCCATTTTTGGCTCTTCGAAGGGTGCGGAGGACCTGTACTTCTCCACCACCTCCACCACGGAATTAAACAACTACTATGGCCTCGCCTCCACCGCGGTTTGTGCGAACATGAGTGTGACGACGGGAATCTCTGGTGTGGCTCCCTGCTCTGCTGCTACGGCCGCTGCCCTCAGCTCGACCATCCGCTGCCCTTCCGGTCGCGGCATCCCCATCGGTCTTTGCTACTACACCGCTATCTTTGCCATCGCTTCCGGCATCAAGAATACTGCTCAAGAAAATACGGCCACTGTGCTGCCACTGGACACGCTGATTGCGCTGCAGTGGGTTGCCATGGACGACTCCATCACGACCTCTACTCCCTTCTCGCACGGTGGTCAGCTGTACTTTGCCCCCGATACGGCGGAGGTGCGCTCGCTGGTGGCGAAGATGGAGGCGAGCTCGGCACTGTTTACGAACGTGAATGGCGGCGTCTACCCCACGGTGGCTGCAGTGGAAGACTACGTGAAGGGGCTGAGCAACCGGGACGCGCCGACGTGGGCCATCATGGCGGTGAACAGCTTCACAGCTGAGAAGTTTGATGTGAAGATCATGATGAACCAGTCTGCCCTGCCAAAAACGACAAAGCCTCTCATGGATATGTACCTTGGTGGAATTGACGACAGCACCAATTCGCCTTACCTCTTCTCTGGCTACTCGACACTGCAGACGATGGTGTACGACCACTACGTCACGACGGTGTTGGGCGGTGCTTCGTCCAAGCCGCTCAGCTTCACACCGATGCCGACGCCTGCCTACAAGACATACTCGTTCCTGACGTACGGGCCGCAGCTGGCGCCGCTGATTCTGGTGCTTGGTTACCTGTACCCCGTGTCACAGCAGACGAAGCGCATCGTCTTGGAAAAGGAGCTGCGCATCCGCGAGGCCATGCTGATCATGGGGCTGTCAGAGGTGACGATGTACCTTGCCTGGACGATCGTGTACGGCGTGTGGCACATCTTCTCGTCCATCATCATCATGATCCTGCTGCGCTTCACGTACCTGCCGCACACGAGCGCCGGATACGTGTTCTTTATGTTTCTGTTCTTCTCGTGGTCGACGATGACGCTGTCGGGTGCGATTGCTGCGATCTTCAGCAAGGCACGTCTGGCTGCGCTGCTGGCCCCGCTGATCTACTTCGTGATGGCGATCCCGCTGTTCGCAATGCAGAGCGCACCTGGCTCTGCGAAGACCGGCATCATGATCCTGAGCCCGAGTGCGCTGTCTGTTGGGTTCTCCATTCTCTTCGACCACGAAGCGGCGGGCGGGACGGACGCAAAGGCGCTGGTGTACTTCCGCGACAACCCGAAGCTGATTCTTGTGTACGTGTTCCTTGTGATCGACATCGTGCTGTACGCGCTGATCATGGTGTACTTCGACTGCGTGATCCCGAAGGACTGGGGCACGACGAAGAACCCGCTGTTCTTTATCATCGACCCGATCAAGTGGTGCTTCTGCCGGCGGCGCCGGGATGACTCGGACGACCTGCCGGACGGACGCGCGGAGGACGGCGTGTTCGAGGAGACGGACCCCGCGGAGGAGGCGCGCGCTGCGGTGCAGATCCGCGGGCTGCGCAAGAAGTTCAAGCGCGGCGGCAAGACGTTCGTGGCGGTGAACAACCTGCACTGGACGCTGAAGGAGGGGCAGATCTCTGTGCTGCTGGGCCACAACGGCGCGGGCAAGTCGACGACGATGAACGTGATGACGGGGATGCTGGAGGCGGACGGCGGCGACTGCCTGGTGTACGGGCGGTCGGTGCGGCACGAGCTGCGCAAGGCGCGGCAGGAGATCGGGCTGTGCCCGCAGCACAACATCCTGTGGCCGGACCTGACGGTGCGGGAGCACCTGGACTACTACGCGGCGATCAAGGGCCTGTGCGGCGCGGAGAAGGAGGCTGCGATCCAGCGGCTGCTGGAGGCGGTGGACCTGAAGGACAAGGAGTTCTACCTGTCGAAGGCGCTGTCGGGCGGGCAGAAGCGGAAGCTGTCGGTGGGCATCGCGTTCGTTGGCGGGAGCCGGCTTGTGTTCCTGGACGAGCCGACGGCGGGCATGGACGTTGGCGCGCGGCGCCACACGTGGGGGCTGCTGAAGGAGATGTCGAAGTACCACACGATCCTGCTGACGACGCACTTCATGGACGAGGCGGACCTGCTGGGCGACACGGTTGCGATCATGAGCAACGGGCGTCTGCAGTGCGCGGGGTCGAACATGTTCCTGAAGTCGCAGCTGGGAATCGGGTTCGTGCTGACGATGTCGGTTGCGGCGCACACGCGGCGCGACGGCGTGGACCGGCTTGTGCGGACGTACGTGGCGGAGGCGGAGACGGTGGGGAGCGGTGCCGGCGAGTTCTCGTACCGGCTGCCGATGGCGTCGAAGACGGTGTTCCCGGAGCTGCTGGCTGCTGTGGAGGAGGCGATCCCGGCCATGGGCGTCAACGCGTACTCGCTGTCGGCGACGACGCTGGAGGAGGTGTTCATCAAGATCGCGGAGGGCCCGGTGGCTGCGGACACCACAGCGGAGGAGCTTGCGGCGGAGGAGAAGGCTGCGGCGTCGAGCGCTGTGTGGAACGTGGAGCTGGAGACGCGGTCGATGACGCGGTGGTGGCTGCAGTTCCGTGCGATGATGGTGAAGCGGTTCTGGAACGCGATGCGCGACTACCGCACGCTGTTCTTCCAGATCGTGTGCCCCGTTGTCTGTGTGCTGCTGGCGATGCTGCTGACGCTGGTGAAGCTTTTCCAGTTTCCTGACATGACGCTGTCGAGCAGCGTGTACGGGACGACGGTGGACGTGCCGCTTGCGAACTGCGCGGGCGTGCTGGACACGGCGACCCCGTTCGCGCCGAACGTGCACATGGACGTGTGGAGCGGCGTGTACGACGGGGCGAGCTACGCGACGCAGCTGCGCGCGACCTTCTACACGCACGCGGAGGAGCGCTACGGCGGGCTGATGTGCGCTGCGAGCGCGGCGGACGCGTACCACGGCGTGTTCTACAACACGACGGCGCGGCACGAGCTCGCGATCGAGACGGCGAACTTCTTTGCCGGCTACGTGCGGCAGGTGACGGGTGCGAGCAGCGTGGACCTGACGATGACGGTTGGTGGGCTGCCGAAGTCTGCGCAGGACGAGGCGGTGCAGTCGTCGATCTACTCGATGATCATCGCGGTGATCATCCTGATCCCGTTCACGTTCATCCCGTCGACGTTTGTGGGGTGGATTGTGAAGGAGCGTGAGTGCAAGGCGCGGCACCTGCAAAACGTGTCTGGGCTGAGCTTCTACGTGTACTGGCTGTCGAACTTCCTGTTCGACCTTGCGTGCTACCTGATCACGATGTTCCTTGTGATTGCGGTGTTTGGCATCTTCAGCCGCAAGGAGTACATTGCCGCGGAGAACATCGGCGCGACGATCGTAGTGTTCTTCCTGTACGGCGTGTCGGGCATCCTGATGGCGTACGCGCTGAGCTTCCTCTTCTCAAGCCACTCCACTGCGCAGAACGTGGTGATGCTGGCCAACTTCATCGTGGGCTTCCTGCTTGTGCTGCTGGTGGCTGCGCTGGGGTTGATTGATGGCGCAGAGAAGGCAGGAAAGGTGCTGCGGTGGATCTTCCGCATTGTGCCGTCGTACTGCGTTGGCGAGGGTATTAGCAACCTGGCATCACTGCAGGTGAGACGCGCGTACGGGATATCTGCTAGTGCGTGGGACATGGACGTTGTGGGGTGGCTGTGTGTGTACATGGCGCTGGAGATCCCGTTCTTCCTGTTCATCACGCTGTTCATCGACCACCCTGGCCGTCGGCAGCGCAGCCAGCGCCTGTTCCACGACCCAGACGCGACGCCGGAGGAGATCTCGGACGAGGACGAGGACGTGGTGCGCGAGCGCGACGCGGTGCTGGAGTCGCCGGAGCGCGAGAGCGACCTTGTGCGGGTGACGCACCTGCGCAAGGTGTACCCGAACGGCAAGGCTGCGGTGCGCAACGTAACGTTTGGTGTGCAGCCTGGAGAGGTGTTCGGGTTCCTGGGCACGAACGGCGCGGGCAAGACGACGACGATCTCGATCCTGTGCCAGGAGTTCTACCCGACGAGCGGTCGCGCGTACGTGTGCGGCAACGACATTGTTGCGGAGAGCGAGGATGCGCTGCGGTGCATCGGGTACTGCCCGCAGTTCGATGCGTGCCTGGACCTGCTGACGGTGGAGGAGCACCTGTACCTGTACGCTGGCGTGCGCGGGATCTCGTGGCGGACGCGCGACGAGGTGGTGAAGGGGCTGATGAAGCTGTGCGGGCTGACGGAGTACCGCGCGACGAAGTCGCACGAGCTGAGTGGCGGCAACCGGCGCAAGCTGTCGGTTGCTGTGTCGCTGATTGGCGGGCCGCGCGTTGTGTTCTTCGACGAGCCGTCCGCTGGCATGGACCCTGTTGCGCGCCGCGGGCTGTGGAACGCGATCGAGACGGTGGCGGACAACTGCTCGGTGGTGCTGACGACGCACCACCTGGAGGAGGTGGAGGCGCTTGCGCACCGCGTGGCGATCATGGTGGACGGGACGCTGCGCTGCATCGGGGACAAGACGCACCTGAAGCAGAAGTACGGGACGGGCTTCGAGGTGACGGTTGTGGTGCGCGAGGAGGAGGACGGCGCGGTGGAGGGCGTGAAGCGGTACTTCAGCGAGGAGTTCCCGACGAGCGAGCTGACGGAGGTGCGGGCGGGCCGCTTCACGTACCAGCTGCCGAACACGGTGAAGCTGTCGAGCGTGTTCACGTCGCTGGAGGACCACAAGGACGCGCTGCGCGTGCGGGACTACCACGTCTCGCAGACGTCAATCGAGCAGGTGTTCATGCGGATCAGCGAGGAGGCGGAGCGGCAGCAGGAGGAGGAGGAGCGGCTGCGGATGGAAAAGCAGCAAAGCAAGAAGTGCTGTTCATGCTGCAGTTGCTAACTTGTGCTCGGAGGCGAAGCGGATGCGTTGTGTTTCTTGCTGTCCACTGTTGAAAAGAATTTTTTATTTTTTGGAACACGTATTTGTTTCTAACGTTTTTGTGGCTATTGAATGACCTGATTTTCTACTCGGTGCTGCTTCGTTGTCTTGTTTGTCGTGCCACTGCTCCATGGCCTATTGAGCTGGTGCGTCGTAGGCCACTTGGCTTCCTAGTATTTCCGATGTGTTTTTTTCCGTTGAGTCAAAATAGGTGCTCGCTGATGGCATTTGCCTTGGTGGAAATGTACCCAGTCGTTAAAGTGAGTCGAATTCAGAAGCTTTAGCGATGCTGCTCTTGACGCTGAAGAGAATAAGGTGTCTTATTTTGTTTTCCCTTTTTACGTGCATTGATGTGCGGTCCGCTTTGATTTTTTTTTTGTGTATTCTCGGAATTTGAAACGATTTGCGATGCTTTGTTCACTCATCGTGTCCCTTGCGAGTTTTTGATTTTATTTACAGCTACTAAAGAGCTGTAGAGTCTCTAAGCTGTTCTCAATTTTTTCTTTTCATTTGCTCTGCTCTTCTGAGTATGCTTGTAGACGCGTCTCTCTTAGTGTAAAGAGCAGCAGGGAGGCAGCGTTGTTTCTTTGAGTCTCCCTTTTGATGTTTTTTTTTTCTTTTTCTGTTGCTGTTGCCTCTACTTTCCCCCTTTCTTTCATCGCACTCTCCCCTTTCTGCTTTTAAAAGAACGTGTGAGATAAGAATCCACTTGAGGGCATGTATTGTCGATACACCGTTCAAGTTCAATTCTTTTTTGCAAATGGCTTTGAGTGTTTACTGATCCTCGCATGCGTTCCACAGTTTTCCTCACCTCTGCCTGCTGGCAATAAAGCCCGTGTTTAATATTTGTTTATGTATCCACTTCGTGCTTCTCTCTTTTCTTGTCTGCGCAAGGCTATCTTCCCTTCCCTTCTCTTTTTTTCTTTTTTTTGTGCTTCTGTTATGTTCTTTTCTCTTCACATCAATTCTGCTAGCGTGGCATCCGCGTTGAGGCGGCTGTTCGCTGGAACTTTGAGTCGATCCCGCTGCTTTTTTTTTCTATCTAAATTATTTTTATAGCTCTCGTTTCTCCATTTCGCTGTCAATTTGCCTATTTCTTAGCCAAGGCTTTAATGTGTTGCCTAGGTACGTATAGGAAGGCCGTATACCTCAGCTGTTGTCGCTGCCCTGTAGTTTTTTTCCTCCTTTTTTTGTCGTTGCGTAAGACTAGTCGGAGGCGGTGTGCGGTCGACGTGTATTGCGAAGGTGCAGCTACGTTGATGTGCATTGGTATCTACGCCGTAGCATTTGAAGAGTGACAGAGAGAGGCAAAAAAAAAAGCGAGAAAGAAAAAGAAAAGTAATTTGTAAGAAAAAAGTCAGTGAAAGCGCGTGTCATTCAAGAGTGGAAAAGAAGTGATTTTAAGCTAAGAGAAGAAAAAAAATGAGGTAGACGTGAGAGACAGCTACTAATGCACGGTGCACACCACCACGGATAAACGTCAGATATAGAAGCTTCTGGTGTGTTGGTGGTGTGTATGTGTGTTTGATGCTGCCCGTACTTGACGTCTGCCAGCTCTTCTTTCTTCTAGGCTGCTGTGGTAGACACCAAAAGTTTGAGATTTTTCAGTGCGTTCCCCTACAAGCTGATCTGCAACTGTATGGGCGTGCATCTATCTTTCTTTAGCGCTTTGATTCCTTTTTTTTTCAAAGCTAAGTTTTTTTTTCTGCCTTTGTTGCTTTACTAATTCCTGACCTTTATAATTCGTTGCTGTATGTCGACGTTGTCTATGTCTTCCCTCTCTCTGCGAAAGGGAAAGCGGAAAGCTCTTAAGTGTTTATAAAGTGGTAAAGAACAAAAGAGGTTGTACAGACTCTTCACAGCAGTCTAAACTCATAAAGTAACAACAAATAGTGGTATAATTCTTTTTCTTTTTCTACAGCCGGTGAGTTGAAATGCTTAGCAGTGACCAAACAGAGCAACAGAAACCAAAACACATCCGCTCTCTTTCTTGTACTGGTGGAGTCGAAGACTCTTGTTGGGGAAGACGCATTCCTTTTTATATTTAGTCGGTCAACGCGCACAGCTACGGCAAATAAGGTAAAGTAAAGATATTTTTGCGGCTTCAATTCGTGGTAAAAAAACCAAAAAGTTTGCTCAGGTGGGTATACACCAAACCTGCCTTATATTTAGCATTTACATTTGCCTGAAGCTGTGCGTAGCTGGCAAGCGTCACTTCAGATGGTGTTCTGAAATATCTCAACTGAGTTATGTTTTTTTTTTGTTCTGGCTGTCGATTAAACATTTTTGTTTTGCTCTTTCTCCCCCCCCTTTTTTTTATTTTAAACGTAAACGTGGTGGTTTTGTAGTCTCGTTGCCTTTATTTAGGTCTCAAGACTACGCTTCTTTACATGGTTTTTTTTTCCTTAAGTTGCTGAAGCGCTCGCCTGTAAAAAAAAAAGGCGAACTGGAAAATTCAAGTCCACTAGGCAGATCCCACTGAAGGGAAGACACCACACACGAATAAACAAAAAACTTCATTGCGTGGACGAGTGGGTATCTCGCTTCTCTGTCCGCGTAAAGCCGCTCATTGAATCCCCCTTCTCTGTTGTTTTACACAGCCTTTGCTTCGGCTGCTTATGTCCATGCTGAGGAACATGTTATTCCACAAGCATTCCTGTTCTGCTCATCCCGTGTTGTATACGTTCTTAAGCGCGTGGGTAAGTTGTTCTTTATTCTTTTTTTAGTTTCTCCTTCCGTATTGCCGTTTTCCTCTATCGAAAAGTAAGAAGATGGGGCAGAAAAAAAAACAAGTTCAGTATAGCGAGCTCTTTTTTTTTCTTCCCTGTGCCTTGTCGAATTCTGGTTTAGACATGGAGGCTGGTGCTCAAACTGTTTTTTTTTTTCGATTATTTTTGCTTTAGCCGACCCAAGCTCTTACTCACCCCGACGCATTTAAGCCGACACGTCAGCGTGTGTGGTGCCGCAGCAGCCGACATATGGCGAGCGGAACCACATAAACGCTGATAGGTGCGTGTGTGTGTGTGTGTCTGATTGACAGTGTGCGTCTCTCCTCTTCGCAGAGTAGGGGGAAACAAGAGCAGAGTCCGCGCGCCTTCAGCAAGCTTCTCCCTCTCTTGAAAAAAATATATAAAAAAAGTTTTCCGTTCCACTTATCCTCCATGAAGTGCAGAGAGAATACTGTGCATCGTTGGAGCATTTCACCTCAATTTCTCTTTTTCTTTTGCTTTGTCGACTATTTCGTCCCTTCCTTCTCTACTTTAAATTGGAGAGGAGGCTGCGATGATGTTTTTTTTTTTTTTGCTGTTTTGGTTGCTATTGTTTAACCGTCAACGCAGCGCTGCGCCACAGTGAACTCGGAAAGGAGGGCCTTCTCATCACACCTTCTTCGGCAACACCGCTGCCCTGCAACTACGTGAGTATGCGGAGAAATGCGTCTACGTGTGTCTGCTTTGAGACCGGGTGCTTTTATTCTGGTATATACACTTTTTTGCCTCCCTCCCGGTTCTCTATCTTTCCAACACTATGAAGCACAGCGATCGTACGCGTTTTTCTTACAATATTTTTTTCCTCATGCTTTTTTTTCTCCTTCTGGCTACAGAGAGAGTCAGACACAGCTTTCTTTCTCTCTCTACTTGCTATCGTTGGCATATGACTAAAACTACAAACAAAGAGATAAAATTGTTGACAAAATAGTTAGCTAAGAGCACACCTTTCTTCTTAATGACACGTGTTGTGCGATAGATGCAGGTGCAGAGGCGAGGCAACGAACTGCCCCCTTTTTTGTCTGCTTTCTATCTCATGCGTGCTTGATCAACATCGCCTCCTCCTTCTCGCAGACGGGCTCAAGCTACTGGATGGCGTTAAAGTGTTGGTGTGCCCCATCACACAGCAACTCCACGAGAAAGGTGTGAGAGTGTCACGAGGCAGCTGAATAGACTTTACTTCTGCAGATGCCATCTCTCTTTTTTGTCTTGCTCTTCCCCCTACCCGCAAGTATCCTACTCGCCATCAACTTTCATCCTTTCTTCTTCAACCCCCCCTCTACTCCCTCTCCTCCCTGACGATCTTGACAATCTTGCATCACTCTTCTCTCTTGGCCATCAAGTTGCTGTGCGTCGCTGACTAGTTTGTGAAGGACAAACCCATTCACTTGGCGTTTCTCCGTGCCTCTTCTTCCCACACCTCTCTCATTCTTCCTTCATCATCCTTCAGCTTCGAGTATTTTCTTGTTTCTCCTTTTTATAATATATGTATTCTTCGTCTACTGCTTTGGCTGTTCCCACGTACGCACGCGCGTTTGAACGCACACACTGCCTTTCGAAGACGGCTTTGTTAATTGGGTTTTTATTTTTGCCTTTCTGAATCGTGCCTGACCAGCTACATAGCTGGACTACGCGGTACCGAAAGCGCTTCCCACTCCTTCTTTTTTCTCATTTTTTTTGTTTTCTGTCTCTAGTACCATCGCTGCTGACCTTGGCTAGAGCATCCTTTTTTTTTCTCCTTTTTTTTTTTTTGCAAGGCTAGTGGACGAGAGTTGACCATTCTACAGAAGCTGTCCTTCTCGCGCAGTGGCACCTCCAACAAGAGGTGGAGGAGCTTTGCATTTTTTTTTCGTTTGACGGGTGCTCAACCGCTTTCTCAAACCCATTTTTTTTGTTTTTATTGTTTTTACCGCAGCGGCTTGCGCTTGTCAAGACGGCAACCTAGCAGAAAACGCGCCGGAGCATCGTACTGAATTCTCTTTCTTTACTTTTTTTTTGTTTTAGCGCATACCTATTTGTGGTTCCTTGATACCTGCCTGCCCTGATTAAGTCTCAGTGCTGAGCTCTTCTCGAAGGCGATCAAGCTCTTCACGCTATCTCTACTGTTTTTTTACCCAAGGCCTCCCTCTCTCCTAGCGCAAATCCACTCTGCAACGGTGCACGAAACAAACAAAACAAATAAAGGATAAAAAAAGATGCGGCGTGTTGTGGATACGAACTCCGTCAACCCGCTCTCGCGTGGCGCCTTAGAGACGCAGAGCGGCGGCGGCCCCAACTCTTTCTCGCGAAGCACACCCGATGCGAGTGCGATGGCCACCGTGGCGCCGCGCAAGCCCTCTTTCACCCCAGCCCAGGGCCGAAACAGCGCTGGCCGGCGAGCTGCGTCGGGCACAGTGGAGCCAGATTACGCCTTCACCGCCGCTCTGTATCCGAATGAGGAAGCAGCGGTGTTTGGCGAGGTAGCCTATCCCCGACAGCCAAACGACGACACACCAGACTTGATGGGAAAGGAGCGGGAGGGGAGCCCGGACTCGTGGCTTCTAGCGGACCTTGACGTGTCCAAGGGCAAGGAGACGCCCCACGCGAGGCTGCGGGTCCCGCGAGCTACCGAGCAAGCTCTTCCGCCTCCTGTGCAGAAAAACGGCTATGTCAAGGACTGCGAGATGAGAGGCGTGCTCGCGTCCCCAGACAGCTGCTACGACGTGTACGAGCGGGCCCGCATTTCACAGACGACGCGGTCAACGTCGACGACAGGGTCAACGGCGACGACGGAATCAACAGAGTCGACACTGTCTACGGACTCGGAGGACTGGAGAGAAGACAGCGACGACGATTATGACACGCGCGGTGGCTGCTGCCAGCAACTCGGTCACACCATCTTGCGTGTGCTGATCCTCATGAAGCGGGAGTGGTTATCCACGACGTGCGAGCTGCTCATCCCCATCATCTTCGTGGTTGGCTCCGTGGTTCTCTGGGCCATCTTTGGCCTGGAGGAGGGTGCGGGGGACCTGTACTTCTCCAGCACCTCTCCTACGGAGTTGAATGGCTACTACGACTTCGCCCCAACGGCGATTTGTGCGAACATGAGTGTGACGACGGGAATTGCTGGTGTGGCTCCCTGCTCTGCTGCTACGGCCGCTGCCCTCAGCTCGACCATCCGCTGCCCTTCCGGTCGCGGCATCCCCATCGGTCTTTGCTACTACACCGCTATCTTAGCCCTCGCTTCAACCATCAAGAACTTAACGGAAGAGAACACGGCCACTGTGGTGCCACTGGACACGCTGATTGCGCTGCAGTGGGTTGCCATGGACAACTCTATTTCGATACCCACTCCCTTCTCGCACGGTGGTCAGCTATACTTTGCCCCCGACACGGCGGAGGTGCGCTCGCTGGTGGCGAAGATGGAGGCGAGCTCGGCGCTGTTTACGAACGTGAATGGCGGCGTCTACCCCACGGTGGCTGCAGTGGAAGACTACGTGAAGGGGCTGAGCAACCGGGACGCGCCGACGTGGGCCATCGTGGCAGTGAACAGCTTCACAGCTGAGAAGTTTGATGTGAAGATCATGATGAACCAGTCTGCCCTGCCCATGACGTCGAACAACCTTGTCTCGATGTATTTGGGAGGTTTAAGCACAGAAACCAACGCGCCTTACCTCTTCTCTGGCTACTCGACACTGCAGACGATGGTGTACGACCACTACGTCACGGCGGTGTTGGGCGGTGCTTCGTCCAAGCCACTCAGCTTCACACCGATGCCGACGCCTGCCTACAGGGTGTTCTCTTTCTTGGCGAAAGGGCCGCAGCTGGCGCCGCTGGTTCTGGTGCTTGGTTACCTGTACCCCGTGTCACAGCAGACGAAGCGCATCGTCTTGGAAAAGGAGCTGCGCATTCGCGAGGCCATGCTGATCATGGGGCTGTCAGAGGTGACGATGTACCTTGCTTGGGCGATCGTGTACGGCGTGTGGCATACCTTCTCGTCCACCATCATCATGGTCTTGCTGGGCTTCACGTACCTGCCGAACACGAGCGCCGGCTACGTGTTCTTTATGTTCCTGTTCTTCTCGTGGTCGACGATGACGCTGTCGGGTGCGATTGCTGCGATCTTCAGCAAGGCGCGTCTGGCTGCGCTGCTGGCCCCGCTGATCTACTTCGTGATGGCGATCCCGCTGTTCGCGATGCAGAGCGCACCTGGCTCTGCGAGGACCGGCATCATGATTCTGAGCCCGAGTGCGCTGTCTGTTGGGTTCTCCATCCTCTTCGACCACGAAGCGGCGGGCGGGACGGACGCAAAGGCGCTGATGTACTTCCGCGACAACCCGAAGCTGATCTTTGTGTACGTGTTCCTCGTTGCCGACATCGTGCTGTACGCGCTGATCATGATGTACTTCGACTGCGTGATCCCGAAGGACTGGGGCACGACGAAGAACCCGCTGTTCTTTATCATCGACCCGATCAAGTGGTGCTTCTGCCGGCGGCGGCAGGACGACTTGGACGACCTGCCGGACGGACGCGCGGAGGACGGCGTGTTCGAGGAGACGGACCCCGCGGAGGAGGCGCGCGCTGCGGTGCAGATCCGCGGGCTGCGCAAGAAGTTCAAGCGCGGCGGCAAGACGTTCGTGGCGGTGAACAACCTGCACTGGACGCTGAAGGAGGGGCAGATCTCTGTGCTGCTGGGCCACAACGGCGCGGGCAAGTCGACGACGATGAACGTGATGACGGGGATGCTGGAGGCGGACGGCGGCGACTGCCTGGTGTACGGGCGGTCGGTGCGGCACGAGCTGCGCAAGGCGCGGCAGGAGATCGGGCTGTGCCCGCAGCACAACATCCTGTGGCCGGACCTGACGGTGCGGGAGCACCTGGACTACTACGCGGCGATCAAGGGCCTGTGCGGCGCGGAGAAGGAGGCTGCGATCCAGCGGCTGCTGGAGGCGGTGGACCTGAAGGACAAGGAGTTCTACCTGTCGAAGGCGCTGTCGGGCGGGCAGAAGCGGAAGCTGTCGGTGGGCATCGCGTTCGTTGGCGGGAGCCGGCTTGTGTTCCTGGACGAGCCGACGGCGGGCATGGACGTTGGCGCGCGGCGCCACACGTGGGGGCTGCTGAAGGAGATGTCGAAGTACCACACGATCCTGCTGACGACGCACTTCATGGACGAGGCGGACCTGCTGGGCGACACGGTTGCGATCATGAGCAACGGGCGTCTGCAGTGCGCGGGGTCGAACATGTTCCTGAAGTCGCAGCTGGGAATCGGGTTCGTGCTGACGATGTCGGTTGCGGCGCACACGCGGCGCGACGGCGTGGACCGGCTTGTGCGGACGTACGTGGCGGAGGCGGAGACGGTGGGGAGCGGTGCCGGCGAGTTCTCGTACCGGCTGCCGATGGCGTCGAAGACGGTGTTCCCGGAGCTGCTGGCTGCTGTGGAGGAGGCGATCCCGGCCATGGGCGTCAACGCGTACTCGCTGTCGGCGACGACGCTGGAGGAGGTGTTCATCAAGATCGCGGAGGGCCCGGTGGCTGCGGACACCACAGCGGAGGAGCTTGCGGCGGAGGAGAAGGCTGCGGCGTCGAGCGCTGTGTGGAACGTGGAGCTGGAGACGCGGTCGATGACGCGGTGGTGGCTGCAGTTCCGTGCGATGATGGTGAAGCGGTTCTGGAACGCGATGCGCGACTACCGCACGCTGTTCTTCCAGATCGTGTGCCCCGTTGTCTGCGTGCTGCTGGCGATGCTGCTGATGCTGGTGAAGCTGTTCGAGTTTCCTGACATGACGCTGTCGAGCAGCGTGTACGGGACGACGGTGGACGTGCCGCTCGCGAACTGCGCGGGCGTGCTGGACACGGCGACCCCGTTCGCGCCGAACGTGCACATGGACGTGTGGAGCGGCGTGTACGACGGGGCGAGCTACGCGACGCAGCTGCGCGCGACCTTCTACACGCACGCGGAGGAGCGCTACGGCGGGCTGATGTGCGCTGCGAGTGCGGCGGACGCGTACCACGGCGTGTTCTACAACACGACGGCGCGGCACGAGCTCGCGATCGAGACGGCGAACTTCTTCGCTGGCTACGTGCGGCAGGTGACGGGTGCGAGCAGCGTGGACCTGACGATGACGGTTGGTGGGCTGCCGAAGTCTGCGCAGGACGAGGCGGTGCAGTCGTCGATCTACTCGATGATCATCGCGGTGATCATCCTGATCCCGTTCACGTTCATCCCGTCGACGTTTGTGGGGTGGATTGTGAAGGAGCGTGAGTGCAAGGCGCGGCACCTGCAGAACGTGTCTGGGCTGAGCTTCTACGTGTACTGGCTGTCGAACTTCCTGTTCGACCTTGCGTGCTACCTGATCACGATGTTCCTTGTGATTGCGGTGTTTGGCATCTTCAGCCGCAAGGAGTACATTGCCGCGGAGAACATCGGCGCGACGATCGTAGTGTTCCTCCTGTACGGCGTGTCGGGCATCCTGATGGCGTACGCGCTGAGCTTCCTGTTCTCGAACCACTCCACTGCGCAGAACGTGGTGATGCTGGCCAACTTCGTTGTGGGCTTCCTGCTTGTGCTGCTAGTGGCTGCGCTGGGGTTGATTGATGGCGCGGAGGAGGCGGGCAGGATACTGCGGTGGATCTTCCGCATTGTGCCGTCGTACTGCGTTGGCGAGGGTATCAGCAACCTGGCATCACTGCAGGTGAGACGCGCCTTCGGGGTTACGGAGAGTGCGTGGGACATGGACGTTGTGGGGTGGCTGTGTGTGTACATGGCGGTGGAAATCCCTGTCTTCTTGTTCATCACGCTGTTCATCGACCACCCTGGCCGTCGGCAACGCAGCCAGCGCCTGTTCCACGACCCAGATGCATCTTCAGAGGAGATCTCGGACGAGGACGAGGACGTGGTGCGCGAGCGCGACGCGGTGCTGGAGTCGCCGGAGCGCGAGAGCGACCTTGTGCAGGTGACGCACCTGCGCAAGGTGTACCCGAATGGCAAGGTTGCGGTGCGCAACGTAACGTTTGGCGTGCGGCCTGGCGAGGTGTTTGGGTTCCTGGGCACGAACGGCGCGGGCAAGACGACGACGATCTCGATCCTGTGCCAGGAGTTCTACCCGACGAGCGGCCGCGCGTACGTGTGTGACAACGACATTGTTGCGGATAGCGAGGATGCGCTGCGGTGCATCGGGTACTGCCCGCAGTTCGATGCGTGCCTGGACCTGCTGACGGTGGAGGAGCACCTGTACCTGTACGCTGGCGTGCGCGGGATCTCGTGGCGGACGCGCGACGAGGTGGTGAAGGGGCTGATGAAGCTGTGCGGGCTGACGGAGTACCGCGCGACGAAGTCGCACGAGCTGAGTGGCGGCAACCGGCGCAAGCTGTCGGTTGCTGTGTCGCTGATTGGCGGGCCGCGCGTTGTGTTCTTCGACGAGCCGTCCGCTGGCATGGACCCTGTTGCGCGCCGCGGGCTGTGGAACGCGATCGAGACGGTGGCGGACAACTGCTCGGTGGTGCTGACGACGCACCACCTGGAGGAGGTGGAGGCGCTTGCGCACCGCGTGGCGATCATGGTGGACGGGACGCTGCGCTGCATCGGGGACAAGACGCACCTGAAGCAGAAGTACGGGACGGGCTTCGAGGTGACGGTTGTGGTGCGCGAGGAGGAGGACGGCGCGGTGGAGGGCGTGAAGCGGTACTTCAGCGAGGAGTTCCCGACGAGCGAGCTGACGGAGGTGCGGGCGGGCCGCTTCACGTACCAGCTGCCGAACACGGTGAAGCTGTCGAGCGTGTTCACGTCGCTGGAGGACCACAAGGACGCGCTGCGCGTGCGGGACTACCACGTCTCGCAGACGTCGATCGAGCAGGTGTTCATGCGGATCAGCGAGGAGGCGGAGCGGCAGCAGGAGGAGGAGGAGCGGCTGCGGATGGAGGAGCAGCATAGCAAGAAGTGCTGTTCATGCTGCAGTTGCTAACTTGTGCTCTCAGCTGCTGCGGTAAAGAAGACTATTGATATCCTTCGCCGTTGCATTCGGTTTGTTTCTTATTGTTCAGGGTTCCTTATGTAATTCATTTTGTTCTTTTCTGTCTGTGAGAACTGTGGAAGTGTGAGTTTAGTGTTACGTCACGTTTTCACTCTGTGGGTTCGGCTTCCGCGCGCAGGGCTCTGTGCAGCTTTGGGTGTTGTTCGTAAGGTAGTGATTAAGTCATAATGTGCCTTTTTTAGTTTCAATCGAAGATCAATAATTTTTATTCATTTTTTCCCACATTTGGTTATTTTTGTTGCCTTTTTTTTGTGCATAGCGGCAGACTTCCTATTTTACGTGCATTGAAGTGCACTTTTTTGTGCATTTCTGTTGCTCTCAGATGCGGCCCTGCCTTTTTTTGATGTATCGGGTTGGACCGATAAAGTATTTTTTTTCTCCTCCCCCTTTTTTTCCCTCTCTTTTGCTTTGTCATCGTTCGGATCTGTGCTTCAGCACAATGTGTTTATGTCTTCTAAATTTTTCTTGTTTGCCGTTTAGGTGGTATCGCGAGGAGTCACATTTTCTCGACATGCGACTTTTTCTTTTTTTATGTACTTTTTTATGTGTTTAGTAGACTATTCTTTTTTTTTTCTCCTTTTTTTGTAACTTGTTACTTCTCTGTGTTGTACGTTCGGAGCATTTTTTTTTCTGTTGTTTTAATTATTTTGTCACGTGCAAGTCTCCTCAATTGGGAGAAACATCTTCAAGCCTTTGCTTAATTTATTTGAGAGCGGTACGGTGTCATCATTTTCTTCTTTTTATGCTTTGTGTCCTGCAAATGCGAAAAAACTCTCTCCTTTCTTTCGTCTCCTTTTTTTTTGTGTGTGTGATTACCGCTCTTGTGTCTCCGTATTCTGTTTTTTTTCTCACTCGTAAGGTGAAGCACTGCTGCTGTCTGAGCCTCCGGACCATACCTGCGGCTCGCGGTGTGGGCTGCCGTACGATGCAAGATAATAGCTTAGATGTTTTTTTTTTGTTTTCTTTTGCTTATTTCGTTGATGATCGTCACTCTACTGTGGTGTGCATAAAAGAAGATGTGGCAGTATGTCTAAAATCTTCTTTTTGGAGGTTTTAGAAGAGTCAAATATATGTGATGTATGCTAAATACTTTTACATGCTCAACTGCTTTAGTGGCTACGTTGCTTCTAACTTCAGCGGAGGCATTGGCCTCAGCAATTTTTTTTTTCGCTTCTCTTGTTCTGCTCTCTTACTTTCAGCGACATCCCAAGCGCATTTAGGAATCAAAAGCCATTGGTAAAGGAAAACGAAAAAAATGATTGCAGAGATGGAAGAATTAGGTAGAATAAACATCTACTGGTGCTTTTTCTCTTTCTTTTTCTTTTCTGTACCTCTCTCTCTTGACAATTCTTAGTTCTCTGTCTCATTCTCAGCACTTTTTTTCCTTTTTTTACTGGCGCAGATGCCCCGGCAGAGCGACGCTGCACAGACAGCGGGTGGTTGGAAGCACTGCGGACGAACTTTTGTAGCGTGACGGTGCTTCAGACAGCTTTTGATTTTTTTTTCTTTCGCATATTGAGCTGATGCAGCAAAAAAAAAAAAAATCTCTTATATTTTTTATTTTTGGCGACTCGCCTGCAGCGAAACGCCGATACCAACTCTAGATATCGTCGGAAGACAAACAGACAAAAAAAAATCAAAGGACGAACAGGGCAATTTGAGTATGCCTTGGTTTCCACATTTAAACATGTACACATACTAACGTATAGAGTGGTAAGGTGTCTCCATGTGAACATAAAGAACATTGCTGCAAGGCGCACCGGTGAACATGTGAACTTCTTCTTTGTTTCTCTCCTCTCGTGCTTAAATTTTCCTTTTGAAGTTACTATTGCTGAACTCTAGTTTTTTTTTCCCTTTTTCATCTCGTTTTGCGCACTCTCTCTGAACTTGAATCTTGAGTTGCATACCACAGCTTTTAAGGCATCACCTCATAACACTCTCTTTCTCACCTGCGAATGCTCAAAAAAATAGTAAGCAAAGAAAAGTGGAAGCAGAGCGTGCGCTGCTCCGTAACTTTAGCCTTCAAGGAAAGCTCAAAGAGGGATTGAGAGGGGCGTGCAGGTCGCGACGTGCTAATAACTTACATCTCGCCTAAGTGAGCGGAGCTTTGCTGTTGCCAGCTTATGTCAGATCGTGGCTCACGGGTTGAGTGCGAGCTTCCACGACGCACGTGTGATGCTTGCCCCCTAGTCTTATGTGGTTTTCAACAAGATATACATCTTTGTCTAATATGTGACTTTTTGTTTCCTCTCTGCCTCTCACTTTGCAATGAAGTCAAGTGCTGTACTTTGATTTCGCACTTTTCCTTCTCACCTTCTCTCTTTCCGCCCCCTCGATTCTTTTTCTTTCCACCTTATCACCGCCCCCAGCGACTGCATGAAGACTGCATTACCAGAAGCGCGTGTTTTTTTTTTTTAACTCTTGTGACTCCTTCAGGTTACTTTTAGATGCAGAGAGGATAGAGATCGGAGACGGTGGTGTAAATGTCCGCTGATGCATACCCACAAACACATACACATACACACTAAATCAATGGAGTTTGAGCGTCTGCCTGGTCGACAGGCACCTCTCCTCCCGCCTTCATCACCAGCATTCACAGTACATTGTCTGAGCAGCATCGGAAGAGCGCCATCGGCAACCCTGCATGAACCCAACGCACAAGACGATTACTGCACTGCTGTTACACCGGAGGACACCGCAGCAGCAGCAGCAGAGAAGGTTCGGATGGAGCATCGGGCAGAGACACTCGCCATGCGGGAGATTGAGCTGGCCGAGGCACGACATTACTTCGAGCAGTCCGTGAACGCTTGGGAAACACAGCGGCGCTTGTGGGAGGCGGACTACGAAGAGCGGCTGACACGGTTGGAGGCTCGAGAGGCGCGGTTAGGCGAGATAGAGAGAGGGAGAAGGAGTGGGCATGATTAAAGGCAGGGCAGTGCGTGGTATGGGAACGCTGCTGCTAGCCCTTCTTTTCGTGTCTTGTTCTTCGGACGTTGGTGTGCTTTTCTCCCCTCTTCTTTTTCGCTGTGAGTGAGGGTGGCACGATGTCTGTGGATGCTCGAGTGCGCTACACAATATCTTTTCTTTTTCCTTTGACTCTGTTTTCTCGCTTTATCGACTGCTCTGCAAAGACGGATAGAATTTCTGTTTTGGAATCTGAACTACATGATGTGGGAAAAAAAAAATAAGGGCGAAAGTGGGAGAATTTGCCGAGCTAAGTGGTTCTGCCACGACTTCAAGACCGCAGAGTACCACCTGATTGTACTTGCCAGACGACCCCCAACCGCAATCAATGGTAAGCTAAAGGTCCAGCAAATTTAAATTCTGCTCTGTTTGTCCAAGTGACTGACCCCGACCAGATGTTCTATTCGCTCTACTTTAAGTTATCGACTCCTGTCCTTGAATTTTACCTTTCACACCTCCATCCTTTCTCTGGCTTTCGTAAAGACTTTTTCTGTGGTGTTTCAATTCCTTGGAGAGATGAAGACACTCTTTTTTTCCAGACTTCGCACCAGTAACGAACAGTGCGATTTTATTGCGTGGTCCTGCCAACGCTTTTTTCGGGCATAATTTGTTATTTGATGAGGGTATTCTTTTCTCTCGACATCCAACAGACGAACATAAAAACCACTGCAAACTCACCTCCTTTTCCTGATCTTTACGGTAAGAGATAATTGACGCTGCTTTTTCAACTCTCTTTTCTTCACAAAAAAAGCGGATGAGCAGTCCCGGCGTTCTCTCTCTCCTCGTCCTCCGCTGCCACCGCAGTATTCGCTTTTACGGACCCGCCACCACCTGCGTCACCCTCTACGCACTCGGCCAGCTACAGCCCCACGGCCTGCGCGCTCCCGTCCTGCTTCGCCAGCTGGCACCCTCCCTCCCTTCCTACTCTCCGCTTCAGCTGGCGGGGCTGATGGAGGGGCTTTCTCTGCTGCGTGTGTCGCACCTGGTGATGACGGCCCACGTGCTGCGTCTGTTTTTCCTGTCGCTGCAAAAGGAGGAGATGGCGATGCCGTGGGTGGCGGAGGTGGCGGCGGTGGCGACGATGGTGCGCGTGCTGCAGCGTCACCACACCCCGCGTACGGTGCGCGCCTTTTTGGCCGCCGTGGACCGCGCGCTGGTAGCGAGAGGAGATGAAGACGAGGACAGCGCTTGTGTGCCGGACACGATGCACAGATCTGTGCGACAGCCGTCCGCTCATGCAGCAGCATCATCTCGCGATCGCCGTGCGGCACTGCAGCTGCTCTACATTTTAGAGGTGTACATCAACGCCGGTATTCGCGTCGCTGAGCCGCACACGCCGCGGTGGTGGTTGCGCATGTTGCACAACGCCCCATCCGACGCCTTCGCGCCACAATCGCTGCTGCATCTTCACGGCAGGTTGTTGGCAGCAGAGAGCGAGACGTTGTCGTTGCCCTGCGACGAACAGGACGCTCCGCTGCGGGCGGTCCTGGCGGAGCAATCAGCGTTCGTCATCAAGAGCCTCACACTACCCATACAGACTGGTGCTGCTGCGGAGCGTGATTGGACCGCAAGGAGAGAGGGAGAGGCGGCATCGGCGTTCAGCAGTTGCGCGGTTGACGAGGAAGGCAAAGAGGAGAAGCAGCACTGGGGAGAACGGCTTTCTGAGGTCGAGCGGCACGCCGTGCTGCGCTGCGTTGTCGTCTACCACCTGTACCACAGCGCCAAGCCCGCTACTCTCTCTACGGCAGCACTTATTGAACAACTGATGCGTGGGTACGGGCCTGCAGCACCACCAGACGTCTACCTCCTTCTATCCTTATCACTCTCCTTTCTTCGTTTGACACGTCAGTTCTGCTGGGCGTTGTGCGGGCAGCCGTGGCGGTGGTGGCTGCAGGTGTTGGAGGCCTCGCACAACTTCGCTCTGACGGCGTGTGGTGATGCATGTAGCACGATTGCAAAGGCGGCGATACAAAGGGCGGCCACACTGCAGTCTACGGCCTTGCTGCAGCTCCTGCACGGGTGCTTCATTCGCTGTGGTGCAGGTGGTGTCTCTGGAGGCCATGAAGACCCACGAAGCACTGTAAATGACAGACTGGACTCTATTCAGAACACCGTGCGTCTCCTCTGCAGCTCCCTCGCGGTGTACTCCACAGCCGCGTCTGCCAGCTGCTCACCTTGCGGCGATGCTGAGGGTTGGACGCTACTAGCGTTGCTCCTCTCTACAGAAAACCTTCCTCCGCAGTGCGCAGGTGGTCTGTGTTTCATGCAGTGGCTCGAGGAGCAGCTGCGCAGGAGGATCACGTCGGAGTGCGCTGCAGCGGCGGCGAGGTTGGGAGATCAGGTTGCGCACTTTCAGCATGCTCGGCAGAAGGCACTCTCATTCTTAGTGGACTCGTGGTGTGGGCACTGGACTGGTGATGTCGCACACGGGTCGCCTCACCTGTCCAATATGCTTCAGTGTCGCTATCCAGATTTGTCAAGATCGTCGCTCTCTCTGCACTGGGTGATTGCTGCGGCCCTATACGCTTATTCTCGACATTCTGGTAAAAAAGGTGGTCTACACGGTGACCAGTGGCGCGTGTTTTTCTCTCTTGAGAAGGGACGCTTTTCGAGCGCATGGAGGTCTCTGACGGCTGCGACTGTCGCCGTCCTCTCATCGGAGCGTTCAGAACTAAATGCCTCACCATCTGCCACTTCTCAGGACTCTCTCGAACTTAAGCTGCGTCTTCTTCACGTCGTCGCCATGTGCCTGCACGAGCAGCAATTTCCCAGCTTTTCCTCAGAGCCATTGCTGTGGGACTCTCTCGCTCGCTCTGCGCTCCCAGAGCTGCTCTGTGCCGCGTTGGAGAGGCGGGCGGCTGAGGACGATCTGCTTTGGTCACCTGCATCGACACCAGAGCCACTGCAGCGTTGTCAGGGCTCAAAGACACCGCCGCCAGCAGAAGAGAACACTGAGGCATTTGTGCGGGAGATTCATTATGCTACGGCCTATCGCAGTGGTGGCAGTATGTGGTGGGTGTCTCCCTGCTGCACCTCTCCCCACCGCTCTTCTCTAATACAGCAAGCACTGCGTTCTCTCCTTCGCATCGGCTTCTCAATCGGGGCATCAATGCCGCTTGCACGTGGACTACTGCCAAGGTTGCTGCACTATCACCTACAGTGCGTCCCACTGTGTTCTCCTTTACCCGCGCATGATCAAGAGGCGAAAGGGGATGATCGAGACGCTCCAGCGGGGGAAGAGGAGGAACGACAAAGGTGGCAGCCGCACTCGCCAGATCAGCAGGAAAGGGTGGTGGCGGCTGCGAGCTGGCAAATCGTGGACGGCCGTGTCCACCACACCGGCAGCAGCAGCAGCAGCATCACTGGGAGACTGCAGACCATGTCGGAGCCCAGCGCACCGGCGTGGCGCGTCTTTGCAGCGGAGACGGGGCTGGCGGGCACGATGATGTCAAACGTAGAACTCTTTTGCCACCGGGGCGGGCGGCGGCGTTGCGATCCGCTCTTCAGCACCCTCAGAGACAGCGAAGACATCGAGGATGGGGCGGCGCGGCAACTGTCGTCACTCCCGCGGCACTCAGCGAGTCCGCTGGCGTTGATGGCGGCGCAGCAGAGTGAGTGGTACCGCGACGCTCATCGTATCTCTCTCACCGCCCACGCACGGCAGCGCCGCTCGTTGCTTTCCGTCACGAGTGCGGTGATGAATAGCGGAGACGAAGAGGAGAATGCGGCAAGTGTGGACCACACTGGCGCAGGAAGACTGCAACGCGGGGCTGAGTCATTGTTCTCAACTACACCTGCGCAGTTTTTGGAGGACTTTGTGGAGCGAGTGAGGATGGTGTCCGCTGCTGCTGCGGAGTTGCGTATGATGCAGAAAGTGGAGAAAAGCAGTGTTTTTCACTGCGTGGAGGAAGTGCAGATCGCGGCTTCCTCTTCCACACCAACAAATGAGGCTGCGTCTGCACCAACGCGCATGTTAGTCGCTCTTCAACACATTTTGTGGCGAGATTGTCGTCGTGTGCTGCAGCGGCTCTCTTATGCGGGCGATGACACAAGAAACATGACTGGCGAAGCCCTGCGCGAGACCGGGAAAGACGTTGAGGAGGCGGTGCTGTGGTGCATTCTGCAGCGGAAAGGCGTGCCAGCACACACATCACACGCGTGTGCTCCACCTTTCGTTCTGCCTGCCGCGGCGACGTGTGCGGCTGACAGCAATGACGGAGATGATGCCCTGTCGTTCGTTTTTCCCTATCTTTGGCTGTCGCTGCACGCCGCGTGCTTTTTCAGCGCGGTGATGCCAGACCTCCTTCTCGGTGTGTGGCGCCTCCAAGGTTTCGCGGAAAAGTGGTGGACGCACTTTCCTTTCACCGTCGACGATGCACCATCGCAACGGCGTCTCCTCGCGTGCTTGCAGGCGTCTCTTTCCGCAGCGTTGACAGGGAGGGTGGGTGGCGAGGGTGAGCACACACGCCTGATACTACAGAGTGTGAACGAGCTCAGCGCTATAGCGTGTATCAAGCAAGGAGACCCGCGTGTGTCATCTGTATCGCAGCCGACGTCACCTTTCCAGTGCCTGAGCGACGTGTTGGAGAAGGTCGCTCACGCGATGGTGCAGCGACACAGCCCGGGTGGTGTTAATTGTGGCGGTGACGGCGCGTGGAGTAGGGGCACCGCGATCCGCCCAGCTCATCTCTCACCCATCGAGATCTACCTTGAGGTGCTCCTTCCTTTTCACCCTTTTCTCCGCTGCCCTGGCAACTTTTTGCAGGACACGTTGGCGGCAGCGGCGCTAGAGACGCAGCTGGTCGCGGTGACGTGGGCACACGTGTTGGTCATCCGGAGCATCTGCGCACACCACCCACGCATTCACGTACGACACACGTGCGGACCTCAGCAGACGATTGCAGGTCTTGGCAGAGCGCAGCGTCCGCCACTGCCCAGCGACCTGCTCCGTTCGGCACAGCACACACTGAGCGACCTCGAGCAGCAGCTTCTGCAAGGTGGTGCCTGTATTGGTGGTGCGCAGGGCGGCGAGGCGAGTGCAGCAGCGGCGCGTAGGCGGTTGCAGTGGCGCTGTCTGGCAGGGGAGCTGAAGAGCGCACTCGCGGGGCTAAGCGCAATCTTGGCGGAGTCGTTCCCACTACCGTCAGAGCCTCTGTGAGTATCTTATAGTGCTCTATTGGGGTGCTGAAAAAATGAAAATGTGGTTGACAACACTGTTTTCTACTGCTATCAGAAACTGCTTATTTTTCTTTTCTTTTTGTTTTGACGCATTGCCTTGCACCTGCGCTTCTCTGCTGCCGACTTACTCGAAGGGACAGCGTTCCCTCTGGTTTCGAAGATGGCGAAATAAATACTTTAACTTCCTTGAAATAGAAGAATGCAACGCAATACGCCGCATCACATGATTATCTGTTTGCTGCATTTTTTTTCTTCTCCACCCTTATTATGCAGGGAATAGAGAAAAGAAAAAGGATTATTGGCACAGCCCCTGAAGGCGAGCAAAATGTCGGTAACGCTGGGTTTTCTGTCACCATGACCGCGAGCTTCTCTCCTCTCTCTTGTTCGTACTTGCGAGCTTGTACTACGCTATCCGCTCTCTCTTCTCATCCTTCTTTCTCTCCCTTCCTTACGCACTAATTCTTTTTCTCCGGCTCTAACCCCCTTACCACATCATTGTTACTGCGCTTGTATCAGCACGGGGTACAGCACTTCGTTGTTGCCACCTGAGTGTCATCGGACACGGCAACGAGGCGACACTATTTTATTTTTTCCCCCCTTCGCCTTTGTTCGATTTAGGTAAAGCGTGTGTACACTCGACCTTTCCCCCTTTTTTTGTGCGTGTGTATCTTTCTGACCTGCACTTTCCCCCCTCTTAAAGAAAAAAGATATTTATTTTTAAGCAGTTCTTAGAGCGTACCTCTTCTCTTTCCCCCCTTTTTGTGTTTTTGACTCGTCTGGGCATTGCGCCATTCTCCTGTAATTGGCGTATACATTCAATATCGCGTGGTACTGCACTTGTTTCTTTTTCTTTTGCATTTGCTTTCCCCTGCTGTGATTCTTCTCGTTTTTTTCTCCTTTTTCACAGGCTGACGACTTTGTCAAGAGGGGCTTTCCTCTCTTTCTCTTTCACTTCCTCATTAACATTAATCTAGATATCTTAGCAGCGACTTCGTGGTCTGAGCAAAAACTTGTGTTTTTGTTTTTTGTTTCTCAGGTGTGCTTTAAACGGAGCGATTCTTGGTAGCTTTATCATCGTTTCTCCCTCGTTGTTTTCACAAAAGCGTGCCTGACGGCCTTTTTTTTTTGTGATTGTTTTGTTGCATCTTTTACTCGCCCACTGCTCCGCTCTCGCGATCTCTCTCGTCCTCCTAATCGATGGGTAATCCAAAGACGGCAACGAATAAGTCGGGGGCGGCGTCGTCTCGCGAGACGTCGCCGAAGAGCGGCGCCCGTCGCTTCTCCAGCAGCTCCGATCTTTGGCCCGAAGTCGCACCAGAGGAGTCGAGCCGACGCGCCGTGCACCGCAAGAAGAGTCTCTCCACCTCTCGCGACCAGCTGCTCTACCTGCAGGCCCTCTTTCCCTACGCCCCGTATGATGAGCTTATGTCCGTCATCAGCAAAACAGACGGACCCGACGAGGCGGCGCAACACGCCTACGAGGCCCTCAACCCCAACTACACCGGCTACCTCTACCTGAAGGAGCAAACGGAGGTAATGACGAACGCGAAGGCGACCAAGGCGCAGCGGGCAACGGCCTTCAGTGGGCTGAGGGAGGCGCTGGAGGAGCGCGCGAGTGACGCGTTCCGCCCTGGCATGTTCAGCAACCTCTCCCAGCTGCAGGAGTACCACGAGACGGTGGGGCTGTTTGCGGTTGACACGACGGAGTGGGACCGGGCGATGCTGCTACCGGCACGAGATCTGGCCGAGATGGCCTTTATGGACCTCCCGCTGCGTGAGGAGGCGTCTTCGTCTTCCTCTGCAGCCTCGTCGGACGCCGAGGGTGACGACGCCCGCAACGGAGGCAGCGACCAGCACGGCAGGGCACGGCTGCTCTCGTTGGCGCTGGGCGGCAGCAACGCACGCTTCATGGACAACAGCTTCGTCGCCGCCCGCGCGCACAGCTTCGACACATCGCTGCTGCCGTCACAGCCGGCGGCGCGGGCGAGACGCGGGGATAAGCCCCGGGACGGGTGCAAGACACCCATTGCCTCTCTGGACACGAGCGCCGTCGCACACCAGCAGACGCAGACGCACACCGAGGCTGGTGTGCTCTACATGCAGGACAGCGACCCGGTGTGCAAGGCACCAATCATTGCGTGGGCACCGGAGGCGATTCGTGTAGGACCCGCAGAGGCCTTGCGACAGCAGGAAGGCGCGCTGCGTGTCTTCGACGAAGCCACCTTTTTCAAGGACCCACTCATCGGGCGAGACCCCTTCTCGTCCATTCTCCTCATGACACCAGATGCCAAGGTAGCACCGCGGCCCCGCACCGTGTCGGACACCATAAACGCAAGCTCTGCAGGGGCAGCCACGTTGCCGCCGCTGCTGGCGGTGTCGCCAAGTCCGACGCCGCGCGCGGCGGCAGAGAGGCATGAGCCGATTGAAAGCTCCGGCAGCTCCGCGTGCTTTCCCGAGACGGACGAGAACGAGAGCGGAGACCACCACAGCAGTCGCGATGACGAGGACGAGGAGGAGGAGGAGGAGGTGGAGGAGGTGCTGAGCCCGCTGCCCGATGGCTCTGCCTCGCGCCGCTTCTCTCCCAAGATAGAAGACATTTCCGCAATTGAAGTTGTCTGCGACCCGGCGTTGCTGGAGCTGCGTCGCAATGAAGCCGCGCTGGCGTCGTCAAGCGCACCGCCACCACCGCCAGCATCGGCATCTACAGCGACAGTGAAGGAGGAGGGAGAAAACGGTCTGGGCAGCGCGTCTGCGGCGCATCAGCCCGATCTGCTGACGAGCCACAGCGACGTGTCCGTCCCCTTCGCCACCCAGCCAAGCCTGCGGGAGTCGACGGTGGAGGCGCTGCGCTCGCGCAAGCGGCGTCCCCTCACCTCGTCGGAGAAGGTCCGGCAGCGCATGCGCAAGCTGAAGCCGGTGGGCAATATCGTCTTCCGCGAGACGGCAGAGTCGTCGCCGCTTGTCACGTCGCCCGAAAACACCTTCAATGGGGACGGACGGCCTGCTGCCCCGCCGCCCGCGCCAGCTTCACCGCCGCTACTGCCTGCGGAGGCGACGCGTGCCGATGCGAACTCGCTGGAGAACACATCACGCAACGACGAGGAAGTGTTCACGGACCCCTCGGCTGGCACGCAGACGCAGAACGCCGGCGGCTCCGCGCGGGACGGCCGCCTCAACGACGACGCACCGCCGCTGCCTGGTCATGGTGCACACACCGCAGGGTCTGCCGCTGCCGCCTCCAGCAGCTCTCACTTTGGCGAGAACCGGGACCGCGTGCGTGGACAAATTGTTTCCACCCCCGCCGCCCACACTGGCTGCTCCAGCCTCGACCCTGCTGCCTACTTGAACCAGGAGGAGGAGCGGTGGAGCTGCATCGTGGAGATGCTGAAGCCGTTCGAGGACGTCTTTGGAGCGAAGTTCCGCTGCGAGCTGGTGCGGTGCGTCTACGACGAGTGCTTGACGATCCGGCCGCGGCTAACCGAGATATTGCGGCGTCTGCTGCACGTGGTGAGCGCGGTGCTCACGGGGAAGGAGGTGGCGGAAGGCCTCACCGAGGAGCCGATGGACCTGCCCTTGTTCGGCTCCATCCTCGTCTCCACGTCGCCCGTGAAGGTGCAGGAACTCGTCTTTCGCGAGGAGAAGTGCGAGCTCGGCTTCTGCGAGGAGGGCACGCGCCTGCACGTAAAGCTGCACGTGCGGCGTGTGCGGCTCGAGCCAATTCAGTTCGCCTACATCGACGAAGCCGACGCGGCGCGGCAGAACCGAGCGGCGCAGCAGTCGCGACTCAGGACACCGCAGCCGCGGTCGCGGGCGGCGGCGTGGACGCTGCGGCACAGCACCCCGCAGACCTACAAGGATGACATCACGCGCGGCACGGCGCACGTCACCGCCACGAACGTGAAGCTGACGGGTGTGGTGTATGTGTGGCTGATGGCGTCCGGGAAGGTGTACGTGACTTTTCAGGAGGCGAAGGTCTCGGTGGGCTCGTTCAAAGTGTCCACCGATGTCGCGAAGCTGAACGTCCTCTTCACGCTTGGCGCGCCTATATTGAAGCACATTGTGGAGCGCGCGATGCTGGAAGCCGTGAAGGGGGTGCACTCCTTCTGAGTGTGGTGGGGTCGATTCCTTCATTCTTTTTTTTCTTTTCTGTGTGTCTATGGAATGGTTGTGCGTGTATCTGTGCTGCAATCCGGCCCTTCGGTGACAGACTTCTCTTCACTTCCACTTCTTTGTCACCATGCCCACCCACAGACACACACGCACATACATGCAACGCGAGAGACGCACCTGTTTTCGCCCGCTGACGACGTGCTCCGGCAACGAATGAACACTGTACTCTGAGAAGAGAATAGAAGCTGGATTTTTTTCCTCGTAGAGATGGCCAAGAGTGTGCACGCTAACAAAGACGCGTTTGCTTCCTTCGCACGAGCCGTAGCTGCGGTAGCAGCACAGTGCGCTGACTAGAGGACTTTCGCCTCCGTTCTTATCATGAGTGGCGTGCTGTAGGCACTACACGCAGGAATCTTGTGACTCGCAGCTCCGCTGTTGGAGAGTCAGTGCCTCCTTCTCTGTCCAAATCGCGCAACATGAAGATCGGCGGCATTAAGGGCCTGTTGTGCGATGCTTTTCCCGAGATGCTTCCTTTGCTCACCTCCCTCCCACTTCTTCTTTTTTTCTCTCTCTTTTTTCCACGCCGGGTACATTTTGATGGTTTCGCGTGCTCCATCACCTGCGCGCCGCCCATCGTGTGTCATCATAAGAAGGGTCTGCGGCACACCAGACAGCCCTTCTCTGCCTCGCAGTGTTGCTTCGCTGACGTCCGCGGCAGTCGTGTGCAGCGCCTGTCCAAGAGACTGAGAGGAAGGAGCGGTGCACGCAGTAGACACCTAGTCCAGATACCCTCCTGCCCTGCGCACACCCTCTCACACAAAAAAAGTCGTTGTTGCTCGCGCAGAGAACAAAATTAATCATCTACCACCTTCGCGTGTTTCTTTGCGTCCACCAAGAGAGAGAGAGGAGGGAGCGTTCATTTAGCGGACCTGCTTGGGCAGACATCACAGAGAGGCTCAAGGCGACGTGAGCGGTGTGCAGCAACTGCGCTTCCGCGAGACGACCCCGCGAAAACCGGTCTCTTTTCGTGTAATACCGAGGGACACACACGCATACAAGTACACGACAGCCTCACATTTTCTCATCGCAGCTCCCGATACTTCTGCCCTTCAGCTGAACCGTTTGTTCCTATTTTTTGTCTTTGCTTATTCCGCCTTCGTTTTCCCAAAGGTGTGTCACTTCTTACTTTGGTGTCATATTTTTTTTTTCCCGGAATTCCAACGGAGCCTTTGTGAATTTTCTCTTAGCGGGAAGGCACCTTCAACGACTGTTTTTTGTCTATTCTTTTCCACTTTTCTCATCCTTCCTCAGACGCGTGTGAAAAACGAGGCGGATACTTTCTCCTTAGCTTTTTTTTTTTTTTGCGGTGCGCAGTCATCTTTCTTTTCTCCACTTCTTTTCTATTTTCCCTTTCCGTAATTTTTTCCCTATTCCTCGGCGTCTCTTCTCTGTTTGATTATAAATTGTTGTCATCGCCTCTTGTCTGTTGTGTTCACCTCCTCACCCCCCTTATTCCTCCCCACGCTTACACACGTTTTGATTTCCATTGTGTGTTGCATCGGCTTTCCACTTCCTTTTTTTTTCCTTCTCCGTCTGTTTTTCATATCGCTGCCATACGGTAGGAGAGAGTGAGAGAAAAAGAGGAAACAACTAATAATAAAAATCCCACCTTTCCCTCCTTCCTGAATACGCAATTCTCTCTCATATTTGCTGTTTTTAGGGAGTAAGCAGTAGAACCACATCGCTCCTCATTTTTGGATTTAGTGACGTGTTTGTACTGATTATCCTCGTCTCCTTATCCTCGCGTTTCCAGTGTTCGGGTTACTTTACCCCTCTTTGTCTCCCTCTCTTTTGCAGTGTGATATTCTTTTTTGTTGTTGTTGTCTCATCTAACTCTCCTTCTTCCACTTCCTTCTTCCACTACTCTTCACCTACTACTATTTTTTTGTTTCAGTTTTGCGCGAGTCTTTTTTTTTCTTTTGCTTGCTTACGTGCATTTTTTTTTGTAATTTGCTTGTATGCCTCTCTGCCTCCTTTTATTTTTCTTCCGCGTTCGTAACACTTTACAGTTCCGCTCCTCCCCCTTGTCGTAAACAACCCCCACACACCCACTCAGAAGCGGTGGCTCAAACTCCCTCATTCCCCTACCCGCCCTCTCTAACTGCGCGACGGTACGCAACAAAGCGGAGGCGACACTGTTCCCTTCTCTTTTTTTGTTTTCTCCCTCACTCGCCAAATTGATCAAAAATAGTCTTTTTTTTCTCATTTTCTTTTTTCGACTGCCGTGCTGGGAAACACAGGAGCTGTGGTCATATCTTTCTTTGTTTCCTTTTCTTCTCTCATATAGTTTTTCGTTTTTTTTTAAATTTCAGTGGAGCACTGGCCGGGGTGCTCCTCTCGCTTCAGTGCATATTCGACTCGTTTACTTTTTCCTATTCTTTTCCACTCCACCACATTTTTTCTCTCTCTCGATATCTTCTCTTCTTGCGGCGCTTGCTGATTTACCACTGCCTTTTTTTTCCTTTCCTTAGTTTTGATATCCCTCGTCCTGAAGTCCCTGAAAACAGAGAAAAAGAAAGTCACCCACATACACACTCGGGTCTTTTTATTTTTCTTATAGTACTCCTTCGGACTTTTCTTTTTTTATTGACGTTTCATCCTCCACATAATTTCTCTTTTCTCCACTTCGTTTTCCTGTTCCACGTGTTCCTCTAGTCGGCAACGTCACTCCGCTCCGCAACCCCCTTTCTCCCTCGCTGCCAAAGGGAAGAAAGCACAATACCACAAAAGGAAGGGAAAAAATTGTGGCGCTAGTGCTCTTACAAAGGGAAAAACAAAGAAGCAGGTGCTCGCGTTGTTTGCTGCCTGACCTGTTCCCTACTCCTTCTTCTCTTTTTTTTTTTGTTTTCTGTCGTGTTATAGGTATTATTTTTTCTGCCGTGCGATCCCTCCCCGCTTGCTTGGTCCCCTTGATCTTCTCTTCCATCTACCGCTTTTCCCTCCTGCTTTCACCTGCTCCTTCTGCTTCGCTTCTGTACGAAGGAGACGGTTGTAGTGGTGGATATACTTGCAAAAGGTGGCATACTAAAAGGAAAAAAAAAGGAGACTTTGCGAGACAGGGAGTTGGACGGCCTTCCCTTTTCCTTTTTGTATTTGCCGGATTGTTGAAAGCTTAGCTTTGCCTTGTCTTCTTTTTTTCTTCCATTGAAGTTGGCGTTGAACTCTCCTCCTTCTCTTTTTTTTTCTTTTGCATATCTCATTTTTGATACTTATACCTTTTCTCTCTCCTTCACAACTTGTCTTTGATTTCACCGCGAGAAAGAAAGAAAAAGTAATCGAATACAATTTCTCTTCTACCGAGAAGGGGAATTTTTTTCCTGCCCTCTTTATTCCATCACCCATATTTTTTTTTGTTGCGAAGCGAGTGAAGCTGTCGCCTTTTTTTTTTCATTGTGGCCGCCTGCACATACTTGATTCTGTGGTTTTTGGCGCTGTTTATAAATATTCTTTTTTCCTTCGTCATTCTGGGGCCAGCACCGCACAGCAGCGCAGTGTCTAGCCTCCCGTTTTTTCTCCTGCGTCGTTACTTTACTTTTGTGCTGAAGTGTTCGACGGTACCTTATAACTCTCTCTCTCTTTTTGCATGACAGCTAGTCGAGGCGCTCTTTCCAGATGCATCGAGACTCACCGGAGCTGCCAGCGCCATCGCGGCTTTTACCCACAGAGCGCGCGAAGCAGCAGCCCACCAAACCCACGCACTCGTGCAGTGCTACCCTCTCGCCTGTGCACGTCTCCACAGCACCCTTCACTCGTGCGGCGGCGTGGGGGGCAAGCAACGATGTTGGCACCCTCACACCTCCGGTGATGAAGCACGGGGAGTGGGTCGCGACACGGCGCATGCAGACTGCCCCCGACAGTGATCTGTACCGACCTCTCCTAATGGCTCCTTTTCGCTCTGTCAGCGCCAGAGAGTTGATTGGCTCGCTGCCCTCGTCGATGCAGCAGCTGCCTGCTTCTGTTCGACAGACGCACTCACCTGCACCAGGGAACGCAGCAACAGAGCTGTCCTTCTTCTCTTCCTCGTCCTCCATATCCACAAGCAGCAGCGGTGGCAGTCGCCGTGACCGCTCTTGCAGCTCCACACGCAGCACCACGAGCTCGATTGAAGGCAGAGACGTCCAGAGCAAGCCGCCGGGCCGCAACCACCTAGCGAGAGGAGCGCCAGACTTCCATAAAGCACGACAGACCGCGTCCTCCAGCGGTGACCATCATCGCAGCGCCGTCCCTTTGTCACTCATGGCATCGGCGCAGGCGTCCACAGACTCGTGGACGCGCTCGACCGCAGCAACGACGGCGGCGGCGGCTGGCGCCGCACCACGCCCTTCTCTCACTCTACCTCCCCTGCCGTCCTCTGCGCTACCCAAAGCACCCACGACGCTGACGATGCTCTCCGCTAGAGGCGGCGCATCGCTCTCACCTCGCAGAAGCCCTGAGTTCACTGGCAGCAGCGCTGCATCTGCCGCTCCTGGTGGTGGTGGTCTTCCGCCGCGTAGTGTGTCACCGCTAGGCGCGCACAGCAGCGCTCGTGTGCCGCACCGGCCACATCGTTGCTCCGGCAGCGACGACTTTGACGACAGCGCTCCTACTCCACCGCTTGAGGCAATCGGGCTGTCCGAGGACGCCGTGGGTGGTGCTGCTGTGCGTGGGCGACGAGGGAAGCGAGTAGGCCGTGGTTTTACCCGTCGCAACAGTGAGGCAGAGTCGGCAGAGGAGCGCCACCACCATCCCGTTGTGACGGAGCCCTGTCGGCCCACTTGCACTGCGAGTGACATCGCCGGCAGCACGTCGTCCACCGGCCTGCTTGGCATGCCCACCGCTACCACTGTTAATCCTACAGCAGGAGCTAGCGCGATTGAGCGCAGCCGGCGCAGCTCTATTTCTTTCAACAACGAGGTGGCGGTTGCGAATGAGGACGCCGAGACGGACGGCGGAGGCCTGCACCAGCTGTGCGACACGCCGCACCACCAGAGCGTTGCTCAGCCGCCTCCACAGTCGCTGCTGGAGACGTCGTACTCGACTCTCTCCTCCACCACGCTGCTCCGGCGCGACGGGGTGACCTACATTATATAAAAGGAAGCACTCTTTTTGTTTTCCAGCGTTTCACCCGTATTATTATTATTATTATTTTCCATTTCTCTCTCGTCCACTAGTGCTTCTTCACCAAGAGCATCCTACTCCGTTCTGCTTCCTTGCTTTTCTGGTGAAGAGGTTTGTTGAATTGCCTGTGTTATCTGTCTTTTTTTTTTCGTACATCCTTCACAAGCTTCTCCTCCCCTTTACATTTACCTCCTCTCTTCCCTCTGCGACTCCCCCTTCTCGTACACCAGTAGTCGCGTGTGGGAAGCGGTGAGGTGCAAAATGGCAACAAAACGTTGCCCCGTCCGTAACCTTACGTGTTCTCTCCTTTGTGTGTTTGTGTGTGCGCGTGTGTGTAGGTACTTGCTTTCTCCACTGTCCGCTGCAGTGTTCTTCTACTTTTTTTTTTTTTGCGCTCTGCATACAACTATGCGAGTGCAACTCCTTCTTTTTTCCCATTTTTGAGAGTAAGTTTGACCCTGGTCTTTCTTCTCTCTCCCTCTCTTAATCTCTCTTGGCCCCTCTTCCCACTTTCTAAACCGTGCTTCTTGTCCATATTCACAAAGTGCTTCTCCTACCTGTTTTTGCTTTTACCTATTTTTTCCTAAACGTTTTGCGCGTCTCTCCTGCCTCAATTTCTCTCTTTTTTTTTTTCCGGCCTTGCGCGTCGCGGGAAGCCAATATCTCAGCCACGGATAGGTGGGCACACATAACCATGTCTCTCCCCCCTCTGTTCCTCTGCTCCTCTCTCTCTTTCTTTGTGGACCTCTATATTCTTTCTGTCGGCACGAGTGCGTTATTATTTTTTACTTCTCTTTTCCAAATTTACTATTAATCTAGTGTGCCCCATTTTCCTTCATTTTATTTTCTTATTCTTTTGTCAGTGTCCGCTCTCGAGATCTGGGCTTACACGCTTTAGATCCGCTTTCGATGGCGTTATCACACAACTCCCATACCTCTCCGTTATGTCGTTGTGCTTTGTTCGTAGCACTTAATTAACATTAAGTGTTTTTTTTCTCTCTCTTGAAAGTTTCGCGTCACGTGCCGTCGTGTAGAATGTACGGCCGCCCCATCGACACGTCACTGTTGTATAACATTATTTTCTCCGTTTTCTTTTTAGTCGTAGTATGACAATCTAGGAGAAGAAGGGAAGTCAATAAAATACACGTAAAGCTGTGTGTAGCGCATTGGTGAGGGGCACCTTTTTTTTTTTGTGCAAATGGTGTACACCGCAATGAATTATAATTATTCTATTAAACGAGGGACACGTATCTCTCTCTTTTAGCACCGTGAAGCGGGAGTCTATAGTAGCGATAAACAATACGACTGAGAAAAAGGCTGATTTGAGTGTTTCTGAGCTTCCTTGAGGCTATCATGAGAGCAAGCAGACGTAGTGCTGGTAAAACGCACGAGAAGCAGATACAATGTGCAACGCCGAGTTCTGTTTTGTGTCGAGAAATTAAAAGAAAGAAAAAAAAGCCGTGTATAAAATTTCACACCGCACTTGTGCCTCTCTGATTGATGTTTTCTCCTTTCCTTTTCACGACGTTCTACATCTCCAATATATTTTTCCTTTCTTTGCCTTCTCCACCTTTTATGTTTAGTTTGGGCAGAGACCGCACTGGCGTCGAACAAGGATCACTCGACCCACACTGACACAACCTACAGGATGGGTGTCAAGGGACTCTGGAGCTACGTGGAGCACCACCACATCCAGTACGCCTACCCCAACAAGAATGCCAGAGCCTCCTCCTACGGCGTCAACCCGCGCCACCTCTTCATCGACATGAACGCGGTCATGCACATCGCCTACGAGTCCAAGACACCCACGACAGCCGCGACGCTGCGCGCGGTGGCGGCCCGCGTGGATGAGCTGCTCACGAAGGTGCGTCCGACAGACACCCTGGTGCTGGTTTTCGACGGCGTGGCGCCGTCCGCGAAGCTCAAAACACAGAAGGATCGACGGCGTTCGCTGGGTGTGCAGGCACCACGGCCGGCCTCGACACCGGCACCCGGCACTCGCAGCGTCACGGCAAGCAGTGGCTCCATCTCAGCCGCAGCCTACACGAGTGACCTCACGCGTGACGGTGTTGCGCTGCAGCGGGAGGAGATCGTGTGTGGCTCGCAGTTCGTTCTCGCCTGCGAGGAGTACGTCACGTCGCATGTGGCGCGGCGCCAGTCGCACGAAACGTGGCGCTCACTGCGTGTGAGTGGGTGTCGCGAGGCCGGGGAGGGGGAGGTGAAGATTTCAGCCTTGCTGCGAGACCTGTGGGCGGCCGGCGAGAAGGACGGTACCTACAGCCCCGATGACGCCATCACCATCGTGGGCAACGACTCGGACCTGATCCTGGTGGCGATGGTCGCCGTGCCCTACTCCTACTACACCCTGGTGGACCCTTTCGACTTCTCGCTGACGTCGCTGCACGAGCTGATGGAGCACTGGAGCAACGCGGTGCCGAACCCGCCCCTCTCCCCCGAGCTCCTGCCTTCCTACCGCGTCGACTTCGCTTTCTTAATGCTGTTGGCTGGCGACGACTACTACGAGGGCATTCGCGGCGACAGCGTTGCGCTTTGGCGCCGCTACCGCCACCTCCGCGCCAACGAAGGCTTCTTCCGCCGCGCGCTGCTCACCGGCCCGCAGCTCGAGCTCGACATGGAGTTCCTTCGCGCCTTGTTTGCGCGGCAGGGGTCGATGGCGGCGCAGATGGCGTGTGTGCCGCGCAACAAGCGGCGGAGTGCCAAGACACAAATGCGCTCCGGCGGTGGCGGCGGTGGAGGAGGCCCGGGAAGTGGGAGTGCAAAGGACGGCGTGGAGCTGCTCTCCGCCGCGCTGTGGAGTCTGCAGGGTTACGTGACCGGTCGCTGTGCCGACTACACCTTTCACGTGCAGCACGGCGGTGCGTGGCCGAGTGTGTCGGCGCTGCGCTCCGCTGCCCAGACGCGGGGCCTGCGCACAAAGCTAGGGGCCACCGGCGACACGGCGGCGAATGCGCCGCTCTTCACCCCGCTGCAACAGTGCCTGGCGGTGCTCGGGGTGCGGGGCCGCTACTCCGCCGAGCTGAGCCGTGCCGTGCACACGTGTACGCCAGACAACGGCCACGCCCTCACCACGAGTACGTCCGTCAGCTTTGTGACGGAGGCGGTGAAGGCGGTGATGGCGGGCGTTGACGTGTCGCGACTGACCGAGGCGGAGCGGCTGCTCAATGCGCCATCGAAGCAGCAGAGCAGCGGGGAGGAGGGTGAGGACGGTGCTTTCATGCGGCTGGCGGCCATCCCGTCTCGGCGCGGTGCGGCTGCGGTTGCGGCGTCTACTGCTGATCTGACTGGCAAGTGCGCGAGTGACGTGCCTGCGAAGGGGGAGATTTCAGTGGTAGAGGAGGGTGGTGAAGACAACAACGAGGAGGAAGAGGAGGTGGAGGTGGACGATGACACGGAGCCTGCCAGCTGATCTGCCTTCCTTATTCTTTTTAACGTCTCGCGCTCCCTCCCGAGACCCGCGTAATTTGCTACGTTGCGTTAAGGATAACAACGCGAGTAATCTCGCTCAACAAGATTGGCATGCGTGATTGAACAATAGGGCAGAAAAAAAAAAAAGGCATGTCTGGCGAGTTGGCTGAGGAAGCTGTGACTGCTTGTTCGAAAGAGAGGAGTTTGAGGCTGCATTAAAAAAAAAAAAGAAATATCCAGCAGCCTATAGCTTCGTTGTCTGTTCTTCATATCAAGCAGCATTACAAAGTCCACGTGCTCTCTTACCCATCTATTTCTCTTCCTTTCCCCCCTCACTAACACAAACACACAGCTACTCGATATCATACGTCAAATCATTAAACCGCGTTCTTTTTTTTTTTCTTCTCGCTCTCATTTCCTTCCGGTTGCTCCTGCCTCCATCGCAATATACTCTTTCCTAAATCACCAGTCTAACAGACATATCTAATGCGCCGTGCGGTTTCCCTGTCACTGCGCGGCGGTGGTGGCGCAGCCTCGTTGAGCCTCTCCTCCGTCTGCTTGATGGGTCGCCGCAGCTTCACGGACATATTCAACCCAACGCCCGAGCACGCCGCCCTGCGCGACACGATCGCGAAGTTCTCGCGTGAGGTGGTCGACAAGCACGCGAAGGAGGACGACATCAACGCCCACTTCAACCGCGGGCTGTTCAACCAGCTGGCTGACCTCGGCGTGATGGGCGTCACGATCCCTGAGGAGGACGGCGGTGCCGGCATGGACGCTGTGGCCGCGGTCATTGTGCACCACGAGCTCTCCAAGTACGACCCGGGCTTCTGCCTCGCCTACCTTGCCCACTCGATGCTGTTTGTGAACAACTTCTACTTCAGCGCGTCGCCGGAGCAGCGGCAGCGGTGGCTGCCCAAGGTGCTGTCAGGCGAGCACGTTGGCGCGATGGGCATGTCGGAGCCGTCCGCCGGCACCGATGTGCTGGGCATGCGCTCCACGGCGACCAAGGACGCCAGCGGCAACTACGTGCTCAATGGAAGCAAGATCTGGATCACGAACGGCACCGTCGCCGACGTGTTTCTCATCTACGCCAAGGTGAACGGGAAGATCACCGCTTTTGCAGTGGAGAAGGGAATGAAGGGCTTCACGCAGGGCCCGAAGATTGACAAGTGCGGCATGCGGGCGTCGCACATGTGCGAGCTCTTCTTCGAGGACGTCGTGGTGCCCAAGGAGAACCTGCTGGGGGAGGAAGGCAAGGGCATGGTGGGGATGATGCGCAACCTGGAGCTGGAGCGGGTCACCTTGGCTGCCATGGCGCTCGGCATCGCGGAGCGCTCGGTGGAGCTGATGACGGCCTACGCGGCGGATCGCAAGGCCTTTGGGCAGCCCATCGCCAACTTCGGTCAAATCCAGCGTTACATCGCGGAGGGCTTTGCAGAAACGGAAGCGGCCAAGGCGCTGGTCTACACGGTGAGTCAGCGCATCCACCCCGACAACCAAAACCGGCTCGGCAGCGATGCGGCGAAGTTGTTTGCGACGCCGGTCGCGAAGAAAGTGGCCGACTCGGCGCTGCAGGTGATGGGCGGGATGGGCTACTCGCGTGGGATGCCGGTGGAGCGGCTGTGGCGTGATGCGAAGCTGCTGGAGATTGGCGGTGGCACCATCGAGGCCCACCACAAGAACATCACCAAGGACCTGATCAAGCGCCTGAAGTAGAGGTCGTGCGTTTTGTGCGAGCGGGTGGAGGAGAGGCATAGTGTTGTTCCTGCCGTCTAACAAACTTTTTCTCACCTTCTTTTTTTAAATCTCTTTCTGCTTTTTGTTAAACCAAAACGAACGGGTTGGATGCGTAGTCAACGGCGCGAATGCAGCGATGTAACGAAGACAGGGAGAGTTTGAGAGATTGGCGAAGTGATGTTCTTTCCCGCGCGTGCTTACAAACTGTTGGGCTCAAACTACCAACAACCATCCTCATATATTCCCTTTTTTTAAATTTCACTTCTCTTGTGCTCCCTCGCAGGATTCCAGAGAAAGAGAGTGAGCGTATAACGTACGAAAGCCACTTGTCCTTTTTTTTTTCTCTTCTTCTTCCTTTGCAACTTTAACAGATGATAGCGGCAGCGGACCGATAGTGTCCGTTTTATTTTTCCATTTGTTTTTCTCCCCTTATGGGAATCGTTGTCTGAGTTTTTTTTTTTTCCTTGGTGGCTTCTGTTTTCGGTTGGGTTTTTCCTCCTCTTTCTTTTGTACTTGCGCTTCACTTCTGATCCACAGCAGCACGCTTTACGACACCCTCTCTTTCTTCATCTCTTTCCTTTTTTCTATTCCTCTTTCCCCAAACGAGGCAGCAGAATCCTAAAGATGGGGCTGCGGCAGCTCAAAGTGCTCGGAAGAAATCTAGAGACGCGCGGTGCATCACAGAGACACGTCGAACATCGACGTCCTACTCCTTTTTTTCTAAACATAAAACATTTCGTTCTCGTTCTACAACCTTCTGCGTTGGGAAGGCGAAAAATGTAAAGTAAAAAAAAAAAAAACAGAGAGGAAATATTCGAGATGGACAAACATATCTTTAGTCCAACGCTTTCTTGACACGTCCAGCAGCGGTTGCCCTGAAAATGTACAAAGATTGCAAGAGTATGAAGTTGCGGCTATCGCAAGCAAGCTCTGTGCGTTTTCCTGTATGTTTTTTTTTCGTCTTTACACACTTGCCAGACTGCAGGCGTTTGCTTTTCCATCTGTTGTCAAATGCCATTGCTGCTCTTGAAGCATCTGCGTCTTCTTTTCCCCTCCCTACTACTACAAACCTTCCTTTTACTTATTCTCTTTTCACCGACTGCGCGGCAACACGGACTGCTCATGGGAAGCCCTTTCACATACCCGCGCTTATACCCACCCACGTGCCCACCATCAGCAAGGATTTCCCCGCGATCACCACAACAATACAACTCACCTCTTCCGCGCTTTTCATATTATTTTGCTCTTTGATCGCGCGCGCGTACTCTTCAGCGGCTTCTCGTTTTGCTCCTCTCCTTCTTTTTCATTTTCTCGTTCGTGGCTATAACCTCCTTACCACTTGCTCCTTTTCCACCTATACACACTAACAACATACCTAAACACACAAGCACAGCTGCTGTACCACATTGCGAAACTGTCCTGTGTGCATCGCAGCCTTTTCTTTTATCTTGCGTTAGTCTATCCTCTTTCCCACCTCGTCTTTCTCTCTTTGTGTGTGTGTGCGCTTTCCCGCCAACTTCACCGCAGCAGCATGGACACCATCGTGTCAGCGGTCACGGCGACCTCCTTCTCCGCCTCTGGAGCGCTCATGCTGGCCGCCGCCATCTTTCTCTTCACTGCTGCTCACATCAACGACAACTACTCGTGGGTCGACCGCTCGTGGTCCCTCCTGCCCGTCGTCTACACGTGGATTCAGGTCTTCTACACACACCACCAGCACCACACCGCGCGGGACGACTTGTCGCCAGCTGCGGGTCTGCCCATCAGCGCGGCGGTGCTCTACGGCCTCGTGATCACCGTCTGGGGCTGTCGGCTCAGCTTCAACTACAACCGCCGCGGCGGCTACGCGCGCGGGAGTGAGGACTACCGCTGGAACCACGTCCGCACGTGGCCCATCCTCTCCACCTACCCGCTCGTCTGGACCCTTTTCAACTTCTTCGCCATCTCGCTCTTTCAGACCTGGCTGCTGTGGGGCATCACCTTGCCCGTCGCGCAGTTCTCCGCCGCCCCCGCCACGGTGAAGGAGGTGGCCTTCGCCCTGGTGATTCTCACCCTCGTCGCCCTTGAGGCCACCTGCGATGAACAGCAGTGGCGCTTCCACTGCGCTAAGGCCCGCACCCCCGATGCGGTGCCCTACTGCTACGGCTTCTGCGTCACCGGCGTCTTTGGCTACAGCCGCCACCTCAACGTGTTCTGTGAGAGCAGCATCTGGATCGTCCTCGCCGTCGCGGCGCAGCTGTGTGGCAGCGGCTCGCTCGTGTGGTGGCAGTGGATCGGCTGTGTTGTGCTGCAGGCGCTCACACTCTTCTCAACGGGTGTGATCACGGAGCGGCTGTCGGCGCAGAAGTATCCGGGCTACAAGATCTACCAGTTCCGCACGCCGATGCTGATTCCCGCCATCAGCTCCACCACCGAAGGCGTGCTCGCCGCTCTCGAGAAGAAGAAGATCTGGGAAGACAAGTAAGGCGCACGATAAAACAAGGCGGGAACGGGCGTGAGAAGGACACGCGATGACAACGTGTGCTCTTTGCCCCTCCTCGCTATATACACACCCGCATCTCTTTTTTTATGTACACCCATACACCCGTACTCCGACTCAAAATTCCAAGAAAAAAAAAAAACAATTATGACGACGAAACGCGGCAAGGCGAGAACGACCTCGCCAACGGCGTGTGTGCGCGTCAGCTGTTGTATGTGAAGGGGCGGTTCGAGACACACAGCCGCGCTTCTTCCTTTCTGCCTCTCGAACGTAATTAAGAGTTGACCGTTTGTGCCGACTTTACTGTCTTCCGCAGACTTTCAACTTCGTCTGGCACCATTAAGAGGAAATTAACCGTGTGTCTTTGCCTTTTACCATCTCCCCCCTTCCTTTTTCTCGTTTTCCCCTCCTCCCAACAAATTAATGTAGGTTCTCAACCCTTTTCGTTAAAGTTTTCTTTGAAATTGCTCCTTCTCTTTCCCATTATCATGTCCGCTGCGACGGGGCACTCAAGTGTGGTGCTGCACAACCAGGTGCGCATGCCACAACTTGGCCTCGGCGTCTGGAAGGCCGCCGGTGGCGCACAGACCTACGACAACGTGCGCTGCGCTCTCGAGGCCGGCTACCGCCTCATCGACACCGCCTCCCTCTACGGCAACGAGGCAGACGTCGGCCGCGCCGTACGCGACTCGGGTATTCCACGCGACGAGGTGTTCATTACCACCAAGCTGTGGAACGCCGATCACGGCTACCAGCAGGCGATGGACGCGCTGGACCGCAGCCTGGCCGCGCTCGGCCTCGACTACGTCGACCTCTACCTCATCCACTGGCCTGGACCTGAGCCCTCGTTTCTCGAGACGTGGCGTGCGCTGGAGTGTCTGCTGGAGAAGGGAAAAACGCGTGCCATTGGCCTCTCCAACTTTGACGAGGAGCAGACGCAGGCGGTGCTCGACCACTGCACGGTGCGGCCGATGGTGAATCAAATCGAGGTTCACCCAATGGCACAGCGGGCGGCGCTGCGCTCCCTCTGCGCGGAGGCCGGCATCGTGGTGGAGGCGTCGCGGCCGCTGTGCCGTGGAGAGGCGCTGAAGCTGCCCGCTCTGCAGAGTATCGCAGAGAAGCACCACCGCACAGTAGCGCAGGTGTTGCTGCGGTGGAATCGGCAGCTGGGGATGGTGGCGATCCCTAAATCGAACCACGCAGCGCGGATTCGCGAAAACTTCGCGATTGACGACTTCTCCCTCGATGCGGAGGACATGGCGGCGATCGCGGCGCTGGAGGAGGGGCGGCTTTTCGGCAATGACAGCAAAACATTCTTTCCGCTCGAGTACAACGCCTAGGTGTGACGGTGCAGCGTGTCCACCGACGCTGATGTATGTAAGGTGCGTTGAAGGGCTGCTTTCTCCGGATTTGCCGAATGTCAAAGAGAGGACAGCCAACTGCTGGTCGCCTGCAGCAGTACATCACCATCACCCTCGTTGAGGGTTGCAAACGTGTTCAAAAGTATTTTGGTTTCTTATTCTCTTCATTGAAAAACCTTTTTGTGCTACTTGAAGGTCAACAAAACAAAACAAAACGAACTTTTTCACCATGACCTCCAAGCGAGCGGTATTCAGACTTCCCTGATTGTTTTCTTTCCTTCACTTTTTTTCTTTTTTTGCACCTCTTATCGCACGCAGCATTGCTCACACGAGGCAACTCCTGCTGCTAAGTATTTTCGCCGACTTTGTCTGTTTCGACCAAGAAGCATTCACGCGTGCTGGGCAGCAGCTTTCCCACACCTGCAGCTGCTCTTTGCCTTGTGCCGTTGTTGGCTTTCCGTCATCTCACTTCCCTACTACTCAAAACAAGATTTATGAATTCACGTATCATACTTACAAAAGAAAATTTCACGGGCAGTTGTGGCAGCAGTTTGTAAACAATGCAGCAACCCGCGAAGTACTTTGCACTCTTCTAAACTCCTTCCGCAGACTTGTGAGCCGCCTTTCGTTTGACACATCTGTTTCTAAGCACTTTTCTTTCCTCCGTCACTTTAGCCTTACATTGCACCCCGTTCTCCCTCTTCTCACCGCCACACGTCTTCTTCACGATGATAACATGCTACGCATCTTTTACAAAAACTCACCTCTTTGCAAAATGCAGCTTCACCGCCTGTGTACGTGTGTTGCTGGCACCGCTGCGACGGCTGCGTGATGCACTCATCTATGTTGGTCCAAACAGTTTGACTGGCGCATGAGAAGACATACATACAAATCACCTTTCGGCTGACGGCCGCTGCCTGCGGTGTGTGTCTCTGTCTGTGTTTCTGTGTGTTTCTGTGTATGTGTGTGGCGTTGGGGGAAGCAGCGGTGGTGCTGATGCAAAACAATCATCCTGGTGCGCGAGCGAAGCCATGAGCGCACTCTTCGAGCCAAATCAAAACTCAACAGGTCTGAGACGCCACCGTGCGCGCGCACACATACGTGCAAACGCACCCACGCGGTGCGCTGCACCGCACCCGCCCGCGCAGGAGTTCATTGAGACCCGCCGCTCCCTCCCTGTGGGCGGACGGGCGCATCAACCCTCCGAGAGACGCGTACGAAGTGAGAGAGAGAGTGTGTGTGTGCATTTGTGTGCAGGGTACGGGACGGGACGGGGCAAGCTGATTTCCCTGGGTCTGAGGACACACCATTCCTCTGCGTGCCTGTGTATATCTCCGCGAGAGAGACAGAGAGAGAGAGGAAGCGACGCCTCTTGCAGCAGCAGCGCCTGCATGATGAATACTATTCCAATAGTTTCCTGTCAGACTGAATACCGCATGAGGACATAACCTTTTCAACTCAGCTCACACTGACGGGCTGCTGCGCCTGCTGCCGTGTAGAATTTGGTGGACGCAGAGAGAGAGTGGTGTGCGCCACCGGTGCTGCCGTCATCTTGACCTGTCTGGCGCCCGTCTATACACCTTTAGTGACGGATCACGCCCGAAAGTTCAAGAGAGAGCAGGTGTGGGAGAGGCGGCGAGAGAGTGTGTGTCTGTCTGTGCTGGTGTGTGGGCTTGGGTGCTGAGCGGGGTGTGTGTGGGGAACGGCAGGGCGTCGCGCCTGTCCGTGTCTGCCCGTGCGAGGAGCGTCTCCCGTTCGACAGCCGCCACACGAGGCACGCCACACCGCGTCACGCTGACACCCCTCCCTCTCCTCTTCACCTGCGCCACGGTGAACTGCTGCCGGTGCTGTCTGACTCCCCACTCCCCCCTTCGAGAGACCGCACAACTCCCTTGGAATCGTGGGTGCATGATCCCAGCGACGTCCCTGTCCTGTTGGTGCTAGAACAATGCCGCGCTCCGCGGTGTGCGTGTGTGTGTGCTGCGTGCCAGCCGTGGCGGCGGCAACATACCTGCAGCAACAACGCCTGCATGATGAATACTATTCCAATAGTTTCCTGTCAGACTGAATACCGCATGAGGACATAACCTTTTCAACTCAGCTCACACTGACTGGCGTGTGTGTGCATGCGTGTGCGCGGTGGCGGACGGTGGTTGCTGTGTGCCTGCACCTGTCTTGCTGCCCTCGCGCGCCTCTGTGGTGTGTGTTTGTGCTTGTGTTTGTGCTTGTGCTTGTGCTGCTGGCACCGCTGCGACGGCTGCGTGATGCACTCATCTATGTTGGTCCAAACAGTTTGACTGGCGCATGAGAAGACATACATACAAATCACCTTTCGGCTGACGGCCGCTGCCTGCGGTGTGTGTCTCTGTCTGTGTTTCTGTGTGTTTCTGTGTATGTGTGTGGCGTTGGGGGAAGCAGCGGTGGTGCTGATGCAAAACAATCATCCTGGTGCGCGAGCGAAGCCATGAGCGCACTCTTCGAGCCAAATCAAAACTCAACAGGTCTGAGACGCCACCGCGCGCGCACACATACGTGCAAACGCACCCACGCGGTGCGCTGCACCGCACCCGCCCGCGCAGGAGTTCATTGAGACCCGCCGCTCCCTCCCTGTGGGCGGACGGGCGCATCAACCCTCCGAGAGACGCGTACGAAGTGAGAGAGAGTGTGTGTGTGCATTTGTGTGCAGGGTACGGGACGGGACGGGGCAAGCTGATTTCCCTGGGTCTGAGGACACACCATTCCTCTGCGTGCCTGTGTATATCTCCGCGAGAGAGACAGAGAGAGAGAGGAAGCGACGCCTCTTGCAGCAGCAGCGCCTGCATGATGAATACTATTCCAATAGTTTCCTGTCAGACTGAATACCGCATGAGGACATAACCTTTTCAACTCAGCTCACACTGACGGGCTGCTGCGCCTGCTGCCGTGTAGAATTTGGTGGACGCGAGAGAGAGAGTGTGTGCGCCACCGGTGCTGCCGTCATCTTGACCTGTCTGGCGCCCGTCTATACACCTTTAGTGACGGATCACGCCCGAAAGTTCAAGAGAGAGCAGGTGTGGGAGAGGCGGCGAGAGAGTGTGTGTCTGTCTGTGCTGGTGTGTGGGCTTGGGTGCTGAGCGGGGTGTGTGTGGGGAACGGCAGGGCGTCGCGCCTGTCCGTGTCTGCCCGTGCGAGGAGCGTCTCCCGTTCGACAGCCGCCACACGAGGCACGCCACACCGCGTCACGCTGACACCCCTCCCTCTCCTCTTCACCTGCGCCACGGTGAACTGCTGCCGCTGCTGTCTGACTCCCCACTCCCCCCTTCGAGAGACCGCACAACTCCCTTGGAATCGTGGGTGCATGATCCCAGCGACGTCCCTGTCCTGTTGGTGCTAGAACAATGCCGCGCTCCGCGGTGTGCGTGTGTGTGTGCTGCGTGCCAGCCGTGGCGGCGGCAACATACCTGCAGCAACAACGCCTGCATGATGAATACTATTCCAATAGTTTCCTGTCAGACTGAATACCGCATGAGGACATAACCTTTTCAACTCAGCTCACACTGACTGGCGTGTGTGTGCATGCGTGTGCGCGGTGGCGGACGGTGGTTGCTGTGTGCCTGCACCTGTCTTGCTGCCCTCGCGCGCCTCTGTGGTGTGTGTTTGTGCTTGTGTTTGTGCTTGTGCTTGTGCTGCTGGCACCGCTGCGACGGCTGCGTGATGCACTCATCTATGTTGGTCCAAACAGTTTGACTGGCGCATGAGAAGACATACATACAAATCACCTTTCGGCTGACGGCCGCTGCCTGCGGTGTGTGTCTCTGTCTGTGTTTCTGTGTGTTTCTGTGTATGTGTGTGGCGTTGGGGGAAGCAGCGGTGGTGCTGATGCAAAACAATCATCCTGGTGCGCGAGCGAAGCCATGAGCGCACTCTTCGAGCCAAATCAAAACTCAACAGGTCTGAGACGCCACCGCGCGCGCGCACACATACGTGCAAACGCACCCACGCGGTGCGCTGCACCGCACCCGCCCGCGCAGGAGTTCATTGAGACCCGCCGCTCCCTCCCTGTGGGCGGACGGGCGCATCAACCCTCCGAGAGACGCGTACGAAGTGAGAGAGAGAGTGTGTGTGTGCATTTGTGTGCAGGGTACGGGACGGGACGGGGCAAGCTGATTTCCCTGGGTCTGAGGACACACCATTCCTCTGCGTGCCTGTGTATATCTCCGCGAGAGAGACAGAGAGAGAGAGGAAGCGACGCCTCTTGCAGCAGCAGCGCCTGCATGATGAATACTATTCCAATAGTTTCCTGTCAGACTGAATACCGCATGAGGACATAACCTTTTCAACTCAGCTCACACTGACGGGCTGCTGCGCCTGCTGCCGTGTAGAATTTGGTGGACGCAGAGAGAGAGTGTGTGCGCCACCGGTGCTGCCGTCATCTTGACCTGTCTGGCGCCCGTCTATACACCTTTAGTGACGGATCACGCCCGAAAGTTCAAGAGAGAGCAGGTGTGGGAGAGGCGGCGAGAGAGTGTGTGTCTGTCTGTGCTGGTGTGTGGGCTTGGGTGCTGAGCGGGGTGTGTGTGGGGAACGGCAGGGCGTCGCGCCTGTCCGTGTCTGCCCGTGCGAGGAGCGTCTCCCGTTCGACAGCCGCCACACGAGGCACGCCACACCGCGTCACGCTGACACCCCTCCCTCTCCTCTTCACCTGCGCCACGGTGAACTGCTGCCGCTGCTGTCTGACTCCCCACTCCCCCCTTCGAGAGACCGCACAACTCCCTTGGAATCGTGGGTGCATGATCCCAGCGACGTCCCTGTCCTGTTGGTGCTAGAACAATGCCGCGCTCCGCGGTGTGCGTGTGTGTGTGCTGCGTGCCAGCCGTGGCGGCGGCAACATACCTGCAGCAACAACGCCTGCATGATGAATACTATTCCAATAGTTTCCTGTCAGACTGAATACCGCATGAGGACATAACCTTTTCAACTCAGCTCACACTGACTGGCGTGTGTGTGCATGCGTGTGCGCGGTGGCGGACGGTGGTTGCTGTGTGCCTGCACCTGTCTTGCTGCCCTCGCGCGCCTCTGTGGTGTGTGTTTGTGCTTGTGTTTGTGCTTGTGCTTGTGCTGCTGGCACCGCTGCGACGGCTGCGTGATGCACTCATCTATGTTGGTCCAAACAGTTTGACTGGCGCATGAGAAGACATACATACAAATCACCTTTCGGCTGACGGCCGCTGCCTGCGGTGTGTGTCTCTGTCTGTGTTTCTGTGTGTTTCTGTGTATGTGTGTGGCGTTGGGGGAAGCAGCGGTGGTGCTGATGCAAAACAATCATCCTGGTGCGCGAGCGAAGCCATGAGCGCACTCTTCGAGCCAAATCAAAACTCAACAGGTCTGAGACGCCACCGCGCGCGCGCACACATACGTGCAAACGCACCCACGCGGTGCGCTGCACCGCACCCGCCCGCGCAGGAGTTCATTGAGACCCGCCGCTCCCTCCCTGTGGGCGGACGGGCGCATCAACCCTCCGAGAGACGCGTACGAAGTAGAGAGAGAGTGTGTGTGTGCATTTGTGTGCAGGGTACGGGACGGGACGGGGCAAGCTGATTTCCCTGGGTCTGAGGACACACCATTCCTCTGCGTGCCTGTGTATATCTCCGCGAGAGAGACAGAGAGAGAGAGGAAGCGACGCCTCTTGCAGCAGCAGCGCCTGCATGATGAATACTATTCCAATAGTTTCCTGTCAGACTGAATACCGCATGAGGACATAACCTTTTCAACTCAGCTCACACTGACGGGCTGCTGCGCCTGCTGCCGTGTAGAATTTGGTGGACGCAGAGAGAGAGAGTGTGTGCGCCACCGGTGCTGCCGTCATCTTGACCTGTCTGGCGCCCGTCTATACACCTTTAGTGACGGATCACGCCCGAAAGTTCAAGAGAGAGCAGGTGTGGGAGAGGCGGCGAGAGAGTGTGTGTCTGTCTGTGCTGGTGTGTGGGCTTGGGTGCTGAGCGGGGTGTGTGTGGGGAACGGCAGGGCGTCGCGCCTGTCCGTGTCTGCCCGTGCGAGGAGCGTCTCCCGTTCGACAGCCGCCACACGAGGCACGCCACACCGCGTCACGCTGACACCCCTCCCTCTCCTCTTCACCTGCGCCACGGTGAACTGCTGCCGCTGCTGTCTGACTCCCCACTCCCCCCTTCGAGAGACCGCACAACTCCCTTGGAATCGTGGGTGCATGATCCCAGCGACGTCCCTGTCCTGTTGGTGCTAGAACAATGCCGCGCTCCGCGGTGTGCGTGTGTGTGTGCTGCGTGCCAGCCGTGGCGGCGGCAACATACCTGCAGCAACAACGCCTGCATGATGAATACTATTCCAATAGTTTCCTGTCAGACTGAATACCGCATGAGGACATAACCTTTTCAACTCAGCTCACACTGACTGGCGTGTGTGTGCATGCGTGTGCGCGGTGGCGGACGGTGGTTGCTGTGTGCCTGCACCTGTCTTGCTGCCCTCGCGCGCCTCTGTGGTGTGTGTTTGTGCTTGTGTTTGTGCTTGTGCTTGTGCTGCTGGCACCGCTGCGACGGCTGCGTGATGCACTCATCTATGTTGGTCCAAACAGTTTGACTGGCGCATGAGAAGACATACATACAAATCACCTTTCGGCTGACGGCCGCTGCCTGCGGTGTGTGTCTCTGTCTGTGTTTCTGTGTGTTTCTGTGTATGTGTGTGGCGTTGGGGGAAGCAGCGGTGGTGCTGATGCAAAACAATCATCCTGGTGCGCGAGCGAAGCCATGAGCGCACTCTTCGAGCCAAATCAAAACTCAACAGGTCTGAGACGCCACCGTGCGCGCGCACACATACGTGCAAACGCACCCACGCGCCGCGCTGCACCGCACCCGCCCGCGCAGGAGTTCATTGAGACCCGCCGCTCCCTCCCTGTGGGCGGACGGGCGCATCAACCCTCCGAGAGACGCGTACGAAGTGAGAGAGAGAGTGTGTGTGTGCATTTGTGTGCAGGGTACGGGACGGGACGGGGCAAGCTGATTTCCCTGGGTCTGAGGACACACCATTCCTCTGCGTGCCTGTGTATATCTCCGCGAGAGAGACAGAGAGAGAGAGGAAGCGACGCCTCTTGCAGCAGCAGCGCCTGCATGATGAATACTATTCCAATAGTTTCCTGTCAGACTGAATACCGCATGAGGACATAACCTTTTCAACTCAGCTCACACTGACGGGCTGCTGCGCCTGCTGCCGTGTAGAATTTGGTGGACGCAGAGAGAGAGTGTGTGCGCCACCGGTGCTGCCGTCATCTTGACCTGTCTGGCGCCCGTCTATACACCTTTAGTGACGGATCACGCCCGAAAGTTCAAGAGAGAGCAGGTGTGGGAGAGGCGGCGAGAGAGTGTGTGTCTGTCTGTGCTGGTGTGTGGGCTTGGGTGCTGAGCGGGGTGTGTGTGGGGAACGGCAGGGCGTCGCGCCTGTCCGTGTCTGCCCGTGCGAGGAGCGTCTCCCGTTCGACAGCCGCCACACGAGGCACGCCACACCGCGTCACGCTGACACCCCTCCCTCTCCTCCTCACCTGCGCCACGGTGAACTGCTGCCGCTGCTGTCTGACTCCCCACTCCCCCCTTCGAGAGACCGCACAACTCCCTTGGAATCGTGGGTGCATGATCCCAGCGACGTCCCTGTCCTGTTGGTGCTAGAACAATGCCGCGCTCCGCGGTGTGCGTGTGTGTGTGCTGCGTGCCAGCCGTGGCGGCGGCAACATACCTGCAGCAACAACGCCTGCATGATGAATACTATTCCAATAGTTTCCTGTCAGACTGAATACCGCATGAGGACATAACCTTTTCAACTCAGCTCACACTGACTGGCGTGTGTGTGCATGCGTGTGCGCGGTGGCGGACGGTGGTTGCTGTGTGCCTGCACCTGTCTTGCTGCCCTCGCGCGCCTCTGTGGTGTGTGTTTGTGCTTGTGTTTGTGCTTGTGCTTGTGCTGCTGGCACCGCTGCGACGGCTGCGTGATGCACTCATCTATGTTGGTCCAAACAGTTTGACTGGCGCATGAGAAGACATACATACAAATCACCTTTCGGCTGACGGCCGCTGCCTGCGGTGTGTGTCTCTGTCTGTGTTTCTGTGTGTTTCTGTGTATGTGTGTGGCGTTTGGGGAAGCAGCGGTGGTGCTGATGCAAAACAATCATCCTGGTGCGCGAGCGAAGCCATGAGCGCACTCTTCGAGCCAAATCAAAACTCAACAGGTCTGAGACGCCACCGTGCGCGCGCACACATACGTGCAAACGCACCCACGCGGTGCGCTGCACCGCACCCGCCCGCGCAGGAGTTCATTGAGACCCGCCGCTCCCTCCCTGTGGGCGGACGGGCGCATCAACCCTCCGAGAGACGCGTACGAAGTGAGAGAGAGAGTGTGTGTGTGCATTTGTGTGCAGGGTACGGGACGGGACGGGGCAAGCTGATTTCCCTGGGTCTGAGGACACACCATTCCTCTGCGTGCCTGTGTATATCTCCGCGAGAGAGACAGAGAGAGAGAGGAAGCGACGCCTCTTGCAGCAGCAGCGCCTGCATGATGAATACTATTCCAATAGTTTCCTGTCAGACTGAATACCGCATGAGGACATAACCTTTTCAACTCAGCTCACACTGACGGGCTGCTGCGCCTGCTGCCGTGTAGAATTTGGTGGACGCAGAGAGAGAGAGTGTGTGCGCCACCGGTGCTGCCGTCATCTTGACCTGTCTGGCGCCCGTCTATACACCTTTAGTGACGGATCACGCCCGAAAGTTCAAGAGAGAGCAGGTGTGGGAGAGGCGGCGAGAGAGTGTGTGTCTGTCTGTGCTGGTGTGTGGGCTTGGGTGCTGAGCGGGGTGTGTGTGGGGAACGGCAGGGCGTCGCGCCTGTCCGTGTCTGCCCGTGCGAGGAGCGTCTCCCGTTCGACAGCCGCCACACGAGGCACGCCACACCGCGTCACGCTGACACCCCTCCCTCTCCTCTTCACCTGCGCCACGGTGAACTGCTGCCGCTGCTGTCTGACTCCCCACTCCCCCCTTCGAGAGACCGCACAACTCCCTTGGAATCGTGGGTGCATGATCCCAGCGACGTCCCTGTCCTGTTGGTGCTAGAACAATGCCGCGCTCCGCGGTGTGCGTGTGTGTGTGCTGCGTGCCAGCCGTGGCGGCGGCAACATACCTGCAGCAACAACGCCTGCATGATGAATACTATTCCAATAGTTTCCTGTCAGACTGAATACCGCATGAGGACATAACCTTTTCAACTCAGCTCACACTGACTGGCGTGTGTGTGCATGCGTGTGCGCGGTGGCGGACGGTGGTTGCTGTGTGCCTGCACCTGTCTTGCTGCCCTCGCGCGCCTCTGTGGTGTGTGTTTGTGCTTGTGTTTGTGCTTGTGCTTGTGCTGCTGGCACCGCTGCGACGGCTGCGTGATGCACTCATCTATGTTGGTCCAAACAGTTTGACTGGCGCATGAGAAGACATACATACAAATCACCTTTCGGCTGACGGCCGCTGCCTGCGGTGTGTGTCTCTGTCTGTGTTTCTGTGTGTTTCTGTGTATGTGTGTGGCGTTGGGGGAAGCAGCGGTGGTGCTGATGCAAAACAATCATCCTGGTGCGCGAGCGAAGCCATGAGCGCACTCTTCGAGCCAAATCAAAACTCAACAGGTCTGAGACGCCACCGCGCGCGCGCACACATACGTGCAAACGCACCCACGCGGTGCGCTGCACCGCACCCGCCCGCGCAGGAGTTCATTGAGACCCGCCGCTCCCTCCCTGTGGGCGGACGGGCGCATCAACCCTCCGAGAGACGCGTACGAAGTGAGAGAGAGAGTGTGTGTGTGCATTTGTGTGCAGGGTACGGGACGGGACGGGGCAAGCTGATTTCCCTGGGTCTGAGGACACACCATTCCTCTGCGTGCCTGTGTATATCTCCGCGAGAGAGACAGAGAGAGAGAGGAAGCGACGCCTCGTGTAGCAGCAGCGCCTGCATGATGAATACTATTCCAATAGTTTCCTGTCAGACTGAATACCGCATGAGGACATAACCTTTTCAACTCAGCTCACACTGACGGGCTGCTGCGCCTGCTGCCGTGTAGAATTTGGTGGACGCAGAGAGAGAGAGTGTGTGCGCCACCGGTGCTGCCGTCATCTTGACCTGTCTGGCGCCCGTCTATACACCTTTAGTGACGGATCACGCCCGAAAGTTCAAGAGAGAGCAGGTGTGGGAGAGGCGGCGGGAAGGGGCGAGAGCAAAAGCTGGTCGTGTGTTTAGGCTGTCCGGTCTCGTATTGGGCAGTCTTCCTCTTTGTCTTATGAGGGGGTTTGGGCTTTTGCCCCAGTTTTCAATTGCTTATAGCAGTGGAGGAGTCGAGGAGGCTGTTCGTCAGAGAGTGGAGAAAAATGTGTGGGAACGGTTTAGAATCAGGGTTTAGAATTGCGGTTGGTGATGCTGCGCGCAGGTCGGAAGATTAAAAGCTGTTTTTTGTTCTTCGGTTATGCGCTTTGATGGACAAGAGGGTAGGTAGTGAAGGGAAGCAAATAAACAATAAAAAAAGACAAGAGGTGCCGACGCCTTCGACCTCACAAGGCCCACGTGGCGTCCTCGACGCACAAGGGAAGCGAAACTTCGACGACCACCGCCTCGCCGCAGATCACGCAGTCCTGCTGTGCGAGGTCGTGCACGCTGCGGACGCCCTTCATCACGTGCGGTGCAATGCCGTCGTCTGCCAGGAAGACCTCCATGCCGCCCATAGCCTCAAGCCGCGCCACGGCACACGTCTCGTGCACGACGTGGCCGCAGTTGGGGTAGACGAAGTACGGTGTGCTGGTCTGCAGCAGTGCCTTGTGGCAAAGCGGGCAGCGCTGACTCGCGGTGATGTAGCCGTACTGCTGACGGGTCTGACGCAGATCGCTCTTGACGGCCTCGGCGGTCTGGTACACTTCGTCTTGCGTCTTGAGGAGCTGCCGCTTGTGCACCGCGTAGGCGTCGAAGGACTCGCAAATCGCCTCTTTAAAGTCGCTCACGACGCTGGCGTCCTCAACGCGGCGGAGCACGTCCTCGGTGGAGAGCAAGCCGCCCGACTCCTGCACGACGGCCAGGGCGGCACCAACGTCGTGGTTCGCGAGGGCTCGCTCCGCCGTCAGCATCCACAGCTGCTTCAGCGTCTCGGCTGGCACCTTGTCGGTGACGGCGCGCAGCGTGTCCTCCGCAGTCACAAGACCGGGCCACGCGTTGCTGCTGTCGCTGCCGTTATTGCCTTCTTCGTCGTTGTCGTTGGAGTGGTGGTGCTCCGAGGCGTACAGGGCGGTCGTGACGGCTTCGCGGTAGAGGTGCATCTGCTTGTACAGCGCGACGGCGGCGGCGATGCAGCCGTGCTCGAGGCAGACACGCAGCGCGTAGCCGACGTCGTAAAAGACGGAGGAGTTGATGAAGTCGTCGAGGCGGTCGTGGTCGCGGGTCTTCGCCAGCAGTCCGACGAAGTAATTCTGCACCGCGGCTGACGTGCAGTCGTACCGGTGGATGCACTGGTCCAGCAGGATCACGACTTGGTGCTCGCGGTTGTCGCCGACTTCGTTCATCGAGACGTCGTACCGCACAAAGGAGGGGATGAGGCGCTCGAGCTGCAGCGGCAGCACGCGTCCCGCCCGCGCCTCCCGCGAGAGGGCACGCAGCAATCCCGTCACCAACGCCACGGGGCGGTGCTGAATGAGGGTCGAGGTGAAGTCGTACCACGGCTGCAGCTTCGCCGTCGAGCCGTAGCACGTCGACAGCACCTTCACGGCGTCGTCGTACTTGTGCTGAGCGACGTAGGTGGCGACGACGTAGTGCGTCTGCTGCACCGCCTTGGCGAAGATGAGCGCGCTCTCGCGTCGTCCCTGCTCCTCCAGCATGGCGATCACCACCTCGTACACCGACGTCCCCAGCAAGAGTGCGCCGCAGCGCTCCACTGTGCTGCTCAGGAAGTGGTGCAGCTCCGCCTCGGCGGCTGCGGCAACCGTGGCGGACGCCGTTGCACTGCGCGTGATGTGGTCCAGCTTGGCGAGAACAAGAAGAATAAACAGCGTCGTGAGCTGCGGTGCACAGTCGGCAGGCGAGGCAAGATGGTTGAGCAGAAAGGCGAAGCGCGCCTCCACGAACGCGGTGCGCACTCGCACGTTGCGGTACGTCGTGAGGAGGGCGTAGATGTTCTCGAACCAGTCGCACTGCGCGAAGTGGGCGATGGCGTGGTGCACGGCGCCGCTGTCGAGAAAAAACTTGGCGCGGTAGAAGCGACAGAGGTTGCGCTGCGCGTCCGAGTAGGTGGCAAGCTTGCACGCCGCGTCGAGGTAGCGCTTCCGCATCGCCAGTGACTCGCCAGCGCCGCAGCCGCGCTCGAGAAAGAGCCGCCACTGCTGGTGGGTCTCGTCCTCGCCCTGCACCTCCCAAATGTGCGTGCGGCTGAAGAGAAAGACCTTGCGGGCGTCGGCGTCGTGCACGGCGCCGCAGAGCTCCGAGGCTGCTGGCGCGGCGGTGCGGAAGGGGTCGAAGCGGATGCGCTGCACCAGCTCGGCAGCCGTCGGTGGCGCACGCGCGTCGCCTCCGTCCTCGACAGCGTCAGCCGGGCCTCGCCACGACAGCCCTGGCGGCTGGTGCAGCACGACGCAGCGGCGCGGGTAGACGAGCACCATGTGGAAGGCAGTGGGGAGCACCGCGAGTGGCGCGCTTTGCGGCGGCAGCAGTGCCTTGTCGAAAGAAGGCTCAATTATTGCCTGGCCCCGCTCCACAACACGAGCAAAGTCGATGCTGTGTTCAGAGCCGTCGCTGGAGATTGTTGTTGTTGTGGTGGTGGTGTGTGATGCGTCGAGGGCCTCCAGCGCAGCAGACGGACTGCTCGCACCGAGGCCGCACGGTGCGCTGAAGAGCAGCCGCTCATTCTCGTCCGCCACGTCGCTTGTGACGGGACGGGCAAAGACGCCGTGCACGGCCCCTGTCGCGCTGTTCCACACAAACGACTGCGGCGGCGCCGACGGCGAAGGCCGGAACACGCGCACCCGTCCATCGGCCGCCGCGGTCGAGGCGGTGCCGGCGTACAAGGGGACGGTGCGTGTCTGCAGCGTGGCGGTGCCCGACGCAATGGCCCGAAAGAGCGCGGCGGGTGTGTCGACGAGGCTGCTGGCCGCCACGTGCAGGTGGGTGGTGGTGGAAACGAGCAGCACGCATCCCTGCGGTACGAGTCGCTCAAAGAGCACCGCACGAGTCGGCAGCGAGGAGGCAGCTGGGGCGGGCAGTGTCCAGGCAACAGCAGCAGTGATCTTCAGACGGCTTGGGTTGCTCGTGCTCGTGCGGACGCGGATCGCGAAGATAGCGCTGCCCTTGTTGACACCCATCAGGCAGCTCCAGTCCACTGGACGCGGTGCGGCAGGCGGGGCTGGTGTGTTCCGGAGCGACGCGGTTTCGCCCGTAACAGCAGGAGCTGCTGCGGCGTCGTCGTCCGGTAGTGTGCCGAGTGCGTCCCCAGGGAGCCACGCAACGCACTCGCCCACCACGATGTTCTGTGTACCTTGAATGAAGGTGCCCAGCAAGTTTACAGAGCGCAGCTGCGTAGATGCCGAGGCGCGGGAGCCGTAGGTGTCGTGGACGTAGAGCTCGCCGTCCGACGCAGCCGTCAACACGTGGCTGCCCGACGGGTGCACGAAGACGCGGTGCGGGTTGCGGACCAGCGCACGCTGCAGCGGCCGCTCCTCCTCGACGTCGCGTACCTCCAGACGCCCGCTGCGGCGCAGGAGAGCCAAGATACCGCCCTGGCAGTCCACGTCCTCGATGGTGTCCTTTGCGTCTTCAAGGGGGTACGTGGTGATCTCGAAGCGAGGCGAGACGGCGTCGCGCAGGGCAGCGCCGTGGCCCCGCTCATCCAGTGCTGCCGTCTGTGCCATCACTGCTAACACAAGCGCGAAGAGAGGTGCGAAACCGCAATGCTGAGCTTTACAATTTTTTTTTTTTTGGTGAAGGCTTCGCTAGAGGGCAATGTCAAACACACACAGACGCTCAAACTTTTCGGCTGCGCGGAATGGACAACGGATTTGATCAGACAAATTGCTAAGAAAAAAGCAAGTAGTGAATTGCGAAGAGCGATAAGGCCTTCGCCACGTATGGGCGGCAGAAGGACGGTGCTTTTCAGACGTCGAGTGAAGTGCACAACGGCAGAAGAGGGTAAAACGGAAGGGCGAAAAGCAAAGAGTGGAGACAAGGAAAAAGAAGCGGCAGGTGCCGAGCAGTGGTAAAATGCTTCACGTCGGGGATACTTCCCTGCGCGTACACACAACGCTTTCCCTTAACGGCACCGTTAACAAGAAAAAGAAGGGCCACATCGACGAGATCGCAGGCGAGCTGCGCAACTGCAACGACAAACCAACACAGCAGCGTGCAAACTTCGGCAGCACGTGCTTGGCTTCTTTTCGTTTTACAATACTTTCAGACAATGCAGCTATCTGGCAAGAACGGCAGAACACAAGTGTAGCAAGACGACGTGCAAAGACACACAGGCATATTCTCGGAGGGTTGATGCGCCCGTCCGCCCACAGGGAGGGAGCGGCGGGTCTCAATGAACTCCTGCGCGGGCGGGTGCGGCGCGGCGCCGCGCGTGGGTGCGTTTGCACGTATGTGTGCGCGCGCGCGGTGGCGTCTCAGACCTGTTGAGTTTTGATTTGGCTCGAAGAGTGCGCTCATGGCTTCGCTCGCGCACCAGGATGATTAGTTTTGCATCATGCGCCAGTCCGCTTTTTCCCCCAACCCCCCCCCCCACCCAAAAAAACCAAAAAAAACAAAAAAAAACCCACCCCCCCAGCCGCGCCCCCCCCCCAAAAAAATTTTTTTTTTTTTTTTTTTTTTTCCCCACAAAAATTTTTTTACCAACATAGATGAGTGCATCACGCAGCCGTCGCAGCGGTCGATGTCAAAAACGCATTCTTTTGGGTGTAATGTTGGCGTTGTATTGTGGAAGATGAGAGAGAGAGAGAGAGAGAGAGAGAGAGAGAGAGAGAGAGAGAGAGAGAGAAAGAAAATAAAGAAAAAAATAAAAAAAAATAAAAAAAAAAAAAAAAAAAAAAAAAAAAAAAATTTAAAAGGTAAAAGGGAAAAAAAAAGGGAGGAAAAAAAAAAAAAAGGGGGGGGGGGGGGGGGCACGCATTGCTTCAGTGGTGTGCACATTTGCTTTTTTTTTTGGTTTGTCGTTGGTAGAGCAAGAGACGTGTTTACAGAAATAGTGCTAGCAAGATGATGATCGCAAGGAGAACGAAGAAGGGCGTGTGGGCCATCCAGAAGCGTCCGGCGCTGACGTAGCGTCCGTGCAGAGCCATGCCGATGACGATTCTCACCATTCCCATGTGCTGCTGCTTCAGCTGCTGGCGGTTCATCGCATCGGCAGCAAAGACGTGGCAATTGTTCGTGAAGAAGTTGTACATTTCGTTCTGCCGGAAGTGGGCCGTGGCGGTGGCCACGCCCTCGTCGTAAGCGGCGATCTCGCGCTTGACGGCTGCCGCGTTGGCCTCCGCGTCTCCCTGCGTCGGCTCGTAAAAGGAAGGTACGTAGTCGCGTGAGATATCCCAGTACTTCACGGGAACCCCGAAGAGCATGCGGTCGACGCCGATGCGGTAGGAGCCCTGGAAGTCGTGGATGCGGCCCTTGCTGTCGCAGATCGCGATGTGGCCGACTAGCGGGCAGACCCACGAGAGGAGAGGAATCGGGGCCCACACGACGCAGAAGGGGTAGTGTTCGCGCTGCACGTCGATGACGGGCGGCAGCTGCACCGTCATGTCCTCCAGCGGAGATGTCTTCTGAGCCATCTTTTTAGCTTTCTGTCCCGCAGTCCTCATGCGAGGTGTGGTGAAAGCAGAAGTCGATAGTGTAGGGAGGGAAGAGGAGGAAAGAGAGGCAAATATACGCAGGTGGCCTGGAGATTGTGCACACAAGAAAGACGCAGAGCCGAGGCAAGGAAGCACAGGGGCCAAGTACCTGCAAAGTGAAGAACAGGAAGAGGAAAGGGGAAAATTTCCATGAGACGTAGAATTCCTCCTCTCATTATTACTGTTGTTTTTTTTTCTTTGGAAGGGTGGGGGGAAACGAAAGACATGCAGCGCGAAGGTGCTGAGGCTCTTTGCGTCACCAACAACAACGACGCAGACATCAGAAACACCCTCGGCTTGTCAGTCTCGAACTTTACGGGAAAGGCATTCATGTTTTGTCGTTTGCGTCAAGAGCTTAATGCACGTTCGTGACGTCGCCTGCTTCTCTCATGCAGCATCTACATGTGTAGGGGCATCATCTACTCCGTCTGAAAAAAAAAGGCAGATGTTGCGACGTCTACGGAGATTCCTCCTCGTCTTCGAGTGCTCTCGGCGCTGCACCGGACTTCCCCCGCTTCGCCAGCAGACACACGCGGGTCAGCGGGAACAGACGGTCCGGCACTCCGTTGAGGTAGCCGTCCATCCACAGCATAAAGCGCGCCGCGTAGCTCGGAGGGTCGATGATGGTGGGGTCGCGGCGACCGTAGCCAAACACCGTGTCGAGCCCCGACTTCATCTTCGACTCCAGCACCTTCGCGGAGGAGTACGGGTGCAGGTAATCGATCATGCCCACATAGAGGTTGCTGCCATCAGTGCCGACGGATGCCATGAGAGAATAATCCATCGTTCCGCTCTCCGACAGCAGCTGCGTGTCGCGTGAGAGGTGGTCCATCAGCAAGATCTTCTCCTCTGGTGCGCAGAAGAGAAAGTCACCGTGGCGGAGCCGCTCCTGCACAAGGTCGACGTCAAGCCGCACCGCCGCCGTCTGCTCCGTCGTGCGGTTGCGCTGGCTGCCTTTAAGATCCCACGTCTCCCGCACGGGTCGTTGGAAGAGCAGCTGCTCCGCCACCATGAAGCAGTGCGTGCCATCGGGGAGAAGGTGCCGCAGCGTCGCCTGCTGCGCTGCCGCAGCGTGCGACCCACTCCCGCCTCCGTCACTGCTCGAGGACCCTGCTGCTGCTCCAGTTGCTGCGCCGGCAGAGGTGGCGGGCCGCACCCGTGAGCCGTTGACGTGGACGACATACAAGCCGAGCACTTTGCCCAGCGTCGTCTGCGCATCGAAAGGGCTCGGCGGTGGTGGCGTTGCCGGGTTCGTGGCTGACGTGGCCGCCGCCGCGTAGCAGTCCGCCATGCGAGCAAAGTACCTTGGCGCCCACTCTTTAAAGTAGCGCAGCTCCATCGGCTTCACGCACTTCACGAGGAAGCGGCCGTCTTCCGTCACAAAGAAGCGAGACTGCGACTTGCCACCGTCTGTGGTGTAGGGGTGGCAGCGCAGCAGCGCCGCGGGGAAGTCAAGCGGCGCGCCGTTGGTGTACAAGACGTGCAATGCGGCAAAGGCCTGGGGGAAGAGCACCTCAACACTGAGGCTGAGCTCACCGGCTCCGCCAGACGCGTGGGCGCCGCCACCAGCGACGCTATTGTGCGCGCTGCTGCTGCCGCCCCCTGCGCTGCCCACACCACCTGCAGGAGAAGCAGTGGAAGAGCCGCCGCCGCCGCCGCCGCCGAGACCCATTATGGCGCTCGCTCCTGTCTCGACCAGCGCGTTCACTGTGCTCACGGCACCGCTGCCCAAGGAGTTGGAGCTGCCACCAGTCCCACCGCCAACGCTGCCACCACCGCGAGTGAGCGGCAGCACGGGTGCGTAGCCGCGGAGGCGGCACGTAAGAGAAGAGGGACGACCCGGCTCGGAGCGGCCCCAGTGCCGAAGAATGTCCAGCGCCTCTGCGCACGTCAGCGAGGGAGTGCACAACAGCGCGTCGTCGAGGCCGGCGGCGGACGTGGCGGCGTTGAGCGGCGGCGCGAAGCTGCTGCGATCACTCGATGGCACTGGCGAGATTTCCGCTGCCACTGCGAAGCGCACCTGATGCGGCGCGGAAGACGACGCCGACGACGCAGTGCTCGTGACAACACCCGCGACAGCAGCAGTAGTCAAGGAGCTGCGCTCTGGAAAACTGCGTGCGTCGCTCGAGACTACCGGGCTGAACGGCGTGGTCGGCGAGGCCGCTGACGCGCCGCCGTAGATCAGATCCAGCGCCGCCGCCAACACACTCGCCGGCTCCCCGAGTCGCACCCACTGCACTCGCTCTGGGTGGTAGTAGCAGTCCTCCAGGCTGCGCAGGATGCCACGGTCTGTCACGGCACTCACAGCTGCTGCATCCGGTGCGTCCCGCGATGTCGTCCTCCGCGCCTCTGCTTGCCATGTGCGAAGGTCCGACATGAGAGTCGGGATGAGGTGCTGCCGCAATGGACGGAGGAAGAGCGCCATGTCCAACGGGCCGTGCATTCGCGACTCCCGCAGCGCCTCCGCCGCGAGTTTGGCGCTGTCGCAGAGCTGAAAAAACAGCGTAGTGCTTTTTGACACGAATCCCCGCTGCTGTGGAGGCGAGGAGGGAGAGGATGACACCGGGTTGCCATCATCCGCAGCACCACTCTCAGCTGGGCTGGGTGCCATTGTGTCCAGCACGGACTTCAAAGTCACGTAGAAACCGCGCAGCGTCGCCTCGAGCTCGTCGGCGTCGTGGGCGGCGTACCACCAGTCGGACATCGCCACCGAGTTCGCCGCAGCAGTGGGCGGGGTTGGGCGGGCAGGGAGGGTGCTCGGCGGGTACTGAATGCGTAGTACGGGCACCGGGTCCACAAGGAGAGTGACGGTGTCCTTGTACATGGTCGAACTGCTTGCAGCAGCGGCAGCACCAGCAGCGGAGGTCGACGCTACGGTGAGATCGGAGTGGAAGGTGAAGACCAGGCGCAGACGCTGTTGTGCTTCCTGACCTGTAGGAGGAGAGAGCAGAGGCATCCAGCCATAGAGGACCCACTCCAAAAAGGCCGCAGTCGACAGATTCAGCAGGTGTGGAGAGCAAAGGGGCACAGTGACGTCCACCATCGGCTGTGCCTTCGCTCCTGCTGCTGCTGATGTTGTTGTGCTATCACGGCTCACGCTCTCACTTGTTACGCGCAACGAGAAGTACCCCGTAAGGAAACGCAAGCCGGCGTTGATGGCCACGGCCTCCTCTGCTGCCTCGCCAGGCGCAAACGTGCGCGTTGCGTTCTGACGCATCCCGGCCAGGTGAAACGCAACCCGTTGCGAAGCCTCCAAGGCAGCGCTGTACTGCATTCGCGGCTGCCCAAACACAGTCGCAGACGCCGCAGCTCCACCACTCCCACCACTGCTACTACTCGGTACCACCACCACCGAGATCTTGGGAGCTGCCCGCGTCACTGTCACCTTCACCCGATGCCCACCGTGCAGGTAGAGCAGCTGCGAGGCGGCAGCGGTGCAGCGCGAGAGAAGAAAGATGTAGAGGGTGTCATCCCCGCTGCCGTAAAAGGTGAGGGCCATTTTCCGCTGCACCACCGCGTAGCCGTGGGCACCGCCCGTCGTCGCAGCAGCGGCAGTGGCACCTGCACTGACTCCTGTGTCACCCCGGGTGAAGCCGAGACTGCCAAGACTGGCGAGATCGTTGCGGGAGGTCCCGGCGGAAGAGGCGTGAGACCCAGGCAAGGAGACATCCACTCTCACGTCGGAGCCCCGCGTGTTGGTGAGCGCGTTGCCGGAGAGGGAGGAGACGATGCCTAGTGGCGGCCGGGACGCACCACCACCGCCGGCAGCTCCAGTAGAGGGATTGTTAGCGGCGCCGGCGCTGTTGCTGCCGCTCTCGTGGAGGTGGTCCAGCAGGACAACGTTGACGACAAGCGTGTCGCGCAGAAGACGAGCTGAAGCGCCAGCATTGAGGCATGCAGTGAGGACGTCTGATCCAAACTTGCACCCACTGTTCAGCGTCAGGCCTGCTGCGGAGGCTGCAGTGGAGGCGACGTGTGCTGCTGCCTTGTCCGCTATTGTGGCCGCGAAAGCAGCGCTTGGCACAGCAGCCGCCGCCGTAGCAGCAGCAGCGCGGATGAGCGACAGCACCCAGTGCGCCTGCATCGCTGCGTGGTAGGCAGCCGTGACGGCGTCTCTGGCGAGTTGCACCAACGCGTTCCACGGAGCCAGCGCGGCGGCGCGATCCAGACCCTTGCCGGCGTTCAGAGGCGCAGACCACACGTTGCGGCCGCGAAAGATCAAGGTGTGGAAGCTGACGCACAAGAAGCCGCTGAAACCGCAGAAGCGCTCCTCCTCCGCGAGCTCCACCACCTCGAAGCGCTGACACTCGCCCATCGGCGTGGTTGTGGCGAGGTCGGCCACGCTCACATACTGCAGGTCGGCGATGATGTCTGCATGGAGGCACCACGACAGCCGCACGAGAAAGTCCCGGCCGACGTGAAGGAGAAGACGCATGTGGCCCTGCTCCTCGATGCGCTCCTTCAGGTAGTGGTGCATGCCCCCCTCCACAACAATCACATCGGGATTCCACACCGCCAGGCGCTGGAAGAGCTTGTCGAGGTAGCCGCTGTAGGAGCGGACGTAGTCGACCAAGTCCTCGGCCGGCTGCACCGGGTAGGTCAGGTCGCCAGCCAGCAGGAGCACACGGGGGTGGTCGCAGCCCGTCATCTCGCGCTTCGAGGGCAGCCGCTGCGAGCACATCAGGCCCGGGTACACGACGCACTGCGCCGGAAGGGCGGCGGACGGCACGGCGAAGACGGCGTAGTGCTCCTCAACCGAGGCGCCGAGGGCAACGGTGGTGTGCTGCACTACGTGCCAGGCCACCGCGGCAAGATGCGCGCTGACTTGCGTCGGTAGCGTTCCCGGCAGCGCAGCGTCCACCGAGCTACGGATGCGCAGGAGAAGCCGCGAAGCGCAGGCTGCACTGTACGCCTCCGCAAAGTCGGCTTCCGCGTCCGTGGTCACCACCTCGTCCAAACACGCCGCACTACCAGCAAAGGTGGCAGAGAAGTCCGCCGTGAAGGAGATTGCGTCGGCCAGCACGTGCACCAAAGCACCGGTGTGGGCCACACCATAAAAGGGGTCTCCTTGCTTGTCCGAGGACGAGAGTTTTCGCTGCGCCTGTTCACCCATCGCGGACTGATGCACGGCCCACCACTCGTTCATGCTGGCGGGGACTCTGCGGTGCACGGGGCCGATGGAGTAGGTCACACTACGTTCCTCTTCCGTTTCCTCATGCCGAATAATTGTTTCCCTTCTCACCTCCGCCTCTTGGTCCTCGTCATCAGCTTTGTGCAGCACGCTCTGCCCCGCTCGTGCAACGCTGTCGCTCAGCCGCGGCAGTCGCGTCTCCTCCCTGCTTCGAGAGAGCGTAGGGGACGTCGCCGCAGACGCCTCTGATGCACCAAGAAAGGGGGACGGTGCGGCGGCAGCTACGCCGGGAGGCCGACGCGGTGGTGTGTGCATCGCCGCCAGCGACGGCGACGACACCGGCGAGAACGAGGACGGGAGCACGAACGACCCGCCACTGTTCGACGAGGGCCGGAAGTCCAGCCGCGTCGTGGACGCCTCTCTTTCAGCGTTCTCCATGATGGTGGCGGCGCAGCGGTGGCAGAGGCGGGTAGAGAGCTCCGCCTGCAGCTCGTCATCTGCTACTGCTGGTACTACAGGAATAGGGGCAGACGAGGAAGAAGCTGAAGTTGCAGGCTGTGAGGTATCAGCTGTCCCCCGCGGCGACGACTTTGTTGGGGAGGTGGCAAACCAGTCGTATACGTTGCCGATGAAGCCTTGTGATCCTGCGCCAGTCTGGGCGGTGTAGAGGCACTCGTAGCAGAAAACTTGACCGCAGCGGCGGCAGTGGTGACGACGGCGGAACATGGTGAACTTCTCGCTGCAGCCACGACACCGCAGCGCATACTTGTCCTCCACCCACAATGAGCGGTCGGTCGACATCGTGACAATGGGCAACGTGGAGGGAAAAAAAAATGAATGAAAATAGGAGAGCAGCAGCAGCGCTTCTCGATGTTACAAGCAAACAAGTGAAAAGGGGAGAGCACAAAAGTAGATTGAGTGGTGTGCGGTGTAGTGAAGCATGGAGAGGTGTCAACGCAGCAAAAAAAGAAAAAAAGAAAAGAGTTGTCTTCGATAAAAAGGAGTAGCAGCGGCAGTAGAAGATGGACAAGAAGTGCGCCACTGTGGGCGAAAAGAAAAGAAAAAGGACGTATTTTTGCTGCTGAGGTGTCCGTCCTCGCCAGCAATCTACCACTGGCATAGCGGAGAGTTTGAGTAGGAGGGAAGGGAAGGAGAAGCAACATAGTGGTGGAGTGAGTGCGTGAAACCATGTGAGACTATAAATGAAGTGCGCTTTCGCAGGGAGACTCAACGCACATCTGCCCTGACATCACACCACCAGAGCACCGCAGTCCGGGTGTCGTCGTCACAAGCAGCGAGAAAAGAAACACTCACGAAGGGCATTATCGACAGGGTAAGACGGAACTCCCTTATCAGCTCAGACATCAGGCAGAAACCCACGACAGAGGAGCATGTCTATGACGGAGAAGACAGCAAAGAGAAGAAAGACATCAGCGCCTCTCCTTCGCTCTCCACTCTCCACTCCACTGCTCCACCACTGCCGCACGCCCGCAAGCATTGAATGCCTTCACAGGCGTAGCGAGACTTTCGGGGCTCTGTATAGTCAGTGTGTAACGTTTGGGTACGTGTAACGTGTAGATACGAGACAAGAAGGGAGAAAAAGTAAAGTGGAGAACATGTGGAAACAAAAATCGAGTCGCTAACAAAAACAAAACACCAACAACAACCAAAAAACAAGCAAGAAGATGGGAGAAAGCAACCGAGCAATCTCCCATAAAGAACAGAAAAAAAAAGAAAAGAATAAGAAGAGTCGCCTTCGCACGCAACACTAACGGGAACAACGTGGCGTAGCTGGTCACCCGCAGATTCTTCACGGCTTTGTAAAGGAAAAAAAAAGGCTAATCTTTCTCTTTCTGTTGCTGCTGCTTATTCCGCCACAGCAATAACGCGGACTCAACAATTCCGTGGTTGGTGAGGAAGAAGAGAGAGAGAGAGAAAGCGGCGAGCAACCGGGAAAGCAAACACGCAAAACGAGTAAACCATAAAGAGCTCGCCGCAACATTGACAACACGCCTCGCAACGCAGCGCTGAAAATCAAAACAAGAAAAAAAGAAAGCACCTGACATACAACTTATTCTCTTGACAACTAACGGCGGGTTTTTCGCAGTATGAAGAGAAAACTGTCCGCTCAAAAGAAAACAAAATTGGAGGAAGTTCTTTTGCCCTTTTCTCAGAGCTTTCTTTTCCGAGAAAAGACGCACGTACAAAGTGAAGATAGAGAGAAGGAACAAGAGGCAAAAAAAAAAAGAAATGTATATCTGTAAAAAAACGGTAGTTTTGTCGATTGTCCTAACGGCCAGAGAGAGTCGTTTGGCAAATCAGCCGTTGATAAAAACAACCATACAAAGAGAGAGACAGGGCTTTGGTAATATACGCACACACAGGCAACGACATACACACACGCTGGTAGACACCAAGCATTCTTTTTCAGAACGCGCAAGTCCAAAGAAAAAGAAAAAGAAAATCGGCAAGACGGAATGCTTTAAAAAACCTTTCGCTTCCTCTCCGCTACCTACGCCAGAGTCTCCCCGATCAGCTTCTTCTCTTCCTCGACGTGGACGGAGCCGTAGCCGGTGGACGGCGACGCCACAGCCGGGCGGCTGATGACGTTGATGCGGGTCTGCTTCATGCCAAGGTGACGCAGCAGACTGTTCATGCGGGTGCGCATGTAGGTCCACATGCCCATGTTGCGCGGCTCCTCCTGCAGCCACACAAACTCCACCTCAGCGTTGCGCTCCGCGTACTTCTCCATGACATCCGCCACCTGCTCCCACGGGAAGGGCGACAGCTGCTCCAGCGTCACGAGCACCACGTCGTTGTGCACGCCGGCCTCGTCCTTCTGCATCGCAGTGCGAGCGTCGTTGACGATGCTCTCAATCTGGCCGGAGCAGAAGACCACCTTGCGGGCCACGACGTCGCTCGCAGCGGCGGTGTCGATCACAGGGACGAAGGAGGTGCCCTTGGCCATGTCGGCCAGCGCGGACAGGTTCGGCGCACGCAGGCGGGCCTTGGAGAAGAAGTTCACCAGCGGCTTCGAGAACTCGCGCAGGCCTTGGCGGCGCAGGATGTGGTAGTAGCTCGCCGGCGTGCTGGGGTACGTCACCTGCCAGTTGTGGCGCCGCACACGAATCTCCAGCGCCTGGTTGTTCGAGAACTTGCGGAAGTCCTTTGGCACGCGGTCGCTGTCGTCGCTGAGCTGGAGGAAGCGCTCGATGCGGGCCGAGCTGTGCTCCGGGCCGGCGCCGGAGTAGCCGTGCGGCAGCGACAGGATGAGGCTGCTGTGCTCGTTCCACTTCTCCTCGGCGCAGCCGAGGAACTGGTCGAAGATGACCTGCGCGCCGTTGGCGAAATCACCGAACTGGGCCTCCCACATCGTGATGGCCTTGGTGTTCTCCATGTTGTAGCCCATCTCGAAGCCGCAGACGGCCAGCTCGGAGAGGGAGCTGTTCGAGATGGTGACGAGCGCCTGCGTCGGCGACACCGTCTTGAGGGGGAAGTACTTGAGGTTCGTCTTGGAGTCGGTGACGCCGGCGTGGCGCTGCGTGAAGGTGCCACGCTCGACGTCCTCGCCCGTCAGGCGGACTGGGACGCCCTCCATGGACAGCGTGGCCAGCGCCATCAGCTCCGCCTGGCACCACTCGATGGCATCGCCCTGCTCCGTGCCCTTCTTGCGCGCCGCGTACGTGCGCTCCACCACCGGGTGGGCCTTCTGCACCTCCTTCGGCACCGTCGCGAGATGTACACCAACGGCGCGGAGGGTGTTGATGTCGACGCCGGTGTCCACCGCCGGCACCGGAGCCGGCACACGCGCCGCGAGAATCTTTGCGTCAGAGAGCTCGGCCGACGTGTTCTCGCTCTCCGGGTCGAAGACAGGGAGCACCTTCACGAAGTCCTGTACGCTGCTCATGCGGTCGTAGGCCTGGCGCAGCATCGAGTCCCACTCCTTGTCCTTCGCCACCGCCTCCTCCTTCGTCAGCACGCCGTCCTCGATGAGCTTCTGCGTGTAGATGTCGACGAGGCGGGGGTGGCGGCGGATTTGGTCGTAGAGCTGCGGCTGCGTGAAGTCGGGCAGGTCGGCTTCGTTGTGGCCGTTGCGGCGGTAGCAGACGAGGTCGATGATGATGTCGCGGTGAAAGTGCTGGCGGAACCGCGCGGCAACCTTCGCGGCCTTCACGCAGGCGTCCACGTCGTCGCCGTTCACGTGCAGCACCGGCGCGTTGTTCACCTTCGAGAGGTCCGTGCAGTAGGCGCTGGCGCGCGAGTCGGTCGGGTTCGTCGTGAAGCCGATCTGGTTGTTGATGACGACGTGGAGGGTGCCGCCGACGTGGAAGTTCTCGAGGTCGCAGAAGCCCATCGTCTCGTAGCAGGAGCCCTGACCAGCGAAGGCAGCGTCGCCGTGGATGAGGATCGGCAGCACCGACGTGCACTCCACGTCGTTCGTGTAGACCTGCCGCGCACGCGCCTTGCCGAGCACGAGAGGGTTCACCGCCTCGAGGTGGGACGGGTTTGGCAGCAGGTCCAGCTCCACTGCACGGTTGTTGGGCAGCGTCACCGTCTTGCGCAGCCCGAGGTGGTACTTCACGTCACCGCTGAGGTGGGCGTCGGCGACGGCGGCGCGGCCCTCGAACTCGTTCAAGATGGCGTGCAGCGACTTGTGGACCACGTTCGCCAGCAGGTTCAGCCGGCCACGGTGCGCCATGCCGAGAATGACGCTGGTGACGCCTGAGTCGCTGGCGGTTTGGATGGCGGCGTTCATGGCGGGGATGAAGGCCTCACCGCCATCGAGGCCGAAGCGCTGCTGCGTGGCGTACTTCACCTGCAGGAACTTCTCAAACCCGCACGCCTTCACCACGTCGTTGTAGTACTGCTTCCGCTCCGGCTCCGGCAGCGGCTCGAGGCAGTTCTTGATCTCCTGCCGGAACCAGTTGCGCAGGTCAAAGTAGCCGGAGGACATAAACTCGAAGCCGATGGGGCCGCAGTACATACGGCGCAGGTGGCCGACGATTTCGCCCAGCGTCATGGCGGTGCCGCCGCTCACAAATGTGGCTTCGTGGCTGGCGCCGAAGGTGACGTTGAAGACTTGGCTAAGGTCCTCCTTCGTGAAGCCGAACTCCTCCGGCGCGAGCGTGCGCTGGCCCAGCACGTTGTTGTCGGCGTGGTAGCCGTTGATGGGGTCGACATTCGCCATGTGGTGGCCAAAGCGCTCGTACTCGCGGATCATCCAGGAGAGGCGCATGTTGTCGTGGCGCTGCTTCTCCGAGAGCGACTTGGCGTCGATCGGGCGGCTGAAGGTGGTCACAACCGGCGCCTCATCGTTGCCGGCGCGGATCGCCTCGAGCACCGGCACCCAGCTCGGGTCGACAAGCGCGGAGTCGGCTTCATACTGCCGCATCAAGTTCTCCACGTAGCCGAGGTTCTCGGAGCAGACGAGCTGGTCATACGGGTTTGGCTTGCGAATCGTTTTGGCATCCGTGAAGCCGCGCACCGCAGCGGCGCGGACGGCCACACCAGACAACGCACGGCGCATCATTGCTGCGGCACGGGAAGGGGCAACACTAAATAAAAAAAAAAAGGGAGGGAAGAAGAAGAAGTGAGAGGGAACGCCTTGCTAAAACAGCGGCCCAGACTCAAACACAAACACAGACACACACAACGGAAGAGACAGATGTGTGCGGTCTGAAGAAAAAAAAAAAACACGATGCGCCGAAGAAGTAGTTCGGCTCGTTGCGGCTTCCTAATAGGCTAAAGAGATGTAAGAGAAGAGTGAAGAGAAAAAAAAGGTTGATAAGCGCGCTATGCTACGAGAAAGAGAGAGAGAGAGAGAGAGTAAGGGAGACCGCTCGCACACACACGCAAGGGAGAAAGAGGTGAGCTGTGACGATCCTGCAGAGACGACCTAAAGGGAAGTTGTTGTTGCTGCTCAGAACTGCAGAGAAAAGCACCGAACGGTTGTGTGTTGGTGCGATTGCGTTCTTTTTTTTTAGGGGTAAAACGGAAGCCAATAAAGGAAAAAAAAACACGACTGCGGTTGGGAGGGTTTACAAGCGAAGTATGTGAGAGAGAATGAAAGGGAGAGAGGGAGAGAGAGAGGGAGAGAGAGAGAGAGAGAGATTAAAGAAAAGTAATGCAGAGCATAAAGGAGCTGGCCATGTGCACTTTAAACAGCAGAGAAAAGCAACAACTATACAGACCTTTCTCCCTTTCGTTCAAAGCTCTGTCTGGACATTCACGCATACACACACACACTTGGATGCCGCAAGACGCACTAAGTAGCGCCCTTCATTTTTCATTCCTCGTATGTTTTCGTTGCAACGTTTGTCGTTGAGCTTGTGTGGGGGTCCGCACATATAGAATACGAAAGAACGTCCCTCATGCCCAACCTTTTCACAATCACAACTCGACGCAGATCAACGCACAGCAGAGTGAACCGGAAAAAGAGGAACGCGCGAAACAGTTTAGCCCGTCACCGCCTAGTCCACGAGGATCTTCTTGCTAAGGAACTCGTGCAGTGTCTCTGGTGCCCAGCCAGCGATGCGCCACGTCAAGGCGTCCTTCCCGTCCGCGTCAACCAGCACCAGCTGCGGGTACATCGCCGTGTATTTCTCCACAAAAGTGAGGCGGGGAAAGTACAGCTCGTTCGCGAAGGTGCGGTAGAACATGGCGAGAGCACCCATGCTCGTCGCATCCAGCGCACGCCGGACACCCCGCACCTCGATGCGTGCAGACGGGTACTTCAGGCTCGACGCCGCCGCGTCCTCCTCGGTGGCAGTGCAGCAGTCATTGCACTCTGCGTGCAACTCGCTGCTGTGGGTGACCATGAAGAGCTTCTCGCACGACGTGCAGCGGACGACGTCTTTGTCAAAGCCGAGGTCGAGACACTCGGCTGATGTGCGTGTTGCGTGTGACGGGAGCGCCACCACTGCCAGCAGCAGCGCCAGAGAGAGGCAGAGGCAAGCGAAGAAACTGCGGCGCATTTCTTCCTGCGATCAATGTGAGTGTGACTCGAATAGACGAAGAAGAGAAGATGAAATCAAAAATTCGCTGCGTGGAATTCACCTTAGCAGTTGACTTGAAGGTGGCACAGCGGTATTGACTTCGCCAGTGACCTGAAGAACAAGGTGTATAGAAAGGGGGAATGTGAGAGAAGGGGAGATTATAGAAAAGGAAAGGCGAGTGGCAAGAGAAGAAGCAGAAAAAAAAAAGCAAGCAGAGGACACACACTCTCTCTCGCTCTCTCTTCATTGTCTCTCGGCAATGATCCACACTTACGACTCAAGTGAGTGTGGCATCTTGCTTCTTTTCATTTCGTTTTTGTCTGGCTCGCCGCTGCTGCGCATGGCAATGAAGAGTTAGCAGAACGACTGTTGGATGAGAGGAGCACTTCGATAGAAACCACTCTCTGTTCACTCATCTCCCGGCAACATGAGAGTTGTCGAGACGCTTTTCGCTGCAATGAAAGTCAGCGAGAGAAGGGGAGAAGACTCCCGCTGTCCAGCAGCGACGCGTCTCAACCTCCAGCTGCGAAGTCAACCCACGACATGGTGGCGTAATCACAGAGACATAAATCGTTTTTTTGTTCTTGACCCTGCTTAACGTTTTTATTTTCCTTTTGTGGGTGCGAATGGCGTACATAGTTCTCACAAAGAGAGCAAAAACAAAAGATCAAGGCATACATGATCCACGGCATGTTTGACACGTCTCTTCTATTGTCCCGCCTTTTTTCTTTCTTCGGTCAGACTGCATCAGCTTCACTCAGATGCAGACCTACGCAGGAGCAAGGGGGAGAAAAAAATCAGAAAGAAAAAAAAGGATGCCCTTGAGTGGGAGTGAGGAAAGGACACGGCACAGCAAAACGGAATACGCAAGTCGGCCCTCTCCTCCTTCGCTGTCACCACAAGTTGTCCGAGAGCGATGGTCACACTCGACAACAACGAAGCACCACAAAAATAAAATCACCAAGAAACACGAAAAGAGAGAAATTGTAGCTAATGGGTACGGCAGTATACATAGGTCGCAGAGACGGAGATGTCTGTCAGGGAGGAAGGAAAAAAAATAAACCCTGGCAAGTTCTGTACATGGACATCAAAGTCAGGGGACCGCGGCGATGAAGACAACAAGAGGGAGAACGAGAGTAAAGAATAGTGTCTTGCACAGCCGACTCAACACACAAACACACGAGTATACACACACGCACAGACCAACAAAAACCGGCAAGGAGCAACGTAGAAAACAAAAGTCGGCGTTCAGCAAACAACAGCACACGCCAACTCGCGCCTCTTGCTCCCTCTCAAAGAGTGCACACACAGACACACACACACGCAAAAGGTTGTATAGGTGAAACTACGGGTGACGGACGACGCGACACTCACCAACTTGCGGAGCGGCGCTACTTCTTTGCGGGCTGATTCGCCGCAATCGCGACAAGCGAATGCGGGTAGGTGGAGGTGCCGTTGATGAGGCGCATCAGCTCCTCGTACGTCACACGTGGCGCCACCTTCGGAAACAGTTTGATTGTCAGCGCCGCCAGCTCGTCATCTGGGATCGACCTCACCTCCAGCTTCTGCCGCACACAGAGGCGGAACTCATCGGCGCCGATAAGACTGTCCTTGGCGTAGTCGGTGATGGCCCGCAGCTCCTTCATAAAGAGCTGGCGGCGCTCCGTGTAGAGCTGCAGGAACTGGGTGGCGCCGCGTGCCGCCGTCGCGTTCTCGCGTGCCTGCCGTGCCTTCTCCTCCGTCTCCTTTGGGTCCTGCACGAAGGACTGCGTCTCGTGGTCGGCGCTCTCCTGGTAGATGGCCTCCCAGTTGCGGTCGTCACTGGCCACGGCGTCGCCTTCAGGGAGAATGCGTCCCGCCACCTCCTCGTAGCTCACGTAGGACTCGTTATTCTTGTCGAAGAAGCGCAGCACCGTCAGGATCTCCTGCTCCGTCACGTCGAGGTGCAGGCGGGACATGATGGAGAGAAAGACTTCCATGTCGAGCCCACCGCGGCGGTTTTGGTCGGCAAGGCGGAAGGCCTCGGCCAGCCCCGTCGCGCGGCTCTTCAGCATCGCCTGCAGCTTCCGCACCACCTTGTTAATGTTCGAGTGGCCAAACTCCTCGGGGTTGTGCTCCATGTAGTCGAGCGAGTGCGCGTCGGAGTTGAGGATGACGAAGGGGTAGGCGTTCAGCACCACACGCGCACCAACGTAGAAGTCGTCGGCCTGGAAGTAGTTCCCATCGGGGCGGCGCACCTTCTGCCGCTGCAGGAACTTCCCGCCCACGATGCCGCTGTTGCGGATGACGGGCTCAAAGATGGCGATGGTGTTGTCGGCCGGGTAGACGGTCAGCACAAAGCGGCGCACCGTGTCGTCGGTCTTGCCGTTGTCGAGGCGGGCAAAGAACTTCACGACGGAGTTGGCGAAGCGGTGGCGGCGCAGCTCCTCGTGCTTCTCGGCGTGTTGGGCCCGCTTCTCCTCCTCTGAGATTTCGCGTCGCGCCGAGCACGGCGGCAGGTGCGGCGGGGGCATGCCACCAGGCAGGGGGTTGTAGTCCGTCATGCCGAAGTGCTCCGCCATGTAGTCGCGCGTGAACTGGTTGTAGTCGTGGATCTTCACCGCGCGGCCGTAGAGGTTCAGCGTCGCGCCGATGCGGATGTCCTCGTCGGTGTAGTACACGGTGCTCGCGTTCTCCTTGAAGGTGACGGAGCCGAGCGTCGACGAGTCGAAGCGACCGGACGGGTCGGTGGGCTTTGCGATGCGCTGGCGGCTGAAGAAGGTGGGGAAGGGGTCGCGTCCGCTGTTCTGCACGTCCTTCTCGACCAGGGCAATGCTGCCGTCGCTGAGGAAGTAGTAGAGGGTGAGAAAGTGCTTCGTGCCGTAGAGGCTGGCGCTGTCGTCCCAGGTGCAGTCACAGCGCAGCACCTTGCGGTCGTTCTCGAGAAACATCTGCGTCGCCCGCACCTGCGAGGCAGTCAGCGTCGTGTAGAGCGGGCTGGAGGCAGCGATGGAGGGGATGTCGCGCGCCTTCGCGGTGGGCCGTGCCCGCTGCGTCATGTAGGCGTCCTCCGGCACCTGCAGCGGCGGCGGCACCTCCTCTCCCGCCTCCTCCAGCAGGCTGCGCGTGAAGGGGTCGAGGTCGTACAAGACGTAGCTGCGGCCGTAGAAGCTGACGGTGGCACCGAGCTTCAGCTGCGACGCCGTGATCGGAGTGCCGTCGGGGTTCGGCACGACGTGGCGCTTCAGGTTTGCTGGGAAGGCCACACCCGAGTTGTCCTGCTTCGGCTCCGACACACCCATCGTGCCGTCCTCGAGGTAGAAGGTGAGGACGACCTTGCGCACCCGCTCCGTCTCCTCGGCGCTCTCCGGCACCTGCTCCACCGCGTAACCGTAGAAGCGCAGCACGCGGCCTGTCAGGTCCTCTGTTGAGTTCTGCGCCGCCGCCGCATTGCCGCCACCGGTTGTGTTGCTCGTGTAGTTGCCTGTGGCGCCGAGTCCGCCAGCTGTTTGGCCGGCTGCTGCGAGGCTGCGGTCGGCGGGGACGCCATCGACCCGCGTGGAGCCGTCCGCACGCACGCCGTGGACCTGGCGACGGTCGTAGTTGCGCCGCATCATCTCCTCTCCGCACGACATCCCAGGCACCATCGGCAGCCGGAACTCCTTCTTCATCTGCTGGGACTGCTGGTACGCCATGGCTGATTGTGTTGAAGGGGGTTGTCTTTGCCGTAGCTCCGCTTATTTTTTCCTTCCGCCCGTTGTGTAGGTTGTGCTGCTCTCTGTGCTGTCCGCCTACGTTGGGGAGTCGACAACAAGAACGGTGCGTCTCTCACGTGCAAGAAGAAGGGATAGTGAGATATGGATCGCTGGAAGGGGGCTTTGGCCGGCTACACTTGATACTGGAAAATGAGGAGAAATACACAGAAAAAATAATGGTGTTTATTACAAAGTAACAGGAAAGAGAGAGAGAGAAAGTGAGAGTGACACAGTTGTTGGTGCATCGATGAGATGACAGAGCTCCTCGCCGCAGAGGCAGAGATTACTTATTGTAGGAGAGCCGCAGCTTAAGTTTGAAAGATAAAAAATTGTGAGCTTCCACGCCTCTAAACCGCCACATTAGAGACCGAGAAAGGAAGTAAGCTGATACACCCCTTTCTTAAACTACTGGTGTACACCTTGTCTTTCTCAGTGTCGCACTCCTTTCATTCAAAGTAGAAGACAACGACTGTGGCATCACTTTCGCTCTTTACTCAGCCCATTCTCTGTTTGCGTTCTTTGAAGTGGTTTGTTGGTCTCAAGGAGGTGACGCCAATCGACGCACGCTCGTGAAGAGTCTGCTCTCTACATCGGGGAGTACAACGCCGCTGTTGCTGCCGATATCAACACAGAAGCCAGCAGCAGCAGCAAGAGGGGAAAAAGGAAAAAAAAAAAGATTTAACATACAACGAATTTAAAAAGAAAAATACAGGGGGTGTGGAGTGCCGAGGGACACGTTGCCGCGGCACTGTATTCAGGAGGCCGAAGTGCGCGCGTAGTGGTACAAGAAAAACCGAACAAGACAACCACTCTGCCGCTCGTGATCAGCGAGGAGAATTCTACTGTTAGAGCGGCAGGGGCTGGTCGAGAATACTTCGCGGCGGGACCACCAAAGCGCGGCGAGCACCGCCGGAGAGGCGCGCGAGCACCACTCCATGGGCGTAGTGCAGCTCCCGAATGCCACGCCCAACGCCGGCGTCGTCCTTCAGCCACACCCGCGCAAAGACGAAGAGGTCAGACGTGTCCACCATCTGGAGAAGTCCGTCGTCGTATCCGATAAACAGCACGCGGTCGGCTGCGCTCGCGGCGAGGACGGTGCACGCCGTCGGAGGGGCGGAGGCCTGGGAGAGCGACCGCGCCGGGCTGCTACGCCGCGACGCTGTGCCTGAGTGTGGCGTGAAGTTCGCCTCCTTCCGAGGCGTTGCGTTCCCAATTGCGGCACAGGTTCCGTCGCGTGTTACGCGGTACTGCTCGTGGCCCTTGTCGTCGTAGAGCGCCACCACGCTGCCGACACCGCCCCTGATAACGCCCGCGAAGCGCACCGCCGCTGTGGCGACGTCGCACATGAAGCTCATCGGTTCGTTGAGCCGCGTGGCAGCCTTGACAAGGACGCGCTTGCGACCTGATGCGACGTGCACGCAGAGGACGTTGGAGTCGCTTCGATCCGCAGAAACGACCTCGGCCAGCGCGCCGTCCAGGTTGGGGGTGACACCAGCAAAAGACCCAGGTGGCGCCGTCGAAGGCTTGATCACGACTTCGGGTGCAGACCACGTCGCGGCGCCGTCAGCACGGCAGCGGATCAATAAACCGCGTGTGTCACGCACCACGACACCCTTCCCCACCGCGCTGGCAGACGCACTCGAGCCTGGTGCAGCACGAGCGCTCTCGTCTACCATCCACGCCACATCGACACGCGGTTCGCTACTGCCGCTGACGCTACTGTTGTTGTTGTTGTTGTTGACGCCCGACAGGTCCGAGACAAGACTACCCTGCGACGGCGCGGATACCTCCACGCTGCCCTCAAAGACAGCGACCTCGTCGACCACCACCTCAACTTTCTCCATCCGCGTCCGCAGCACCGTCACGGTGACGCGCTGTGTGGCCAACGACAGGTTCGCGCCGCTGTGCGCCACCACCGCCAGCAGTGCATTACCACCAGATGCAGCGCGCAGCGGCGAGATGGCGGCGATGCTGACACGCTGGTGCGCCTTGCCTGCGCTCCACTTGCACGCCTCCAGCGCACCCCACGTGTCACTCGCCGCGTCGTGTGTGGAAAGCAGCAGTCGGCCGCCTCGCGTACCAGCAAGGAGCACGAGCTTGTTGCCAGTCGTGTCGGCCCCGCAGCACAGACGTGCACACGTGATCTCATCTGCCGGAGCAGAAGGCGGCACAAAGGGCAGCGTAGCGAGGCCCGACGTCGCCTCCGCGTCTGCCCCTACAGTAGCGACAGCAAGCACGTAGCCTCCGCCTTCCCGCTTCAGCCCCGCCATCACAAGCGCGGGACGAGGAGCACCGGGCAGCGTTGGCGCCGCATACACGTCGAAGACGCGGCTGAGGGAGGGATTGGCGGCTTTGCCAAGCTTCGCCGTGGGCTGGGACACCGCGGGCGGCGACGCTGGCCGCCACACCGAAACCGAGCCGTCCGCAGCCCCGACGCACAGCACGCGCCACTGCAGCCCGGCGGAGAGGGAGAGACAGACACCGCGGATCGCCGCCGTGTGCGGCTTCGCGGTCCAGAGCGGCTGCAGCTCCTTCTGCGCACCCGAAGCGAAGAGAGCGTAACTCGCCACGCTCAGTGTTCCGTCCACCGAGCCCCAGATCAGTTGCTTCAACTGCGGCACGAGCACCGGGACAGCTGCGGTGGTAGCGACAATACACGTGGCGCCGGCACGGCGGTGGTAAACGCGAGCGCCGTCGAAGATGCTCGTGCTGACGGCGACGTCGTCGTCGGTGAGGATGCAGTCGACGGTGGCGGTGTGTGCCTTGTGGTGCCACCGCCCACGCACCGACACGCCGGCCGCCGCCGCCGCCGCAGCAGCAGCCGTGGTGGCGGGAGACCCATCAGCTGCTCCCTTCTCCGCCTCTGCAGCTGGTTGCGGCGGTGGTGCGGAGAGGCCTGCTTGACTCTCACCATCCCCAAGCTCCACCACCCACTCCTGCAGGTAGCCGCTCGTGCTTCCGGTAACGATGCAAATGCGGCGTCGCGGGTCGCCGACTGGCGATGCCGGCTTCCCCGCAGCGCTGGACGCTCCGCCGTTGCCAAAGATCTTGCGTGCGTCGGTGGCAAAGCTTGGCGAGACGTGCAGTGTGGAGGTGCTGCCATCCGGATCGACAGACGAGCGCAGCACCTGCCACCGCAGCCCACCCACCGCATCGACAGCAGCGCCACCGCTGGGAGACGCGGTTCGGCCGCCGCTCTTCATCGCTGCGTTTGTGAGGCGCACAAAGGCCAGCGCACACTTGCTGCACGCAGCCACCACGACATCCGCACTGAGGAAGCGGAGGCTCTTGATGACGCCCAGCTCCGCGGTGGGCAGCACTGCGTAGGTCTGGAGCGGGTTCGCCGTGGCTGCTGAAGCCCCGTTGGCACCGGTGCTGCGGTGGCGCCAGAGCCGCACTGTGCCGTCGAGGCTCGCTGTCGCGAGCACCACATCCGTGGACGAGGACGACGCGGCTGCTGCGGTACTGCTGGGACTTTTCGGCGACGGCGCGACAGCCAAGGCGGTGAGCCGCCCTTCGTGTCCGCGCAGCACCGTCACCGGCTGAAGCGTGCGGCGGTCCCACACGTAGACGCACGTCTCCTCCTCCGCTCCTGCCGTCGCTGGAGAGCCTTCGAGTGTCGTGTAGATGCAGGGCCCCGCTACTACCCACTGGTGCACGGTGAAGGCGGGGTTGAAGGCGTGGGCCGCGGCGAGGGTGCCGGTGTTGCTGTCCCACAGCAGCAGGCGGCCCTTGTCATGTGTGGAGAAAATGTCCGGCGCTGGCGCCGCGGGTGGACTAGCGGGCTGGCGTGCAGCTGCGTTAGCGTCATTCGGCCTCTCTGCCTGTGTACTGCGTGTGGTCGCGACGAGTTGCTGAATGCCGCGCGTGCCCGCAACGGCGTAGTTCGACAGCCGCTGCTGCGGTGCGTCGGCGCTGTCAGCCCTGTTGCCGCAGACGTGGGCGTAGTGCTCTCCTAGCGAGGTCTCCGTCGCATCGGCGTCGTCGGCGGTGAAGTGCAGCTCTCGCACACCGAAGGGGCACTTCAGCACGTGCACAGAGAACGAGCTCGCCTCGATAGAAGCTGCGTCGCTCATTCTCGACTATTTTTGTTGTTGTTGCAGGGAGATGCTTGAGGGGAATGCAACGAGAAGCGTCAGGTGTATCGTCTCCGCTTGCACGTTTGCAGCTTCTCCAGTTAGGTAAACCTCTATGCTGGTGTAACAATAATAATAATAAGGATGAAGAGAGATGGGTGAGAGGGAAGAGTAGGCGGCTAGCCAGTGCCACATGAAATGGCCATTTGTGTTTTTTTTTTCCCTTTCCCTTTCTCATGCTGCGTTTAGTGGTATGGTGAAAAGGTAGATGCGCGTCTCAGCTTACACATTTGCGTCTCCGTTGAGAAAGCCAAAGCGGTCGATCTTCAAGACACAATCAGCCGAGAAAGCTCAGTAAGCTACTCCTTTACGAAGTTAAATCTTTCTTATGAGCAATTTAGGCGGGAATCGCATACTTCGTGTCTTTACAGACTTAGGGGTACTACAGGCAGCAGAGAAAAAGAAGAAGAAAAAGTTAAAAGGAGCAGCACACACACGACCACCACCACACCAAAGCTACGCCTCCCTTACTTCATTCTCCGCGAGGCTGGAGGTGAAAGCGTTGTGAGATGGATCAGTCGACATTGAGGTGCCTATTGGGCTGCTGCTGCTGCTGCTCCCTCGCGAGCCGGCCGACGAGTCCCGCTCCTGCGAGGTTGCACCGGTGAGCTGCCTTAGCATCTCCCGCGTCAGCATCACTGGCGGGCCGTCTGTCACGGCAGGCACCGCGGCAGGCGCCGCAGCAGGCTGTTCCACGACGCGAGGTGGAACATACAACAGTGTGCTCTCCTCCTCTTGCGAGATGAGAGCGACGCGATAGCACTCCTCTTCGAAGACGGTGAGCGGCACCGGCGGCTCCCTCGCAGTGGGAGGCTCTGGCAGGTTGAAGCTCTCATTGCGGTCCACCCCCATTCGCAGCAGCGCGGTCGACTGCGCGTAGATGACGCGGTGGGGGTCGTCCGCGTTGACAATCGCCTTGCTCACCACCTCTGAACCACGGCCACCGTCTACGCGGTTCGCTCCTCTTTCCTCGCCGTTGTAGAAGGGCAAGCGCAGCAGCGCCTTTGCCACACGCGCGCGATACACCGAGAGAACAACTGGCGTCCGCGGCATCACACGGAAGGGAAGCACCGTCTTCTTCTCGAAGGTGGTCTGGTCGACGTGGTCGAGGCCGACCCGTGCCCGTGCGTGTCGGCGGCGCATGCGGTAGACGACTCGGTTGACGCCCGGATCAGGCGGGCCGGGGTCGACGATGCGGCGCGGGAGCTGCACGGTGCTGGTGAAGAGACTGCCCAGGGGCCGCTGCCACAGCACCGCCGCCCCGCCCCACTCTCCCCTCTCCGCTGTCGTGGGGAAAAGACGGTAGCGATGGCGGTGGTGGTGGTGGTGGCCGTTACTCGTCCCCACTGATGAGGCACGGGAGGTGGGCACAGACGAGCTGCCGTCGTGGTGCGCGTCGCTCTGGTCTTTCGCCGGCCGTATCTCGTGCAGCTCGTGCGGCAGTGGGTAGAACATGTCGCCCCCTCCCGGCCGCCGCGACAGCAGCGTGGGGATGCCGTTGACGAAGATGCGGCTGTAATGTGCCGGCGGCGTCACCAGCGGGGTGGAATGGAGCGTCTCGTCAATGTCGGGGTCGGCCATCCACGACGCGGTGGAGCGGTGCGCGGCTGAGGAGAAATGGAAGTGCACGTCCTCCAGCGCTTGCCACGGCGGCGCGCGCCGGCTGACCGGTGTCAGGCGCAGCTCGCACGGGACACAGAGGTAGTAGTACGGCTCACGGGCATCTGCGGCGACGTCACTGCTACCCTGGACGCTGCCGTCATGAGAGGCGTCACCGCTGCGAGTGTGGCGCTCTTCCCTGCTCTCCTCCCTCTCCTCTGCCACGCGCACCGCCACATGAACGGCGTAGGCGGCAGCATCGTCTTCGGTGGCGAGACGGCGGCGGAGGCCGTGCTGCTCCAGCCGAGCCAGCAGCTGCTCCACCCCGGTCGGCACGCGGCCCTCGCCGACGTCGACGACTTCGTACTCTTGCTGCTGCAGATCGCCTCGGCTCGCCACGGAGCGTGACGACACGATGGCGCCAGACTGCCGTAGGCGACCACGCAGCCGACTGAGGTTCGCCTCGGAGGGCACTCTGACAGTAGAGCCGGTTCTGCTGTGGCGTGAAGACCCCGCGACACTACCGCGCAGCGACGCCGGCTCCATGATGTTCAGAGAGAGAGAGAGCGAGAGTGCGTGTGAGGCTGAGTCACTGGGACAGAGTTCCAGCTGCTGACGGCTGCACCTGTGCCGTGGTATGTGCGGCTGTCTCACAGTTGGCGAATATACTAGCGCCTTGAGCCGAAAAGCGCTGGTCTTCGCTGTGCTCTCCTTTCAAAGGCTCTTTGCGTTGTTGTTGTTCCCCCAAGTGTCGCAGAGGGAGATGAGGGAGTAGAGAAACAAACACAGTGAGAGAGAGGGGGAGAGAAAGAGTGGTGAAGAAGAAGTAAAGTAAAGTAGCATTGTCACAGGGAGACGTTCTCGAAGCGCATGTTTCTCTCACTCCTTTTTTGCTCAATGGAAGCTCATCATCTGTTCACACCATGCCGTTTTCTCCCTTTTTCCTTCTGTTTTAAAGCGATGGGGATGTAGTACAAGTGTTGCATTGTTGGCGTTCCTTTTTTCTTCTCTGTCATGCAGCAGCGGTTGACCTCATGCAGCTCTTTTACACGAGCACCTCATACGAAGCAACGATCGGAGCATAAAAACAACAACAGCAACCAAAAAGGAAAACAAACGATAACTACCGATGCAGCGGAGACGTCAGCGACCGTTTGGAGTATGTGAGGGCATAAAACTGAAAACATTGACCACCTATGCAAGCGACAAACACCCACACGAACCATCTCTCTCGCTCTTCTTTTCCGTATTTTCACCGTACAATGCAACTCAGTAAATCAACATCTCGAAACCCAACACGGCACATTTACGCGTCGTCGTCGCCGTCTGCCACCATGAGCGACATGCAGTGCTCCGTGAAGTACTCGTTCACCGGTCCCGGGTGCATAATCAGCGACAGCGCAAAGGGGAGGTTGGTGGTAATTTCCAGCGCATCGTGCCGCGTTAACAAGACCGCCGTCGCCGACGTGGCGCTCGACGTGGACACTGGGCACGCAAAGATGCGGTGCACCACGTCCATCACCGTCTTCTCTGACGCCGTTGCCGTTTTTGCGCCTTGGCGCAGCGGGGCACGCAAGAGGTCCGCATATGTCACGTTGCGCAGCGCCGTCAGTTGCGCCTTCACGTCCTCGGGCAGCGTCTTCGCCTTCGACGTCTGCGCCAGCGCCGCACACTGGTAGACCAGGTACTCCACCATGAGGAGACTCGAAAGAAGATGCACAAAGCAGTTGGAGGTGAAGGGGATGGCGTCTAGACGCCGCTTCAGCTCCGCCGCGGTGCCCACCTTGCGCTCGAACTGCTCCAGCTGCATACTCGCCGCGCTCGCCGCACTCGTCAGCATCTCCACGCAGAGCGGAACGGCAGCGACAACACGCCGTGCCGTCACCTCTGCCGGGATGTGGTCGAACGTCGCATCCACAAAGGCGGCGATCATCTCCAGCGAGGTGCGCCACGTCACGGCCGTGTACGCCGGCATCTCGCCTCGCTGCGTCTTGCGCGCCTGCGCCTCTGCGTCCTGCGTGCACGCGACGGACAAGGGCAGCAGCGTCTGCAGCACACCCTGCGTCCACAGCTCCTCCACCCGCTCCGGACACTCAAGGCTTGCATACTTGGCGAAGTGTGCCATGGACCGCGTCAGACCAAAGACGAGCGCGCCACCAGCCACCTTCACCTCAGGCGTGATGACCAGCGGCACCGCTGCCTCGGAGCCCAGCAGGGAGCCAAGTAACCCGCTATCGGGAACGTAGTCGATCAGCACACAGGCCCGAATAATCTTGGTGACGGCGTGTGGATGAGCACTCACCAGAGGGGCGGTGCGAAGTTCCGTCTCGTAATTGCGTATGAGACGCACCAGTAAGGACTGCATCGCGCCGTGGCACGCGGCAGATCGCTCGTTGGCCACGTTGGCGAGTGCGTTGGTGAAGGTCAGCGTCGTCTCCACCGTCAGCGTGCGCGGGAAAAACGTAACGCCGCCGCAGAGGAAGGAGACGAAGCCGTCGCACCGCGTCACCCGCAGCGCGGAGAGAACAGCGGCGAGTTGAATGATAAAGCGAAAGGGGACGGCATTCAGGAGTTCCTCGGGGGCCACACTGGACAGCCGCGCACTCACATCGGCCACGACGGCGTTAAGCGCGGCAGTCGCCTCCGCAGAAGGCGGCAGTCGCCGCAGCGTCTGAAGCACCTGCACAACGTCACCGAGACGGAAATCGTGCAAGCTGTTACTGATGGCTCGCAGCGCGGTGGCAACACGAGTGGCCTGCACGGCGACTTGCGCTGGTGCTGTCGGGCTGCACTGCTCCAGCACGACCAGAAGCTTCACAATGTCCCTGCTGTTCAGGTCGAAGGGAAAGGCCGCGGAGGGGTGTCTTTCTCCCGCTGCGGTGGCAACAGGCAGCGGTTTGCGGTGCTCGGCGTAGTCGAAGACGTGTGCGATGGCAGCCGCAGCAACGGCGTCACACGTCAGCGGAGAGGGCTCTCCGCCTGCTGCTGCGGTTGCGGCTCGACTATTTTTGCTTCCTTCCGAACCGCACCACGCACGCTGCACCTCCGCTTTTAAAAGAGGGCAGAGGGTGTCGAGGTCTTTTAGCTCACTACACCCAGAAGGGAAGTACTCCAGCGCACGAACAACGTTCACCCAGTGTGCGCCGCGAAGCACGCTGCCATTCTCGAAGAGAAACTTCAGTATGTTGTTCCGGAAAAGATGCAGGCTTTCCCACGGCAGCTCCGCTAGGCTCGCAGAGGACGATGCTGCAGCATCGCGCCGAGCCTCAACACACGCCCTAAACGACTTGGAGAGAGCACGCAGCACACGCACCGCCTCGAACACGTTGCTCGACTGCACTACCCGCTCCCCTGTCTCACCAATCTCGTCGCTATTAGCGCTGCTACACGCCCCGTTCTGCACCTCCGCCTCCCATGTGTCGCCGCAGTACAAAGGGACGACTACGAGCAGGTTCAGCTCATGCAGTCCCACATTTGCCAATCCAAGCATCACGCGTGCCAGCTCCTGCAAATTCGTGTAGTCGAGCTGCGCGATAAGCACCGGGAACACAGCCTCGTCGGTCACGCCAACCTTGCAGAGGTGCTCGATCGTCTTGCACGCCTGCGCGGAGCTCATCTTGGACACGAACCGCATGCGATGGCTGTCCTCCTTGATGCAGCTCGTGATGCTCTGCACGAAGCCCGCATCCGGCCGGGCCTTCACCACAGACGCAGCGAACGAGGCGTCGCGTGTGAGCTGGGCGAGGTATTGGCGGAGAGAGGTGGAGTTGCCGCGGCGGTCGAGCTCCGTCCCCGCGAGCACCGGCATGACCGATTCCTTCAGAAACGCCTTTAGCTGGTCGTGAGGAACCGGTGCCTTGCCGCCGGAGAGGTCGAGCAGATCGTTCAGCTTCGTGACGGCGTGGGTGATGGCGCCGCCAGTCACCAAGGCGAAGCGCGTGCGACACAGTCGCAGCATTTCAGAATTTGAGGGAAGTGAGAACCTTGAAATATATGTATGTGTGTAGGAAGAAGGAGGTATGAATGAAAACCGACGATAAAGGAGCGCGGAGAATGAGATGAGAGAGGGGACAACAACGAGAGAGCGAAAGAAAGAGGGAGAGTAGCACTACCGCTCTACTCTTCACTATACAAACCTTCATCGCCGAACACGCCGACTACACTCCTGAACAGGCTCTATTAAGATTTGAAAAAAATCTTGATGCAGGCTGACTTGTGTGTTCATCTGTCAGAAGCAGTGAAAGAAAAGGAAAACAACACTTGTGTATGCCCTCTCCTCCTTAGTACAGACGTCGTCAAAGTCTTTTTTTCTACCTCTCTCAAAGTGTCTTGTTATTTGTTCGTTTACCTTAACCTGCACCCGAAGCTCTATGAGCAGAAGCGTACCAGACAAGCAAAGCGGACAGCCATTAATGCATATAATTGCAACAACTGGCACACACACAACCACATTCACGAACACATACATACAGCGACTCTTATTCCACGCGAAGAGGTCCGTATGGCATCATTCGACGCAGGTACACGTGAAGCCGGTGTATGCGCTGCAGCAGCGCCGCGCGGTGCGTCGTCAGCAACGTCGTCCAGGCGGCCGTCACCATGGCGAGTTGCACCGAGCCAGTCGACCACCGGCTCCCGCCGGGAAATGCCGCGCCTTTTTCTCTTCGCAGCGCCTCCGTGTCCCTCCGCTTCCGCTCCACCTCCAACGCCACGTCGTAGTCCCTGTCGAGGCACAACCCCCACGTCTTGCCCGCCGGGTCCGGGTCCGGTGCCATGAGCGACGAGGGCGATCGCGCACTCATCAACGCCGTCCCGTCCATCAGCCGGCGGCCATCACACAGCACTCCGAGGTAGTAAAAGTAGTCCCGCAGGAGGCGGTAGGCCAACTCGCGCGGCTCGTCGAAGCTCGGCGCCGAGAGGACCACCTCCGTCTCTGCCCTCCCGTCATCGCCGTCCTCCTCCTGTGTTGGCGTTGATGAAGCGTCACGTTTCCCTGCCGGTGCGTCGCGCGCCTCCCGCTCGTAGGGACGCAGGTAATGCTGCAGCCGCTGCAACGTCGAACTCCGGCCGCGCATGTTGAACGCGTCCGGCCGCGGGAGGTGGCCATGTGCGGCGTAGGCGGACGAGCCGGAGTAGCACACGAAGCTCGACGCACTGCTGCGGACGCCCAGCGGAGGAATCTCGAACGCCTCGTCCGGCGCTGCGGCAGCGGCGATGGCGTGGGTCGTCTCCTCCTCCGCTGTCGCACCGAACTCAATCGGGCCGTTGCCGTCGCGGTAGAGAAAGGGCATCCGGCCACGAAAGTAGAAGCGCTTGTTCTGCGCGTGCACCGCCGGGTCGAGCTGCAGGGAGCGCCGGAAGTGCTCCGCGTCGGCCCAGATCATCCTGCGCTTCTCAGCCGCAAATCGACCGACCTTTTCGGTAGACGCAGCCAGTGTCCTGTACAGCGCGCGGACAACTGTTGAGGAGCGCTTCGGGGCAGTCGCGGGGAGCCGGCTGCGATGCGACACACGCGCCGCAGCGTCCGCAGCCGCGGCAGCCTTCGATGTCGGCGCCGGCGGTGGCAGCGGCATCTCCGACGCACACAAGGTCAGCGCACACTCGGGGTGGATGTTGTCGAAGCTGCCACGGCGGTAGGCCAACTCGTTCGCCGTGCGCGCCGCCGGCTCGACGTACTGCACGCGAAGGTTGTAGAGCGCTTGCTGCGTCATGTCCGCAAAGGTGGCGCGGAAGGGGTCGATGAGGACGCCGCCCGACACAACGCCGAAGACTTCGAGGAGGGGGCAGTCCGACTCGATCGCTACGGGGCCGGCCGTCCCCTCATGCAGGACGGCGCCGTGGGCTGCGTCCTTCTCGAGGGACGGCACAGGCGCCGCCGGACCCTTTGGTACGCGATCGGGCCCGGCGAACACATCGGCAGGGCGGAAGCAGCCGCGGCCGTCTGCGGTGCGGCACAGAAGACCGTTGAGGTAGAAAAAGACACCGGTGTCGCTCTTGTCGGCGGCGGTCGCGAGAGAAGCCTCCGTTTTAATGCTGCGCGATCGTGCGGAGCCGCTGGCAGCGGAGGAGGCACGTCGTTTTCGCATATTTAAACCAGTGTGCCTGAGTGTTGAGGTGTGGGTGTGCTGGCGCACTGTTACAGTGAAGCAACGAGATATAGACGTGAATTATATGGTAAGTCTAGAAAAGAAGTGTGGAAGAAGAGGACAGATCGACTATAAGCTGCGACAAGCGAAAAGGCACAGTTCACTGTGGCATCTCGTGCACTTGCGGCGTCCCTCATTACTAGCCTCGTGTGTGTCCTCGGTCCTGTGCCCTGCGTGGTGTACCTCTCTGGTCACCTCCCTCACAACAAACGCTGCTTTACCGTGAACAGCGAAAAGGAAGAGGAAACAGGAGAAGAACGACATAAAAAGTGCCTTTCCTCCCGCTCCCATAATGTATTTCGACCCTCGCTGAACGTCAAAAACCACGCCACACTGCCGCTTTATTTTAATGCTTCTTGATTTATATTTATTCTACAGGAGAAGTACATGGTGGGAATTGTACATGAAATCCGGACAGACAGCGAGCGATGGAGAAAAGTGAATAAAAATAATAAGGGTCATCAGGACACCGTAAATGGAAAATAACAACAACAACAACAACAACAGCAAAAAAAATGGGTTCCAAAAAGAAAGAAAGAGAAAAGAAAAGAACAGCGCCAACGATAACACGCATGACGCCTCTAGTACAGATACACACTCACCTCCTTCCAGCTCGCCTAGTTCTTCTTCGACACCACCGAGGGGCGGCGCGTCGCTTTTGCGGCCGACACGGACGACTTCCGCCGCGTCGTCGGCACCTCTGGCGGATTCGCTGTGCTCGCCTTCGACGTGACGGAGGCGCGACGCGTTCGTGCAGACCCACGCCGAGCCTTCTTCTCATTGTCCGTATCATGGTTGCCAGTAGCCGCAACAACGGAGGACTTGCGGCGGCGTGCTCGCTTGCTGTCTCCGGTCGTCGTCAAGCCCAGCGCCTCGGGGGTCAGCTGGGAGAGCAGCGCTCCCACGTACTCAGCCGTGAGCTGCGTCGTCGGCCGACCAGAGGTAGGGCGTGCCGATCCCTCCGCCCCGGTGTTGTTCCCACTGCTGCCGCTCACGCGCCGGCTCGACGTACCACGGACGGTGTCTTCGTCGTCGCTCTCGTCGTCCTCGCCTCCCCTCGCGGCGCGGAGAAACGGCGTGGACTTTTCGTACGAGTCGCCCAGCACCGCCACGCTGCCCCGCCCACGTGCCCGCGTCGCCGCCGCCGAGGAGGACGTCGACTTCTTCAGATCCTCAGCGAGTCCGCTGTGCAGCTTCGCCAGCACCTCTTCGACGGACGAGGTGTAGGAGATGAGGTGGTGGGCAGCGGCGTAGGCCTCCACACTCATCCCCTCTCCCGCATCGGCGACGCTTCTCTTGTTGGCCGCGAGCGGAAAGCTGGTGGGAACGAGGGTATAGAAGAGAGCCCCTGACGACGCCCCGCTGCCACTGACACGACTACTGTTGTTGTTATTGTTGTCGGCACTAGAGTTCTCCTGGAAAGCGGTGAAGCCGCGGTACCGCGCCACAGCACCGGGACTCGCGCAGTCGTGCAGCTGCTGCAGGGCATGACAGTCCGAGGGGCTGAGGCCGTCGAGGTGCGTGTCGAGGACCACCACACACACGTACGGCTGCGTGCTGGGCGATGAGAGGGCCAGCAGCAGCTGCGAGGTCGACGTCGTGATGGTCGTAACGAAGTTGTGCGACGAGAGAGGTGGCTTGGCGAGCACGCTGGTGATCGCCTGCCCGACAGCACCGGCGTTGTTGCGAGATTCGGCCTTGGCGAAGACGTGAACCAGAACCTGCCGAGGAGCGGTGATGTCGGGAGAGGCCGGCTTCGCAGACTGAGCAGCTGCACCGCCGGCCTCCTTCGCTACGCCGGGGCTTTGGCTGTTTTTGTGCGGCGTTGAGCTTGTCGAGGTGGGCTTCGGCGTCGCCTTGCGTGCCGCCGCTGCGGGAGCAGCAGAAGCGCGACGCGCACCAGCGCTCGTGACGCGGCGACCAGCGCTGCCTGTCGGTCGCCGCTTCGGTGCGGAACTACTGCCACCACTAGCAGCAGCAGCAGCGGCGGCAGCACCGTTGGTTGAGTCGCTGAGCGGGTCGCTGCCCTGCTCCGTCACGCCTCTCATGGTCGTGTTGAGCCGCGGGTTGGGTGGGTAGGTGGTGGTGCTGTTTCTCCCCAGCATCGCAGCAGCAGCCGTGTACTCGTGGCCTCCGGCTCCAGTAGGGGCGGCGTTGCGCAGCGCACGTCCGGCCGGACCAGCCATGACGTTGACAGTGTCGACGATGGAGCGGGAGTGCAGGTCGACGAGCTCCTGCTGCAGCGACTGCAGTGTGTCGAGCGTCGCCTCCGCGTCGTCTTGGGCGTCGTACACCACCGTTACCAGCTCGTCCAGCTCCTTATCCAGGCTGTTTAGCTCGGCCTGGTGCTCCTTCACGCGACCACCACGCGTGCCACGCTGAAAGGCTGGTGAAAACTGATTTCGTATCACATTCCCGTTCGACCGGATGCGCGCCTCTGTCGGAATCTCCGCCGCCCCTTGATCCATGGAGGACGAGATGCGGTTTCCGAGCAACACCCCCGACGCACTCGGCACCACCACCACGCCGACCATGTCGTTGTCGAACACATCGTTGTCCTTCACATTCGACTCCGACTCGTTCTCCAGCTGAATGCCGATCGTGTTGTCGTACACGTTGGAGTTCTTCAGCGTCGGCGGCGTGCCAGCCGGGCCACCGCCAGCCGGCGTAGTGATACTCACACCCACCCTGCAGTGGGAGATGTTATTGCTGTCGAAGACGCCAGCGGTGTGAATGAGGAGGCCGACACTGGTGCAACTCGAGATGGTGTTGCGGCTGCACAGGAACTCCAGTGTGTCGCGCTTGTGGGCTGGCACGGCGTTGATGCCCTTGTAGCTCGAGGCGTGCTGCACCAGGATGCCGGTGGGGTTGCGGATCACCTCGTTGTCCGCCATGCGGCCACCATACGCAACGGCACCGCACTCCCCGCTGCCAATGACGCGGTTCTTGCTCACGTCGGTGCGGTTAAACGGCGCCAGAAAGAAGCCAGTCACACACTGCACGACGCGGTTGCCGCGGGCGATGCCCTCCGCACCTGGCATGCATTTCACGCCGATGAGACGACGCACAATCGTATTGCGGTCTGCAACGATACGGCCGCCTTCTTCGATCACGATAGCCACGACGCTGGTGTGCTTCGCGTCGACCGGCACGACGTCGTCGTCCTCGTCGTCCTCGAGCACCGGGCCAATGAACCGGTTCTGCGTGAAGAGCGCCACCGCGCCGGACTGGCCAAGGACGGTGCCGCTGAAAATGTTGTTGCGGAAGGCGGCGTAGCCGTCGTTCATCGCCACCACGTCCCCGCACCCCTCCGCCGTGGCGTTGTCGGCAAAGACGCACTGCTCAAAGACCGTCGTCTCCACGCCGCTGCCCCGACTCGCTGCATCGTTGTCGTACGCCCTCGCGGCCGCGCTGGAGGGGAGCACACCGGCTGACGATCGACCGCCGACGCCGCCACTGCCAATGCCAGCCCCGCCGCGACCACCCTTGGCGCCCGCATCACCGCCATCACCAGCAGCGCTCGCCGGCGCACCACGCACCAGCACACCGCAGACGGCGTGGTTGGAGAAGACGCAAGCCCTGAAGGTGGCGCTGAAGCCCGTCACGGCGAGCGACGGGGCCGCCGCGTTGCGCACGGCATCGACGCCGACGTCGTTGTTCACGAAGCCGCAGTTCTCGATTATTGGCTCGGCGAATGGGCCCACGAGGAGGCCGGCAGGGAGACGGGCGAGGCTGGTCGCACCCAGCACGTGTGTGTTCTCGGGCAGCAGAGACGCCGAGAAGTGGCGACACTGCAGCGTGAGTGTGCCACGCTCGGGGTACCGACGGCCAGCTGTTGGGCTCCCGCCGTCGCTGTCGCTCTCCGTGCGTTTGTGCTGCCGGAAGATGCAGCGACGCACCTGTGGCCGCGTGCCGTTGCCCAAGATCTCTAGCCCGGCCCGCACATTCGTGTCGAAGAGATTGCGCTCCAGGACTGGGAAGGCACCGTTGCAGACCAACGCGCCGATGTAGTTGTTCGTGAAGCGGTTCTCCAGCAAGAGGATGCGAGACGTAGACAGCGCGCTCTCCACACCAGACCCGCTGCGGCCAACAATGAGCACAGGCACGTAGCTATCCGCAAAGACGTTGGCCTGCACCACGGCGGCACCAGCGCTGCTGTCGCTCTGCAGGTAGAGGGCAGCGGTGCCTTGTGGCTGGCCGGTGAACTCGTTGCGGTAGAGCAGCGGGCCCTCCACGCCAGAGCAGTCCAGCAGCAATGAGGAGTCCTTGGCCCCCTTGAAGAGGTTCTGAAAGACACGCGTGCGGTGTGTCGTGGCACGCGACGGAGTAGAGACGAGGCGGATCAGCTGCTGCACCGACACACGCAGGCTCACGCCGTTCTTGTCAAAGAGGTTCGACTTGCCCACCGTCGCGCAGGCGAGGTGACCTTCCACCAGAAACGCATCCTCGGAAAGGTTCGTGAAGGTGTTGCGCTGAAACCGCGCGCTGTGGGGGCCGAGGTGGCCGCAGAGCCGCACGCCGCACCGCGCGTCGTGAAAGCGGTTCTCCTCCCACAGGAGGACGCCCGGCGGGGGCAGCTGCAGCAGCGCCGAGTAGAGCGGCACGCCAACGAGCACCTGAGAGGCATAAAAGGAGGCTGAGGGAGCCGCATTGGTGTCCATTTGCAGCAGCGTGCGGTCCCCGTCCTGCGTAAGGGCAACCTGGCGCGCCGTCACGGCGGCCTGTGCCTCCTCGTTGCCAAAGATGTCGTTCTTGCGCAGCAGCGCGTGGCCCACCTTCAGCTTCAGAGCGTGCACCTCAAAAGGCAGCCGCACCTCGACGCGGACGTTCTGCTTGCCGAGGATGAGCTGCGCTCGCACCTTTTCGTACTGTGTCTCCACCGCGTCCTTCAGGACACCGCGGTTGGCGAGCCAGCGGCCGCAGTTGATGGTCGACACGTGCATCGCGTACACGCCGTAGCGGCGGTTCTGCGAGATGTGGTTGCCCTCGATGACAAAGGCGAAGTCGAGCCCGCCGAAGCTGCGGTCCATCACCTGAAAGTCGTCCGCCGCGGCAGGGGAGCACTCCACCGCACCCGCATCCGCAGCACCGTTAGTGCCACCGCTGTTGGTATTGCTCGCCGGCGCAGCCGCTCCAGGCGACACCGACAGCGACGACGACGCACTCGCACCGCTGCTGGCCGAGATGGCAGGAATGTTGCCGCGACGGTACGCCGGCTGCAGCCGCGCTGACGGCGGTGTTGGTGGCGGGTACGGAGTGCCGCTGCCAGGCTTCATGCCGGTCGGCAGCGGGGAGCCGGCAGCCGCGGCCGCCGCGACGACGGTGGACGCCGACGCCTGCAGCGTGTGGAACACCTCCAGCCAGATGCCGTCCTTGTTGCCTGTGATGACGTTGTCTGCAATGAGAGCGTGATGAATCGAGTCGAGGCGCTGCTCCCGCTCTTCGTTCTCCTTTGGACTGTGGACGAGCGAGAGCGACATGCTCTGCGGGGCGAAGGAGGCAAAGCTGTTGTCCATGCTTTCAAAGGTGATCGACGCGGCCACCTGCACGGCGGCGAGAATGCCCGTGGCGCAGAGCTTCTGTGGGGTGAAGAGGCAACCAGGTTCTGCCGTTGCCAGCGGTGGGGCGTACTGCTCGACGGCGAAGATGTCCGTCACGTGCAGCTCCGCATCGGTGCGCTGGATCACCTTCGTGTTACCCGGCATCGTCGCCAGCATCTCCAGCTTGTTGTTCACCACCTTCTTCGGCTCCTCCATGTGGAACGCCTTGTGGAGCACGCGGTGGTGTTGCATCACGCCGCGAGAGACGAGCACGCCGGCGTTGCGGTGACCGGTGATGCGGTTGGCGCAGATGCTGACACGGCTGCCGTTTTGCACCCACACACCAATGCCGCCATCCGCCGAGCACACCTCCACGTACTCCGGCAGCTCCACGCCGCCGAGCTTGCGGGAGGCCGCAACGTTGTTCGTGGGCAGCGCAGAATCAGCCCCCAAGGCAGCTGGCACGCAGCCCGTTGCGAGGGTCATCCCGGTAGAAGATGCCGCCACGAGTTCGGCAAGAAATCGCAGGGCGTCCGTCATCGAGAACGAGAGGACGACAGCGAGATTCGCCATTTGCTCGTAGGCGCGACGAGCCGTATCGACAGCGGCGGCGGCAGATGGGCGGCTGCACAGCGTCACCTCGACCGACTTCACCGAGGGGACGGCGAAGAAGGAGCGGGAAAAAATGCAGTCCGTGAAGGAGCGCGGCACGTTCGGCGTCGCCTCTGGCCTGCACCAGCCGTTGTTCACACTGATCGTGTTGTTCGTAATGTAGCCCTTTGCCCCGCTCGCCGCGTACACACCCGCCAAGCCGTTGTCATGGAGCTCGTTGCCTGTCGCCGACACCGCCGAGCCGAAGCGCAGCAGCAGGCCGAAGAAGGTGTTGTGGTGGATGCGGTTGCGCTGGAGGTACGGGTGGCAGCCGTAGCCCGCGCCAAGCCCGATGCTGCACTCGGAAATGGTGTTCTCAATGAAGCTGGCCTGCTTCAGCTGACGCTGCCGCTGATGCTCGGCGTTGTCGAGGACCTGCGACGTCCCCAGCAGAATCTCGTAGCCGCCGTACGCGTTCTTTACCGCGGTGACCGACGGCGTGCGGCTCTCGGCGTGTGCCTTGTCCAGCGCGGCCAAGTCCCAGTGCTCGAAGCGGTCGTGGTAGACGCCCATCACCCGGTTGCGCCGGATCGTGTTCTTCTCGAAGAGAGCGCAGATACGCCCGCCACGGGCCCCAGCGGTGGCGCTGTCCACACCGGTGTAGGGCTGTGGCGTGTCGTGCGCTGGCGAGGTGACGGTGCTGCCGCTATCCGAGACTTGGGAGGTCGATGTAATAGAGGAGCGACGGTGACTGCTGCTGCCGGGCAGGTGCAGTGGCGTGCGGAGAGGGCAGCCGGAGATGACGCTCAGCAGCAGCACGCCGTGCATCTCGTTCTCCTCGATGACGTTCTCCGTGAAGGTCGGCGCAGACCCGACAAGGCGCGCCTTCACCACCTCGTCGTAGGACACCTGAAATGGCGTTGTTGGCCCGCAGAACACGACGGCCCCGTTGCTGCAGTGGGTGATGGTGCTCTTGCAAAAAGTCCCCTGGCCGCCCACATCGACCAGCACACCAGCAAAGCCGCACCGCGCGATCTGGTTCGTCTCTTCGAAAGCCGGGCTGCCAAAGTCTGCGACGTAGACACCAGTGTAGGCGCAGTCGTGGATGGTATTGGCGGTGAAGTGGCCGTGGCCGCCGCTGACGCAGCAGACGCCGTCGATGCAGTCGTGGATGTCATTCTCCTTCACCTGCAGCACAGTCGAGTTGTTCACAATGCAGAGGCCGTAGGGGGCGTCGTGGATGTCGTTCTGGACCAGCCACGTCTCGTGCGTCTCGCCGTCGAAGCGGTCGAGCAGGATGTTCGCCTCGCCGTGGGCGTGGATGCGGTTGGTGCGCACCACCGTCAGCGTGTGGAGCTGCGCGAAGAGGGAGTGCTGCTGCTGCGGGGGCTGCACCACGTAAGAAGCGGAGGCCACCCCTAGCTTTTTCTGGAGAATCGTCTGCGCTCGCGCTGCTGCGTAGGTGCAGTCACCGCGGATGCCGTAGGCGCAGTTGTCAAAGATGTCGTTGTTCTCCACCGTTGCGTTGGGGAAGGAGTCGAGCAAGACGCCGCCGTTGACGTTGCCGGAGATGATGTTGTCGGCCACGACGCTCAGCGCCGCCCGTGCCGCACTGGCCTGTCGCTGCTCGGAGTTGGTGGCGATGCTCTGCAGGACGCTGCGGTCCGTCTGCGACGGAAAGACGCTGGGGCGGCGCGAGGCAGCCTTGGAGGGGCCGCGCGACGGACGCAAGCTGTCACCGAGGCCAACGGCCTCATCCGCCTCGTCGAGAAAGGCCGAGTTCAGCTCAATCACGGCCGACTCCAGCGAGGAGCCGACGTGCACGCCGATGTCGTTCTTCGTCACCTCGTTCGCCGTAAAGACACCGTACGAGTCCGGCGCGATCTGCAGCCCACTCATCTCGCACCGCGTGATCGTGTTGCGGGTGAGGGTCGGGTGCGCGCGGCGCTGCGACAGCACACCGCAGCCGTAGCAGCCCTCGATCACGTTCGCGGTCAGCGTGCCCTTGCCGCCGTCCGAGACAAGCACGCCGACGGCCTCGCGGGAGATGTGGTTGTCCGTGAAGGTCGGGTCCGCCGCCTCCGAGATGAAGATGCCGCACTGCGCGTTCTCGTAGATGCGATTGCGTGTAAAGGTTCCACCGGCGTTGCGAGCGCAGACGATACCGCAGCCCGACCGGGAGCCGTACATGGCATTGTCAACGAAGCGGGGCTCGCTATACGAGCCGACTACCAGCACGTTGGCCACGCCATTCTCCGCCATCGTGTTCTGCTCAAAGAAGCCGTGTCCTTCGTTCAGCACCACGACACCGCCCTGCGGACTGCCGGCGATGTGGTTGCTGCGGAACACCGGCGAGGCGCCTTCGGAGACGACAACGTTTGGCCCGGAGTTCTCGTAGAGCCGGTTGCTGAGGAAGGAGCCGAGGGCGTTGTTGCCTGCGCGGATGCCGGCGCGAATGTTGCCGACCACGTCATTCCCTTGCACGAAGGGGTCCGCGTCGAGCTCTACCAGAATGCCCTCGCCGTTGGCGCGGATGTTGTTCTGCACCACCGTGCAGCGGCTGCAGGCGTCGATGTGGACGCCGGCGTCGGCCGAGGCGGTGATGCGGTTGCGGCAGATGAAGGCGTCAGCGCCACCCGTGCAGTAGATCTGTGCCGACAAGTTTGCCGCGAGGCTGTTGAGCAGGATCGTGGGTCGGCTGCCGTCCGCCACCGCGATGCCGCCCTTGCGGTTCTGCGAGATGGCGTTGGCGCAGATGAAGGGCTGGCTGTGCTCACCGACCTGGATGCCGACGCCGACGTGCGTGGCGATGATGTTGCCCACGATGAGACCACGGCTCATGTTGGAGAGCTGAATGCCGTCGCGCTTGCCACTTGCCATCTCGTTGCCGATGATGAGCGGGTTTGCGAAGTTGCTGACCAGGATGCTGGCGCCGCGGGAGCGCAGGAAGCGGCAGCCGGTGATGAGGGGGTGGGCGGCGCAGTCCACGACGATGGCGTACGTCCCGCAGTCCTCGAAGACGCACTCCTCGACCAATCCGTAGCCCTGGCGACCGAAGCGAATCGCACACACGTCGCAATTCGAGAACTTGGTGTTGATGATGTCGATGCCTTTGTTGCCGCGCAGCTGCAGCATCTCACGGAGCGGCGGCGCCGCCTCCTTCTTGGAGGAGAGCTGCGTGCCGAGCATGTCGTTCAGCACATCCGCAAAGGGGTTGGCCGACGTGGCGGACATGCCTTCGCTGATGGCGAGAGCGGTGCCGGCGACGATGCCAAACGAGGGCTGCAGGCAGGTCGGGTACGTCTGCAGCGTGAGGCGCACCAGCTGCTGCAGGTTCGCCCGCAGCTTCTCCAGTGGATACCACTCGCCCTCTACACACACGAGCGACGTCTCCGCTGCTGGGGAGGAGGTGCCGGTGCTCGATCCTGTGCTCGCTGCGGCAGCGGGAAAGCGCGCCGCCTCGACGCTGCACCGCGGCGGGGCCCCGCCCTGCACGGGAGCCCACGAGAAGGCTCGCTTGGGGTTCGGCAGCTCGTCCGTGAGTACGCGGTCCGCCGCACCCTGCGCGCCGTGCAAGCCGTAGAGCTGCGTGGCGTCCATGGTCGCGTTGGTGTTCGTCACGGCGGAGGCGGTCATTTGGGCGTAGGAGGAGCGGCTCGCGGCGCACTGCACGTCGATGCCGATGCAGCAGCGGTCCAGCACGTTGTCACCCGTGATGCGCAGAGTCTGGTGGTCCTGCGCGTAGCCGAAGCCCTCCTCGACCAGCGCCAAGATGCCGCAGCGTCGCTGGCAGCGCACCACGTTGCCTTTCAGCTGTGCCGTGCCCGGACCCTCGATGAGGATGCCGATTTCACCCTCGATGAGTTCATTCGACGCGATGGTGGGAGCCGCACCCTGCGTCAGGACAATGCAGCAGGCGTCTCCGGTCGTGTTCAGCGGCGACCCACCAGGCACCCCCACAACGGCGACACTCCCTGCGTCACCGAGAACCGAGAAGTGACAGTGAGAAACCTCGACGTGGCTGCAGGACGTGTACGGCGCGCTGCCCTCGCGGCCTACGGAGCTCATCGCACCCGAGATGACGAGCGCATCGCCGCCGAAGTTGTTGTCGATGGTGCACTCGGTAATCGCCAACTCCCCGCGGGTGTCCACCTCGACGCAGCTGTGGCGGTGTGAGCGGATGGTTGTCGCCTTAATCAGGCCACCGCCGCTGTCCTGCACCACCACGCCGACGCCGCTGCTGCTCTCCTTGATCGTGCACTCATCGACGTGCACGAGGGCGTTGCCGCCGATGAGCATCGAGGTGCACTGGCAGCGGTAGAGAATCGGGTTGCCGTTGATGGCGACGACGGCGGCGTCCAGCTTGCTGGTGCTGCGCGACGAGATGAGAAGGCGCTCCATGTACACGTCCACGCCAGTGGTGGTGAGGGTGACGGTGGAGGAGCGGGAGAGCAGGTGTGGGTCCTCGCCTTCCGCGGCGACAAGCTCGAGCGGCATCTGGATAGATACCGCCTCATTGTACTCCCCGCCCGTCAGCTCGACGCGGTCGTACGGCTTGGCGAGGGCGATGGCGCCGGCGATGGACTTCTGCGACGGGTTCTTGGCGTGCGCATTCACCACGATGGTGCGCACCTTCTTCTTCTGCCAGTTGCTGTACCGCTGCACCACGACATAGCCGGCCTCTTCATACATGCTGACTGATTAAGAGCGAAAATCGCAGCTACAAGGTGAGACGAAGAAAAGGGGAGAAGCAACGAAAGTGAAAAGGAAAAAGAAAACCTGCAAAACCGATTAGGCTACGATTTTTCCTCCTCTTTGACGCCGAGAAGGAGATATAGGGAGAGCTGAAAGGAGATCAGAAATACAGACGTACACGCCTCTTTACATCAAAACTGTTGGAAGAATGGATCAGAATACAAAAAAATGAAAGGAGAGTAAATTCTATAGAATAAACTAGAGAAGGGAAAAAGGTGAAAAGAAAAAAGACAAAGAGTAAGAAGAAAAGAAAGTGAAAGGAAAATAGAGTAGAAAAAAAGAGAAGAGTGACTCTCTGTTCAACTTTCGTATGACCCGGAGCACTACGCAGAGGAGACGGTGATCAGAAGAGCTTTTATTGATAGAGAGAAGACAAAAAAAAAAGACCCGAAACAAAAGCGTCTCTGGAAAAGAGAAATATATATAGTTATATATATCCCTGCGGAGGAACAAGGCAGCACGCCACTGCTTTGAGAGGTGTGCCTCTCTGTAAAAAAAAAAAAAGAAATACCGTCGCAGCGGATCGTGCTGGTGTCAACTCGCCCTGTAGGAGAGCGCAACAATACAATAAAAGATATGGAAAGAGAGAAAGGGAAAAGAGGGCAGCTACATAGATGGCGAGGAAGCGAAGAAGTAAGAGGAACTTTTTTTAGCGCAAAATTCCTCCGCTCTTCGTTCTGTGAGTCGATGCAAGGCAGAGGTAAGAGATGGAGAGAGAGAGAGAGGAGGGGGTAGAAGATGACAGTGGTAAATCGAAGAGAGAGAAGGATATTTTGGTGCTTTCTATTCTTCTTTTTTTTTTTTTCAGTTCGCTATCCTGCCCTTCGCTAACGAAAGAGGTGATGCGCTGTACTGCGCTCAGATAAATACAAGAGGCAACCGTGTTTAATGTGCAGACGAGATATACTCTTCTTACAAGCTGCGACGCTTGCGACAATCATGTCATTCCGTTGGAGAGGAGAAAAAAGAGAAGTCACTTCAGCAGCTACTCTCTTTCTTCTTCTTTTAGATTGCACCTCGTTTCAGTATATTTTTAAGTTTATTTCCCGATGAATAATGCTCTTACTGATGTGTGTTCCACTCGTGAAGAGGGGGCTAAGTGAGGCGAAGTGTATAATAGGAGGAAAACTCATTTAAGAGAAAACCAAGAAAAAAAGAAACACACACACAGTGAAATAGGGGGTGAAGAAAAAACACTTGCATAACAGCAAGCAAAAAAAAAAAAAAGAGAGAAGAGAGAGAGAGAGAGCATTCGTTACACTTTGACAAAAGAGGGAAAAAGAAAAAGAGGTGCGCGCAACCACTCATCGACAACGGGAAACGAAAAAAAAAAAGAACAGGAAGAAAGAGGCTAACAGAAAAGAGGTCAGCACCATCAAAGATGCATCCACGCACTTAAGAGAGAGCAGAGCTGATGCCTTTTTTGTTGTCTTCACCTTCTTCAAAACTTTTCGTTCGCCTTTATCTTTGCTGCGGTACACGGCGCAAGAGACAAAGGTAACGCAACAAAAAAGTGCTTTTTTTACCGTTGCGTGTCTGTTCGTTGCTGCTCGCGCTCTCCGATCTTTTCATCTCCTCTCTACGCAAGCTTCTTGGCCAGCTCGCCGCTCTTCTGGAGGGCCTGGAGGTCGCTGCAGCCGCCGATAAACTCGCCGTTAATGAAGATGGCCGGGACCGTCTCGTGCTGGTACGTCTTGTACAGCTGCGCGCGCAGCTCCTCGCCGTTCTCCATCTCCTCCACCTCGTAGACCTTCATATCGGTCGCGATCGGCTTCAGAATTTCCTTGGCACGCACGCAGTAGGGGCAGTGCACCCACGAGAACATCACCACCTTGTTCTGGGGGATGAGATCGGCGACGGTGGCGGCAGACATGGCGGAAGGGGCACGAAAGAGAAGGCGGGTAAAATTCATAAAAAAGATGGGGATTCGCTAGGAGGCTGACAAATAGAGGCAGGTCGTTGTCAGCAGCGGCAGTTTGTGGAGCACACAGACGTAGAGATTCAGCGGAGAAAAAAAAAAAGGGACGTGTAGAAAGAGAGAAAGAGAGCGAGAAAGAGATTTAAAAAAAAATTGGAAAAAGGCAGTTCACTTCTCCTTTTCTTTATCAGGACGCCATCGCAGCTTAACATTTGATACGAAGTGAGAGGCAAAAAGCCGGTCACACAACTTCTGCACGTACGGGCAGAACAGAGCACATTCATTGTCTTCGCCTTTAAACATTGCTCCTCGTTATTGTTCATCTTTTTTTCCTTCTAATTGTTCTCGCGGGGTAGCAGACAGGTGAGGATGAAACGCACAATAACAACAACAAACTTAAACAGTAGCTGCAAACACTAATATCCAGTTGCTCGAGACTCCGTTACCAGGACACGTGCTTCGCCACAAACGCTGTCACTCTGTCAGCGCTCGGGACTGCCTTGTAGAGTGCCGCCATTACCTCGTCTTTTGACAGCTGCTTGTTTTCGCGCAGGTACACAAGGTCGAAAACACATACGTCCGCTTCAGTGCCGGCGTAGCGGAGAAGCACTTCAATCAGCACCGCCGCTTCTCGACTGGAGAGTCCGGCGTGGTTCAGGTGCACACGACGCAGCGTGCGAGCCTGCGTCTCCGCGAAGCATCGCACAGCAATCACCCATGCGTCGAACTCCGAAGCAGCGCAGCAGCCGCCAACGGCATTGTTGGTCAGTCCCAACACCTCCAGCGGCACCGCCTTCGCCGCAGAGGTGCTGGGAAGACTCAGCGCACGCAGAAGCGCAACGAAGCCGGCAGCAGTCACCCCGTTAGAGGCGAGCAGCAGTCGCTGCAGCTGCGGGAGAAAGGGGAGGGCGTTGGCGCACAGCTGAGCAACTCCATCGTCTCGCAACACGTTGCACTCTACATCCAGCGTTGTGAGAGACGGGCACATTAGAGAGGCGGCGGCATTGGCTACTGTTCTGTTCCACAAGCGCGAAGACGACAGCAACCACGGCGTCAAGCAAACTTCTCTTCCGTCTTCTGGTGCGCAGATGTGGCGCGCTTGAAGATTGCCGTGGCGCACCTCGATCCCAGTGAGGGACGTCAGCGCTGAGGCGGTCAACGCAGAAGACGAAGCACCGAGGCTGTCATTCTTTGCCGTCGCGCTGCTCTCCTCCCGCTCCACTTCTGCAACTACCTGCACAAGAGCGGCGAGCAGAACGTGCGGCCAGTCAGCATCGCGGTCCACTGCCTCGTTGCTCACGGATGCGGACTCCTCGGCTGCCACGTTGCCGCTGTCCTCTCGTGAACGCTTTCGCAGTTTCGCCGCGGCTGCCGCCCTTAGCTGCGTGCCGTTCACCTTAAAAAGGAACCCTTGTGAAGGTCGGGACTGGCGCTCGGCTTGCTTGTGGTGCTGCAGCGCTTGCCTCCTCAAGGACTCAGCGAGTTGTCTTTCGACGCTCTCCTGCATGGCAGCGCATAAAGGAAAGGATAAGCGACGTGTAGTGTGCTGCCTGCGATGACGGCCGTAATTTGAAGAGAAAAGGATTTGGTACGCTGCTGCCCTTCGCACCCCTCGTTCCTCCGTTCTCTTTTTTTTTCCAAATTTAATTTAAAAAAAGGATTAAGAATATTTTGTGGCGTGTGAGACGTAGAGACGGAACATGAAACGTTGGGAGGCGAGAAAGAAAATTATGTGTAACGACATCATCAAAGGACCAGCGAAGTGAAGCGAGTTACGTCGATCCACGCCGCACATTGTTCCATAACGGTTCCTATAAGAACAGAAGCACTACCACTCTCAAGTAGACTTTCCCGTTGCGTAGTCGACAAGAGTGAAGTGGAACGAGGAGGAGGTCGCCAATCCCAACGCAGTGACACCAGGTGGCGTGGTAAACAGAACCCAGGCCTTTTTAGCAAAGCTATTCGATTACTTTTTTTTCTTGTTTTTCCATCTGTTACGTGATGAAGATAAGCAAAGCTCAACAGCGATATGAACGAGGGACTCAGACAGCTTCTCGCTCTCTATTTGTTTTATTCAAGAAAGGGAACAATCATAAATCCAGACAACAACAAGAACAACAACAACAACACCATTATGTAAGTCAACAAACAAACAAACAAACAACAAAGACTGCAGCGCAGTTAAGTCGACAAGCGTCGATCCCCGAAGCGGCATCGCGAGAATCCAAATTAAGTTCATAGCAGTCTCCTCCATTAAACACACTCACAAACACAGACGAAAATACACACACACGCACCGAGTCACCAATACACACTACAAAAACACAGGCAAACACAAAGTAAAGCTGAAAGAGAGAGAGAGGGAAGAAGAAAGCGGCATTCGTTTACCGCGGGTAGATACCAAAACGTTGCCCTCGCACCTTCAACAACAATTAAAACTCTAACGGAAGGGTAAAAGAGAAAACGGAGGGAAAAAGAGTGGCCAGCTCGTCCACAACGCGCAACACAAACCACACAGACAAAAAAAGACGCAAAATTCACGTCACATCCGCCGAAGAGGGGCCACATGAGAGATAGAGAGAGGGAGAGCAGTAGTGCATTTAAACTTCGCCTCTCACATTCATGCGATGAGTCGCCATCAAGCTATTGTGAAGGGGAAAATACAGAGGAGTGAATACGCTAACACACCCGCACCCCTCAAAAAAAAAAAAAGTCACTTACTTTACAATAATAACAAAAGCAAAGTCAAAGTACCACGTCACACCACCTAACTTCTTCTTCTTACTCGTCCTCGTCGTGGTACTCCACCGTCGTCCGCGGGCGGCCACGGCGACGCGGCGGCAGCAGCTTGCGGTAGTGCTTCGCGTTGCCCTCTGACGCCTCGCTGCTGCTGGCGATCGAGATGCCGGAGCGGCGCATCACCTCCTCCATGTAGCCCTCGTCGTACTCCTCGCTCTCCTCCGTCTCCTCCGACTCTTCCGTCTCTTCGTCCTCCTCGTCCTCGACGAACTTCTCGCACACCTCAACGTAGTTCATCGTGGACGCGGCGTACACCATCGCCGGCGCCTCGATGCAGAGACCCACGGTGATGCCGACGCAGACGCCGAACATGCGGTAGCCGAGGTAGTGGCCGAGGATGAAGGAGAGGGGGATGCCGATGCCCCAGAGACTCGTCAGCAGAATCACGGCACCGAGGTGGTTCTTGCCCATCCCGCTGAAGATGCCCTGGAAGGTGAACTGCACCGAGTCGCTAATGTGGAAGATGGGCAGCATGAAGAGCACTTCTCGCGCCAACCCGAGCGTCTTGCCACGCGTGCCAAAGAGCGACATGAGGAAGTCGAAGAAGGCGACGAGGACGACGGAGTCGATGATGCCCAGCAGGAAGGAGAGGAAGATGGAGACAAGCACGAAGCGCTTCGCACTGACGGGCTCGAAGGCGCCGATGCATCGGCCGATGTTCGCACACGCACTCGCGCTCAGCCCACCAGAGAAGGAGGCGAAGATGAAGAGGGAGTTCATGATGCCCGACCACGCCGCCCCGTCCACCTCGCCGAAGCGGGCACAGAGGAGCACCGTGACGTCGAAGGATGACGCCTCGGCGGCGACGAAGATGGCGCTCGGGATGGCGAGCTTCATGTACTCCTTCACATCGGCCCAGTCGAGCGCCTCGGCGATGCGCCACTTCCCCAGCGTGATGCGCGTCTCGGGCTTGAAGATGGTGATGACGACCACCACGACAAGCTGGAACCACGCCGTGATGGCCATGCCAAGCATCGTGTAGCGCACTCCCATCGGCGTCAGCTTCAGCTGCAGGAAAGGCGTCAGGATGACACCGGCGGTGAGGGCGATCATCGGAATGTGCGGCTGCATCTGGTTGTTAAGGAACTTGTTGAAGGCGATGAAGAGCACCATCGGCACTAGGTAAAAGGGGGAGTAGGTGAGAAACTCCATGGCTTCCGTCGCGAGCACCTGGCCATAGATCGGCACGAGGATGTTGTCCAGGAAGTAGATGAGCACACACATGGGCAGCAGGAAGATCATGTTGATGAGCGCGCCGCGCTGCAGCACCAGACCCATCTCAGGGCTCAGTGGATCGCGGCCGTACTCGTGGGAGCACAGCGTGTCCAGTGCGAACGTCAGGCCGATCATTGGGTAGGTGATGAGAATGCTGATGAGAAAGTAGCCAACAGAGGCGCCGGTCAGCTCCCGTGGGCCGAGGTAGCTGCCCACGAAGGCCAGAGGAACCACCGACATGGAGAAGGTGAAGCAGATGGACACTGCGGCAGGGGCGGCCAGGTATAGCAGGTCCATCGTCGCCTCGCACCAGGAGAGGTTGTCCTGCGACTCGTAGCTGCCGCGGTCCGTCTCCTCGAAGTCCGTCGCCTCCTCCTCCACAACGTTCTCCTCGGCGTCGGAATTGATGTGCACCCGCCGCAGCGGCGACGCGACCGTTGGCACGTCCACCGACGCCTCCTGCGGCTTCGGCGTCGCCAGCACCAGCGGCGTGTGCTCGGGGACAGCCATCGTGCCGCCAGCGTAGCCGACCTCCTTTGCATTCGAGAAGGAGTTGCTGGGCATGCGCACCTTCCGCTCCTCGAAGGCACGCAGCGCTCGCGAGGCTCGTGCGAGCGTCGTCGGCGAGAGCGGCTGCCGCTCCTGCCCCGTCGCGCTGTGGTCGCGCATGAGCTGCACCGCCAGCAGGTCCGGCGAGGAGTCGCGGAACTGCATCTTGGCCAGCTGCGGGGCCGCCGCATCGCCCATCGGCGTCGACTTGGTCTTTTGGAACGAGTTCTGCAGCTCGTGGAGGTGGGGGGCGTCGCCGAGGCGGGCATCAGCGCTCCAGGCCCGGCGCGGCAGCACGATGGGCTCCTCGGGGAAGCGGCCGGGGCCGGCTTTGGGCGACACAGCGAAGCTGCCTTCCCGCGAGCTCGCCGCCTTCTTCATTGCCGAGGCGGTGGGGGTGACGTCAAGGGCGATGGGCTGCGGCCGCCGCGACACCATCGATGCGTTGCGCGAGGTCGCCGCGCGTGGTGCCATGGACGGCGCGCGGGACGGGCGATTCGTCGCCATCAGCTGGGCTCGGTTCGGCACGGTGAAGACGGCGCCGTGCGCTGAGGTGAAGCTGCCGTGAAAGTAATTCTTCTTCGCCTTCTCGGCCAGGCGGGCGGACTGCTGCCCCACCGTGAGCTGCCGCGGGAGACGGCGGACGTACACCATGCGGGAGAAGTGCACCGGCATCGAGGAGGAGCGGAACATGGCGTTGCTGGCCTCCGACTGCATCGTGCCGTACGAGCGATTTTTGTGGTGCGCCGCAGCAGCGTTCGCGGCGGCAGCTGCGGCCTGCTTGCGCCGCACGGAGCCCTCGCGAACCGGCGGGACAGCCGGGATGAAGACGGGAGCGCCTCCGACGCGGCCGATGGAGGAGGTGCGGAGGGCGGCATCGGCACGCTCGCGCGCGTTGCGGCGCGTGTTGGGCGATGCCTGCCCCGAGGCGCTGGAGTTGGAGCTCATCGACGGGGATGTGCGTGTGTACGTCTCAGTGCCCTCACTGGTGTGCTGCGCGGACGTTCCGATTGCGAAACGGAGAGCTAGAAACAAACCAAAAAAAAAAGAGAACGAGAAAAGAGAAGAGAAAAGAGGAGTGACAGGTACCGCTGTCAGCTAGGGCAATGCCAAATCACAGCCACTCCGAAGCTCAGCTCACGTGTGTGTTTTGGGTGGTATGTGTTGGTACGTTGGTATAGATGTATTGCGTCGTTGACAAACCCAACTCGATAAGAGCAACAAAAACCTGATGAAACACTCACGAACAAGAAAGAGAACCTAAAAAGCGAGCGCGAAACGTTGAAAGGAAAGATGTGCGTTGGCCGAAAACCAGAGCCGTGCGTACTAACGAGTAACGAGGAAACCGAAGTCCATTCACAGTTCCCTGTTGTTGATCTTAATTTTTCTTTTTTTGCACTTGAAGGGCAAGAGAGGGGAAATGAAAGTCACTAGAAATTTTTGAATGTGTGCGAGAGTGCGTATTGTTGGGTATAAGTCAGCGTAGGAGAAAGATTGGTACCACTAAAGCTGCGAGAGACGCAAGAGCTGCAAAAAGGGGGAGCTGGAAAAAAGAATTGAAGGCGACTGAGGTGAAGACGTCTAGCTCTTCGACGTGCGTGGCGAATTTAAGCAGGAATGAGCGGGCGGCAACACAAAACACACACACCGAAAAAAAATAATGATAAGCTTCGCTGCGGGAAAAGCGGAAGAAAGAAGGGAGAGAAAAAGTGGATTGATCAGCGGGCCTCGTCGTGCCTCACAGGATAAAAGGCTGCTCTACGTCACGCCTCAACCACTAACAAGAAATAGTTCGCAAAGCCACAGGAAGTAGAGAACGAGATAAAGCGGAACAGACGAGAACCACCGCGAGATTTGATCAACGAAGAAACACAAAAATAGTGAAAAAATACCTTTTGGCGGTCGTTTGAACCTCAAGAACCAATGAAAAGGCTTCGTGAAAAAAAGAGACTGAGTATCGCAGTTGAGGGTGTTGGAACACATGCACGTGAGTGCGATTACAAGTTGTGTGGAAAAGGAAGAAGAGCGAAAGGCGAAGAAGGGCGGAGAGAGAATGTCAAGTCATTAGCCGTCAGGAAGTACTGCCATCATTGCATTAATGAACGAAGCAAGTCTATCAACGCAGTGGAGGTTGTCGGACGGCGCCGTCTATGATAATGCAAAAGCTACTGTTGTCGTACACCTTGTCCATAATAATATTTTTCTGTTCAGCAACAGCGGATTGCACCACACGAGTTGGAGCGCTGCGAAGCCCAGCTGCGGCGCGTCCTCTCTTACATTGTTAAAGCATTTCTTTTTTTTTTACAAGAGCGATTCAATTGCGCCGTCCTATGACAACCATGGAATTAGGCATGTACATCTCTTCGATACCGTATCAGATACTCCGCACGTGAAGGCGTGTCCTTTGGCAAAGGAGGATGGCGTAGTCGTCTTCCGCGCTGACAACAACACGTGACCGCCGCCTATCCGCTTCTTCTTTCAGTGTCGCTCAGCCCACTTGCGGATGCGCTCTCGCATCGCCTCCTCCTCCACCAGCTGCTCACAGACCCGCTCATACGCGGTCCAGTCAAAGTCCTTCGGCGCGTACTGCCGCACCTTCTTGGGAAGAAAACGCTGGTCAAACGCCGGGTAGGTGTGCTCCTCGTTGTACACGAGGTAGTAGACGTAGAAGGCAAGAGCAGTGCCAATCGTCACGCAGTACGACACCGGCTCCATGATATCCCAATCTAAATCGAAGTACGTGAGGCGCGAGATGACGGCGAGTTGCGCGCCGGCGAAAAGAAGAGCGCCGCCCCAGATCGTGCGTCGCCACTTTGCGGCTCGTGCAATGGCCGGTCGCAGTCGTTCTGACATGGCCTGCTCCTGCGCTGCGAGGTCAGCAATGCGACGGTCCACTTCTTCTAACATAAATGCACCAACAGGCACCGACGCGCTCGCCTCATTCGTACTGCCGCCGCACTTTCCATTTTCTCCGCTTGGTGAAGCAGAAAGCAGCTCCAGCGTCTCGAGGTACAGCACCGGCCGCAGGTGCACGAGACGGCCACCATCAAGCGCCACCACCACGCCCGCGGCATCGAGTTCTGCCAAGGCAGCATCGGGGTCGTCGACGTGCGCTTGTGCGCAGAAGCGACGGAAGGTGTCGCGTGTAATGAGGACGTGGTTCTGACCTGGGTGGAGGTCAGCGCCGAGGTGCGTGCCGTCCAGCTCCGTGTACTGCTGCAGTGCTTGACGGAGCAGCAGACGAGGGGTGATGGCGGCAAAGTCCGTTGCGGAGAGGGCTTGCGATGTCGAAGGTGTCGCTGCTGCTGCTGCTGTTGAGCTGGTCCCTGATGTAGTACCCACGAAGCGCATCGCCGAGCGCAGTGTGGGGAGCAGCGTTGTGCTGCTGTTGTTGTTGTGAAGGCCGCCGACAGCAGCACTACGAAAGAGACCTTTGCGGGGTGAAAGGTGTGCACATCCGGGGCGAAGTAGTGGCATTGCTGCCCAGCGCTGAGTGGACCGCATCTTTTTTTTTTTTCCCGGTGCCGCAGCTGGAAAAAAGTACGTGCGCGAGACACAGCAAAGAGGGCAGGAGAAGATGGATATCCGCAGCGCAGGAATCACAGGTGCAGTGCGGTGATGCGAGGGCAGAAGGAAAGAAAGAGCAGCAGAGTGCCACAAGGTGTAGCTTGGGATAAAAAGAACGAGCAGAGAGAGGGAGAGAGTGAGCACGCAGCAAGGAAGAGCTAACACTAATAAGCGCTTGCAAGAAAGGGGAAGAGATATGACAACAAGAAGTATTTTCAAGAACAGAGCACGGCCTTCGAAATTGACAACCCCTCCAGCTCTCGCGTCGCTGGTGGCAAGATGCAGCCAGAAACGTCGACGAACATCGCCACGCTCATAAACGAGAGAAAAAGGTGCAACATACGGATGCCTTCTTTTTTCCATTCGCCAAAATTAAGAAAGTTTTCGTTGTATTATTCCTTTGCAGCACGTTGTCTGCATTGCTCCGGTTCTTTGCTGCTTTAGAAAGCTTCCAAAATTAAGGCGACATCGCGGAGTAGACCATTCGTGCCTACTCTCACATCGAGCAGCCTTAGCGGGGGAAAATTGTTCTAGTGCGGGAAAATGAATAAAAAATGAAGAAGATCGTGTTGCGAATGGGCGACAAGCGAGTTAGAAACGCAAATTGCTGCTTGAGCAACGGGTGCATTGTCACCCATCACCTCTCGCAGCTGCCATCCTTATCGTTCAATGCGAGAAGAGCGTCTGCGCTGTGGTCGCAGACATGAACGCGTGACAACACGTCCACGCTTCAAGAAAATGCTCAGCCGCCGATGCCGTACGGCACCCACACCGACTGCGCCACGTCGGCAAACAGCAGCAAGCCTGACGCACCATCAAACCCCATCCAACACGCCGGCAGCACGTTCGACGCCGCCGCGTTGGTGTCGTGCTCGTCGTTCTCGTGCTCGTGCGGCGTGAACTCGCCAACAAGACGGCGCGCACTCGTGAAGGTTAACGTCTGCGCCTCAGACGGCGAGTTCCACAGGTTGCGGCTGTCCATCCCTGCCTGCGTGCACGACGGCGTGTGGCACAGCTGAGCGGCCTGTCCGACGTCGCTGCTGGCACGCGCACGCAGCAGCATCGCCGCTTCGTCCCCGACGCTGTTGCTGAGATACGACGCATAAATGCCGCGAGCCGACACCTGCGTCCCGTGACACGCATCGCGTACATGGGTGTCGATCCGGAACTCTCCATGGGCGGCAGCCGCATCGCTCACGGTGCTGCAGCGCAGGGACAAGACACCGAGGAGTTGGCCATCCGCAGCGTAGCACGCAAAGCCGTGGTGCGGCAGTGACTGGGAAAACACCGCCACGTCCATGCGGGGGTGGTTGCGGCGGAAGAGCGGCACCTGATTCGACAAGAAGGCGACGAAGGCAGAGGCGGGTGGGGTGCGCAGTGCGTAGCTCATGTGTGGCGAAAGGCGTACCGGCGGGTGCATGTCGCCGTGCTCGCCCGTGGCGAAGACCCAAAACGTGAGGCCTTTGAATGCGGCATCAACCGAGTCAGCCGGCAGCCACCGCCCTATGAGCTGCAGCGAGGCGAGCGCAGCCACGTTGCTACTGCCGTTGAAAGAAAGCGGCGCGAGTTTCGGCGTGGCGTAGGTCGGGGTGGCGAGCTCGCCGTAGGGCTGTCGACCAGAGTGAAGCCCCGATCCCTGCGAGGAGGTGGGGCGGTGGGCGTTGTGAGAAGAGAGCGCCTGCGTGGCAACACCAGTGGCTGCACTGCCCTTCGAGGGTAAGCGGCACGCATCCACCTCTTGCGGCAGCGGTGTCGGGGTGTGCTTGGGCTGCTCCGTTGCCACTGCTACCATCCGTGGTGCCTCGGCCGCCATCATGACGCGAGACTTCCGCGTTTTCTTCCCCTCCCTCGCCGTATACTCTCTTGGAGAGCGGAGTCCCTCAGCATTGATAGCGAGCGGAGCCAGCGCGCGTACGTTTCTCGCGCTCGTGTCACGGTGCGAGGGCGGCTGCGTTCCTTCACGAGGCGCGCTGGGGCCGCACGACGTTGGCGTGGGATACGTGGGCGGTGGGCTCGCAGAGGAGAGCGGTTGTGGTGTTTGCTGCAGCTGCTGCGGAGAGCGGCCATCATCGCGGGCAGGCGGCGCTGCGGAAGTCGCTATCTTTTCTTCTGAGCCTCCGCGACTGCCCGCGTCCGCCTCCTTCACCCTCTCCCTCACCGCAGCAGCTGCCGTGGACGCACCGGCGGCGGCAACAACGGCGACGTGACACGACAGCGACCGGCGTGGACGCGTGGCGCTGCTGCGACGTCGCCGTCCACTCCGCGGCGACGCAGCGGGCGACTCCTCGCCGCCGCCGCAGCCGCCGTCACCCGTTCCACTCGCCCCGTCAGCGGTGGCGTTCATGAGACGGTTGCCTTTTCCCCCCGCCGCCTCCTCCTCTACGATCTCATGCGTGGCGCACGGCAGGTGCACGTCCGTGACGCTCTGCGTGGAGCGCCGCCGTGCCGCACTCGCAGCCGGAGAGCGCACCGACTGACCCGCGACGGACTCGAAGTTGCCACTCGTGACACTGCGATGCAGCAGCGTGCTTGCCTGGGATTCATCGCCGAGGCGCTGGCGGAAGAGGGAGTCGGGGAGAAGAGTGCGCGACACACGCGCCGGCAGCGTGGCTGAGCGTGCACCCGTGAGAGCGTAGTAGCGGTCCCGATCGGTGGGCTGGAGATCGGGGCTGAACCAAAACACAAAAGCGCCGTCGAGCGGCGCAGTCCAGTGCGATCCGTTCGGCAAGGCAAAGCGCTCACCGGGCAGCACCCACCCAAACCACTCCACGTCGTGATGTGCGCCGACGAGAGCGAAGGGGACGTTGCGGGAAACGCGGCCGCCACGCTGCAGCGTCTCGGTACAGCACGACGGCCACGGCAGCGCAGCGCTGAAGTGGAGCGTCGTCTTTGCCAGCTGTCGCTCGCTGCGGCGCAGTCCTTGCGTTGGATATGGGATCAGCACCTCGCGCACCATAACAGCGTGCCCCACCTGCCTCTTCGGGTTTGTTTCCTGCCGGCGCTCGTATACGGCAAAGCCGCCGAACACCTGAAAAAGGAGCGTGCAATCGAGCGGGGCAACATCGTGTGTCGTGTTGCAGCTCGCCATCAGACTCATGCTCGCATGGGCACTCTGCAAGGCGCGGGCGGCATTCTTGCGCCGCTGCCGTGCGCCAGCCGCTGCGCAGAGCGGGTGAAGAAAAGTCATGTACGTGCTCTCCGACGCGGCAGCCACGTTGGGAAGCAGCTCACCCTCGTCGCTCCAGGAAGGCGAGGTGGTGCCAGCTGTCTGATGATCGCCGCCCTTTGAGCACACTGCCGTGCTGCTGCGCGACTTCTTGCACAGCACGCACAGTCCGGTGAAGGCGTAGCGACGAGCACCGGGGTTCAACGACACCGCCTCGGCCGCGTTGGGCAGGCGAAGCAGATCGTAGTCACCAAGAACAAAGGGAAAGCGGTGGATCGGCGTGGGGCGGTGCAAATCCTGTAAAGTGCGGTCCAGCGTTGTGAGGGACGGACGCGTCAGCGGATCGAGAGAAAGCAGCTGCGCCGTGAGACTGACAAGGGTACCGGTGTAGCCGCGGCGCTCCAAGTCGCGGCGCAGGCGCTTCCACACCGCATCGGGCGTCATGGCTGTAGCGTTGAAGGGCACTTCTTCCACGACACGCATGCGACGAGGACTCTGCGGGGAGGGTGAGGCTTTGGGACCACCGTCGGTGGCGGGCAGCGGCGGGCTGACACGGCCGGCAGCCAAAAGGTAGACGAGAACGCCCATTGCCCAAACCGCGCGCTTAGCGGTGCCTGCGACGGTAGACGGGTGCAGGTGCGGCGCACACACCTCCGGCGCACGGTGAAGCGCACGCTGCAGTTGCAGGGCGGAGGTATGCGCAGCCGAGCTGCCGCGTCTCACACCACCGGCGTGGCAATCTCCTTCTGTGTTGTCGTCTTCACCTTTCGCTGCGTGCTCCTCACTGGCAGAGGCACAGAGGAGGAAGAGCGGCGCGTCTTTCCCTTCCCCTGCTGCCGCTGCGGCCGTCCGGCTCTCTCGATCTCCCTCGCCCTCAAAGACAACGACCGAGTCGAGATGGGGTGCCGAGACAGCGGCGATGGCCTCCGACCGCTCGGCAATCGCGCTGCCGCTGCGCACGGTGAGCTGCGCTGCCGTCACGTGGTGCAACAGCGTCAGCAGAAGACTCTCCGTGATCGTTTGTCCGGCCTTCTCCCACGAAGCCGCCCACTGCCGGAGACTTAGCGGGTAGTAGGGCATCCACAGCACCGCCAAACTCAGCTGCACTCCAGGGCGTTGGTAGACATACTCCTGGAGGGAGAGGATCGGCACACAGAAGGCCGACGTGTTCACTGCTGCGCAGGCGGCGCGCGCAGTGGCGTGCCGCACCACACACCTGAATTGCGAGTCTGTCAGGCAGGGCCAAGGCATGGCGCAGAGGTGGTCGGGAAGACGGAGCGCGGCATCCTTGTCGCGTAGCAGCCCTGCGTAGGTCAGGGCACTGCGCCACAGATCTTGTCGTCCACTCGTCGAGAGCGCGTCCTTCTTCAGGGCTGCAAGTTCACTATCCTCGTTGGTGCCAGCGCCAGCAACAGAAATCACAGGCTCTCCCCCATCGTTCTCTGTGTCATTGGTGAAGGAAACTGCGGCGTACACCTTCGCAATGAGACCGTTGCGCTGCAGCGCCGCTCTGTGGCATGGCGGTGCAGCACTGAGGGTGCGCAGGTCGAGACTGGTCTGCGCTGCTGGGCGAAAGAAGATGCTGTGCTCGCTGATGTGGTGAATGGCATCAAGGAGCGTGCGGGTTGTCGTCATTGCAAAGTCTTTGTATGCTGTTGACGGTGTAAACGTTAGCGAAGGTTAGGTCGAAGAAAGAGGCAAGCAACGGTATCGCGTACGCGATGGAAATACCGTACCTCTACGGCAAGCCACACACAAAAAAAATGTAGAGTGAAACAGAGGAAGAATCTAGGAGTTAAAAAAACGACTCTTAAGAAAAAAAATCTATTCACAGCTAGAATCTAAAAGCGCAATGTAGGCGTTACTGTATGAAGGTGTGCGGGAAAGAGAAAAAAAAACACGAAAAAAAATATGTGAAAGTACGTTTTGCAAAGTTATGCAAACTATCCTTGCTGTGAGCGCTTGAGTGCGCTGTGAAGCAAACAAAACAAAGAGAGAAAGAGAGAGAGAGAGAGAGAAGAAAGGGGAGAGATGAAGGTCGAAGTAGAGGCGCTGGATGAAACGCAATGACGTATACGGGAACGGTTCAGGCAGCTGTGCGAGGCTACAAGGATTTCAGCCTTCGCATCACGCAGAACAATTTCATTTTTTTTTCCGGTGCGTCTTTCCCTCCCTGCTATCAGCAAAAAAGGCGGAGAGACAACACAGCGAAACGGAGGGGTAGAGTCGGGCATCCTTCCCACTCGGAATACGAGAGTCAGCGGGCGGTGTTCGACACCCGCCAGACAACCCGCGTCGAAGGCCTTTGACGACGGAAACACAGAAGCGGCAGCACGACACAAAACTGTGCTGCTCGCCCACCTCGCTTCCTCGCTGCTGAAGAGAGAACAGAAGGAGGCAGGGGCATGGTACACGTGAGAACGCCTCGAAGCGGCTGAGAAGCGTGCATCATCTCAGCACTCTCTCATACTGCCAGCCGTCAGCACTTCGCCACTCACCGAATCGCTTTTTCTTTGTAGGTCTCTGTCTTTTTTTTTTGTTTGTATCCAACACATCAGTCTTACTCTGTTGCCGTCCCTCCCCAAATTTCGTTTCCTCTTCTCCATGTACCTCAACGAAAGGGCAGTGGATTCTCCAACCGAAGAGGAGAAACGAAAGAAAAAAAAAGGACGTTACAACCTCAGCGCGAGGATGAAGGAGCGAGTAAACGGCAAAGCGAGAGGGACACAGAAAAAAGAAACAGAGAGTTTAGAATAAAAAACCAGATCACAAATCGAAGAAACAAAAGAAGGGAACACAACAAAGTAAAAGAAAAAACAAATGAGAAGAGGGCTGCATCATCTCAAACCCATGCAGTGCCTTCACAAACCTTTCATCATAACAAGCAAAGAAAAGAAAAGATAACAGCATAAAAAAGCACAGCGACAACAGCACAGAAAGAGGGAAAAAACAAAAGCGCCGCTGAGCTCATCGAGCACATAAAACAAAATAAAACAATCGGGAGGGGAACAAAGAGATACACACACACACACACAATCAAAAAGTTTTTGACGGGCCAACTTCTTCTTTTTTCCTTTTGGCACTGCGGTGTGTTGTCCTTCTTTTGAACTCATAAGCAACACTCCACTTTCTCTATTCTGGCTATTTCTTTTCAGTTTTCACAACTCGCTCTTCGAATGTCTCATCAAACAACAAGCATATCTCTTCGCTTTTCTCATTTTCTCTTTTTTTAGGGACATCTTCACTCTCATCCGCCTCACTTTCCTCTTCTCTCTCTCGCAATGCGGGCTTTCGCCAACTTCTGATCACCGCACAGCACGCACACAGTTCTTTCAATCTCGTTGAGGTGGAGACTCGGATAAAGATGTCCGTGAACAACAGTCGGTGCGAACCTTCGGTTGCTTGACAGGTCATCGGGGAACAACTACAACAAAAAGAACAGTTCACGGTACCATCAACAGCGTAGTGCAGAAATACAGTACCTGTTTCCTGTAGTTGCAATTCTATTCTGTAGAAAAACCAGTTTGTCTTCGAATTTGCTTTACGCCTTCAAAACGAGAAATTTTTTCTCTTTATGTATTGACGATGCACAGAATGAATCAGAGAGGAGGAGAGAGAAAAATAGACGTGGAGGTGGCATCAGCGGCAGCGCAACCCGAAAGGCAGACGCAACGACAGTACAAGAACAGAAAAAGAAGAAAAAAAAGTAAAATTGAGTGATACCAAAAGAAAGAAAAACGAACTCGATAAGAAGTCCTAAAAAGAAAAGCAAACCGGATGCTATCCCGTCTCCCACGTACGGTGCTGCGCCACAGGAGACGCCACAGGGTAGTTTGGCATGTATATAAGTGGGAAGGCAACGCGTACTCTCTCGAGTCCCCCTTTTTTTGTGTGTTGTGGGGGTGGTAGGGCGGTTGTTTTGTCAGCATCACAGAGAACAGAGCGCGTAACAGCGGCAAGCAAGAACTCGTGCGCAAACATACACAGACACATAGGCACTCAGCTCAGCGCTTCTGATCGACAAGTGGGACAAAAGGCTTCAAGGTGCTTTACATCTCAGCTCGGCACCAAATCAGAAGAAGCAACGAGGCGGAGTCGACACGCGTGGCGTTATCGTGCGCCGTTGTGTGCGCATCTGCGCACGGTCATCATCTCTCTTGCCCGCTTAGCAGCACCCGTCGTCCTTCTTCTGCGGCTGTGGGTTGCCCACGTTCGGCCGCGGAGCCCCCTTCGCCTGCTCACCGCTGACGGCGAGGCGTGCCTTGATGTCCGACGCCATGCGGATGAAGGCCTCCTCGACGTTGGTGGAGTTCTTCGCACTCGTCTCGAGGAACGGGATGCCGAGAGAGTCGGCGAAGTCCTGCGCCATCTGCGTGTCCACCGCCTTCTTGGTCACCAAGTCGCACTTGTTGCCGACGAGAATCTTGTTCACGTTCTCGCTCGCGTACTTCTCAATCTCGCTCAGCCACGTCTTGACGTTGTTGAAGCTCTCCATGTCGGTCGTGTCGTACACGATGATGATGCCATGGGCACCGCGGTAGTAGCTACTCGTGATGGTGCGGAAGCGCTCCTGACCAGCGGTATCCCAAATCTGCAGCTTGATCACCTTGCTGTCGAGGTTCAGCGTGCGGATCTTGAAGTCGACGCCGATGGTGGAGATGTAGCTATCCGTGTAGCTGTCATCGGCAAAGCGGAGCAGCAGGCACGACTTACCGACACCGCTGTCGCCGATGAGCAGCAGCTTGAAGAGGTAATCGTACTCGGCGGTCATCTTTCTTGTTGGTTTCTGCTTGTTGAAGGAGTGATGCGAAGGCGAAACTCGCGGTTGAAGTATAGTTCAGAGAAATAATGGACGTCACAAAAGAAAAGAAAAACTGTCAGCACACAGAGAGACAGGAGAGCTTGTATAAAGGCTGCAGTACAACACACACAGAAAAACTATAATAAAATAGAAGAAGCGAGTCTGAAATATGAGAGTGAGGGACTCGAATAATGACGGTGAATAACAGCAAATTGGAAGCAAAATAATAATAAAGGAGAGAAAGCTGAGCGATACAAAACTGATGATTGACGCGCGGTAAAGTGGTCAAGTATTAATATACGATGAAAAAGACACACGAGAGGAGAAAAAGACGAAGAAGAACAGACGGAGAAAGAGGAGTGGACGGCATCCTCAACACGGTAGCAAGAGAAGTGTACTACATCCGCAACAGCGAGCAAACTCAAGCAGCGAGAACACTCGGTAGTCCTCTCGACAACATGCACAGCACATCCCCAATCTTCTTCTCGAATGTGTGTTTGCAAAGAGGTCGTGTAGATGCGGTGAGCGACTTCCGTCAAACTGCTCTAAGTGTTTATTTGGAAAGACAGCCATTACATTCTATTTCTTTTTCTTTTTTTCCTTTCTTTCGTCGTGTATGATACCCCCGAAAAGGCTCATCGGCCACAAAGAAGAACGGTAGGAAATAGAATGGTGAAGGAAAGAAAAAAAAGTTTCGGAATAGAAAGAAAAGAGAGATAATCAGGAACGAAGAGAAGTGTGCGTTATCCACGGATATAGGAAACTCATCTTTCGTTGTATAATATGACGTTTTAACGAATTCTGTCTTTTCTTTCTATTAATCTGAATAGTAAGACGAGGAAAGGGAAACCGGAGTCAAGAGTAGGAGAGACAACGCTTTCTCATCGTAAGGTCATGCCTTCGTAAAAGAAAAAGAAAAGCATCTGATCTCTCTGCCAGAGTGGCTGAGTAACACACTCAAACACACACACACGCCTGCGTGCTGCATTGGCACCGCAAACGAGTGGGCTACAAACTCTTTTTCCTTCTCACAGCTGTGACTTGATGTTCACGAAGTCCACCACCGTCGGCGGACGCTCCGCCTTGCTGAGGAGAAAGTTCGCGAGGGCGAGGTGTGACGGGTGCGTCTGGTAGACCTTCAGGTAGTTGCCGTTTTGGTGGCGGCTGAAGAGGGCGTGTGTGTTGCCGTCCGGCGACTCCGTCTTCTTTGGGTAGGCGTTCATATCGTTGGCGCCGAAGTGCAGCTCAATGAGCCCGGGCACGTCAAGCCGCACGCGCTTCAACAGCGTCTCCAGCTGTGCCTTGTCAAGGGGGCCCTTCAGCTTCATGTGAACGCAGTGGCAAACAGAGTTGATGGACGGGTCCACCGACTGCTGGCGCTCCTCGGGGACAGCGCTGACGGCATCAATTTCCATCTTGTATATCGTTTTTTTTCCTTGGTAATTGTTGTGTTATAGTTTACGGAGTGTGGAATAGAACTCGACGAGTAACGGTGTTACTGAAGCGAGTGATGGTGAAAGTCTTCGCAGCGTCAAACGACGAAAGTTGTAGCGTGACTGTATAGGGGAGTGTGCGGAGAACACGTGTTTCGTTCTGCAGATGTGTGGGTGGGGAAGAAGGAAAGATAGAAGGAGAGCAAGAGCGACTTCCGGGAAGCGGCGTCGAAGGAGCATTTACGAGTTCATACTTTTGCGTGTCCAAATACTTTTTGGCTTGGCACCTAATCGGCAATTGCGTCCGTGCACTGCCTGGGATACCGTTAAAATTATCCTCCTCTCAGCCAACAACACACTACGTCACTAGCGGCGCACCTCTGCGATCATTGTACCACACGTATCTTCTCATCCTTTTTTTTTGTTTTGTTGTTGTGCAACAGCTGACGCACGCAGACGCACCAAAGTCACACACGCTCATCGAGAGAGAGAGCAAAATGAAATACGCCCACAAGACAAGTTGGAAAACAGACGGAAAGGTAATTTTTTTTCTTTTTTGTGTTTACCCGCAGAAAGCGGGCAACAAAAGGCGAAGAGAACAAAACGAAGGGAAAAGAATACAAGAGAGCAAGACGGCATAAAAACGTTGACCACGCGCTCATGTGAGAGCTGGCAGTCAACGCCTCCTCCCTCGTCTTCCACGCATCTTTCTTCTCTCTGCCCTGTTTTCTTTTCCCACCTCTCAATTGTCTCTAGTTGCATTCATCTCTCTTCAGTTTTTTTTTTGATAATTCAGATGCCCATGAAGTATTCAAAGAAGACATCTTCGCGCCACCGCCAACAGCGACCAACAGAAAAGCGCTGCTGTACTCCTGCCGCAGCTCTACACCGTTACAACTGGGAGTTGTAGATGTCGATCTCCATACGCAGCGGCGGTGCTGCGATGCACTTGAGAAAGCGCGCCTGCACCGCCTTGTGCGCCGGGTGATCGGCATAGATGTGCAGCGACGCGGCATCCTTGTGCGTCGACACAAGCGCGTGGGTGTAGCCGCGCGTGGCGTCCTGGTAGCCCTCCCACGCCGTGATGTTCTTGGCGTTCATGTTCACCGACAACATGCCAGGGATGTTGGCCTGGCGCATTGCCTCGATGCCCTCCTGCAGCGCGTTGCCGGGGAACTCGGCGGCGAGCTTCTCGGCATCGAAGTTGAAGATGACGATGTGCTGCATGTTTTTTTTTTTTTCCTGATGCGATGAGCCGAAAGATGAACAGCAAAGGTGAGCGAGAGTGGAGACCGAGAAGGACAGATGGCGATGCTAGTGCGATAACAAAGCGAGTGTGGTCTGTTGAGAGAAAAAAAAGATTTAGGCGACGGAGAAAGCAGCAGTGAAACAGAAATTGTGTGATCTGCGCAACAGCAGCGATGAAGCACGTCTCTCCTGCTCCACTGCACCCATAAAGGGGAGGAAGAAAAAAAAAAGTCAACGTGGGAAAAGTGCTTTGCACTCCACCCCCCAACGGTAGTGCACACAGACTTTATTCGCCTCTCTTCACACCAGAGGCAGTTCACCGGCCAACAAGGAGAGGGCCGTAGCGCTTTTGTCGACAAACCGCCGACGGCCGTCTTCCACGTATAACAGTAATTCACGTGCGGCGTCGCTGCAGTTGCTACAGCTCGAGGAAAATCAGACGCGAGACATGAACGTTAGCTAAAAGGAAAAAAATGGTAGCGAATTGAGCGAGGAGATACTTGTGTTGGTGCAACGCGGGTCCACTCGCTTGCGTCGGCGACAAGGATAAGCAACAGGACACAATAATAAAACAGAACAAAAATGAGACAACTTCTGCACTCAAGCAATAAAAGTCCTTCAACAACAAAAGCATCGCGTCGAAGGATGAAATAGGGGCTACGCAATTAGAAACGGGACCGCGTCTGGCTCTTTCTTTCACCCCTTCCTACAACCGCGATGGCATCCAGTTGAGCTCCATACGCAGCGGTGGTGCCGCCAAGCACTTGAAGACGCGCACCTGCAGCACGCGGTGGTCGGGATGCACGGCAAAGACCTGCAGCGCCTTCGCATCGGTGTGGCGCGAGACAATGGCGTGGGTGTAGCCCTGCGTGGCGTCCTGGTAGCCCTCCCATGGGGTGATGTTGCGCTCGCTCACGTTAAAGTCGATGAGACCAGGGATCTTGGCCTTGCGCATCGTTTCAAAGGCCTCATGAAGACTGTTGCCGGGAAACTCCTCGGCCAGCTTCTTCCGGTCAAATTTAAAGAATACGACGTGCTGCATCATCTTTGCGAGGTTAAATGGAGAGGTGCAACAAAAATGAGGAGATAAGTAGGTTAAGTCACAGCGCGTGACAAACGAAGACGATAATGAAAACAAAAGCTTGTTGCGAAAAAGAGGGAAGCAGTGTCTGCGCCGTGATGTGGTGAAGCCATTAAGAGGCAGGTGTTTGCAAAGTGGCGCGACAGCAGCACAGAATTCATCCGAAGACACAAGCGGGAAAGAGGAAGAACAGGAGAGAGGTAGACAGTAGTGATTATTGAATAGGAGGGCCAGAAGTGTCTCTAACAAAGATAGAAAACACTCGGGGCAGTTGCTCCTTGGCAGCCGAGCCTCGCACAGGTAGAGAGTTGTGTTGGCACAAGCACAAAGGTATCTGGAGGAATACCACCTCACTCTACAACGGAACGTCATTGCTTTACGTTCCAAGTTTAAAAGAGAAATAAAGAAGGAATAAAGCATGAAAGCTCGAAAAGAGGCACAAAAATGCGCGGAAACAAGGAGAACAAAAAAAAGGAAAGAACAGAATGCACTACAGGATACACAACACCGGTGTTAAAAGCGTTAGAAAAAGAGATTGAAGAAGGAGTGTGGAAGGGGGTAGTGCAGAGACGCCCATTGTGCGGGTTGGCTGGCTGGGAGAAAAAAAAAACCTTTATGCGCTCACTTTCCCCCCAATGTGTAGTTCCATGCGCAGCGGGGGTGCCTCGACGCACGGCGCCATGCGCGTCTGCAGCGCCTTGTGCTTTGGGTGATCGGCGTAGAGTCGCAGCGCCTCCACACTTTCATGGCGTGAGACGAGGGCGTGAGTGTAGCCGCGCGACGCGTCGACGTAGCCGGTCCACGGGGAGTTGTCGGCGGGCTCGAGAAGGATGTCGACCAGCCCTGGTACGGCGCCGTGCCGCAGCGTGTCGACGTCCTCCTCCAGGGCGTTGCCTGGGTACTCTGCCGCCATCTTGACTGGGTTGAGTTTAAAGAGGACGATGTGCAGCATGTTTTTTTTTTGAGTGAAAAAAGAGAAGATGATGCTTGAGAAGGAAGGTGTAAGAAAATTAAAGTAGACGAGAATGGAAAAGAAAAGTGGTTCGGTACACAACAGCGCCTGCAAAGGAGAAAAGAAACGGGGTGAGATTTTAAGGTGTCGCTGCTCTTTAAGTGGGAGAAAAAGTAATAATGATCAGTGGGGAGGGCTGCGACGTCTCTACAGCTGCGAAATGAAAGAAAAGAGAGAAGAAGAGAGAGCGAGGGATGGGTATGAACGGGGTGACAGCGAAGCATCACTCTTTCTTTCTGAGAAGCACAACACGCTCTTCTGTTATAAAGGGAGAGTATACGTGTTGTGAAGCTATGCAGCGGCACACTTTGGCACAAGTTGAATCTTTTGATAAAGTCCACATAACGCACATCTTGCCGTAAAGATGGAACCTACTCGCCAGGCACAACGACAACAGGGAAGTCTACGTCGCAGTTCGCAGATGATTCACGCAGCTTTATTAACTTCAGCCACTACGAGAGAGCAGGAGAAAAAGGCCACACGAAGCGCAACTCCTCTTCTACAGAGAGAAGATGCCGCTTTGCACACACTCTCTCTCTCTTCCTTTTGTTTTATTCATCTTTCCTGTTCATAAAAGACGCTCCACAGGCGTCCTAGAAGTACCTAAGGTATATACGCATACGTAAGCCAGCTAGAGGAAGAAAGAAGAGAGAAAAGCGAGCAAAGGAAAGCACTCATCAACACCGATAAAAACAAAGAAAAAACGAAAGCCGAGGTCAGCTGGTGTACTTCACAGCAGTACGCACGCGAACACACGCTCCGGTGCATCAGCACAGGCATGCGCACGAAGCAGATGCGTCCCAACAAACAGCGTCGCAATCAAACTCCGGCAGCTACATCCCTGAGAAAGAACTAAGAAAAAGAGGCGCACACAGGAAAGCGCGCAACACAAAGATCATAGCGGAGCGAGTTTTGCGGTAAAAAAAAAAACAATAGTGAGAGTGTCGTAAGATGCGGTCCCGCTTCACTCAAGGGGGTAGCAGCAGAGTCGTGGGAGTGAGAGGCAAAGAACACGAGCACTTGGCGGTCAGGCAACGAAAGAAATGGCAGTGCATCAAGCACGCTGGACAAAGTCAGTAAGCAGCTGTCTGTTTTAATCTCTCTTTCGGTAACACACATGCATCAACACTGCTCTTTCTTGATCTGGTCGCCTTCTTGCTGAACTTCCTGCTCACTGTCTTTCCCCCCTGCCGCTCTCACTCCACAACTCATTCTTTCTTTGCCCGACTCCAAACCGCTAAGGAGTCGACGTTACCGCACCGAGTACTTCTGGATCTCGTGCCAGCGGATCTTCTTCTGCAGGTTGTGCAGGCAGAACACCAGGCTCTCTGCCGATGGCGGGCAGCCAGGAATCCAGAAGTCGACAGGGATCGACCGCTCGCACCCACGCAGCACGGCGTAGGAGAAGTGATAGTAGCCGCCACCGTTGGCGCAGCTACCCATCGAGATGACCCACTTCGGGTTCACCATCTGCACGTAAATGTTGCGCAGCAGCGGCGCCATCTTGTTCGTCACGGTGCCAGACACAATAATAATTTCTGCCTGACGCGGTGACGGGCGGGGCACAATACCGAAGCGGTCCAGATCGTACCGCGAGGAGTAGCTGTGCATCATCTCGACAGCGCAGCAGGCGAGGCCGAAGGTGAGGGGCCACGGCGAGTACGCCACCACCCACTCCGTCAAGTCGTGCAGCGTCATCTGCGCGTACTGCAGGGCGTTGTTCGGCTTGCTTGTGCCGAGCTTGTGCGCCATCGTGGTCTTCTTGCCTTTCTTGAGGTCGAGGCGGTGGGACCACTCGGGGCTGCCACGCGAGATCATCGCGCGGCCCGTGAAGGAGGTTCGGGTAAAGCGGAGCATAATGGACTAAGGGACGTAAGATCTAAACAACAAAAAAGCGGGAAGTACTAATGTGTTGTGTCGTGTGAACGAAAGCGCACAGGCACGCAAACACACAGAGAGGGTAGAGGGGGAAAATCGAGCAATACACGGTTCAGCGTCGAAAGGATACAAAGCACACCTAAACGCACAGAGGCACACGTACAGGTGCTCAAAGCCACACCACACAGTCTAGGGAATAGAACAACGCGTGCTTTGCAGTGTAGTGTGTGTAATCCGAGACGTGCGGCGCTCAAAGTTACTATTTCCTATTAACTACAGCTTTATTCTAGGGTTTTTTTTTTCCTGCTGTTACTGCTACCAGATATGTTCAATTGCCACTTTGCTGATAGCGCTGAGGCACAGCAGCGACGATCCAGAGGAAAGAGAGAGAGAGAGAGCGAAGAGCTGCAGAGGCACGTTAGAAAAAAATAAGGCCTGTGGAGCTTTACACGAATAGTGAGGAGTTTCATCACATGAGAGGGGAAAAAGAAATGCGGAAGAAGGAGAAAGAGATATATAATAGAAAGAACAAAGAGAGCGGATCAATGATTTGAGGCGCTGCGTCGTCCAAAACTTCGTACCTTCATCCGCCATTACACGGCAACAAGAAAATGAGGAACGTTCTCTATAGTTGCCAACAAGAGGTGCTCCCCTCCTCTGTCTTCTTCATGACATAGCATTTTAATTCGAGTAGATACACAGAAGAAAGTAGTTTGTGATCGTCGGACAGTGGAGTCGCACTCCTGCTGAGAAAAAGCTGCCCAAACAAATTAAAAAAAAACGTAGAAGGGAATACGTCGGCGCTTTCCCTTACCCCTTTCCCTCTCTACAGACCGGTGCACCCCACACACACATTAGCGCTGACAAGCTGCGAGTTTTCCGTACAACGCCCATCCTGCTTGCTGTGTTGCAGCACCGGCATCAATAAGTGGGATATGCACCCTCCAAAAAGAAAGAACATCATCATGCTTACGACAGCAGTATTATTAAGAACTGCACGGATCTGTAAGTACCTAGAGAGAAGATGATGCACAGCAGCTGGCACGCTAGAAGAAGACGCGTCGGCGTGGCTCGCAGGCGAGAAGGCACGAGAAGAAAAGATCGGGGAGAGACAGAGATAGACGGGCACTGTTCAAAAGCGGGCCTAGAAGCGGTAGACGTCGTTGTTGTCGTAGCCGAGCTGCTCCAGAATGCCACCGAGACTCACCAAGTTGTTGATATCCGTCGCCATCGGCTGAATGTTGAGGCTGCCAGACATGGACGACATGATGGACAGCGGCGTGCCGGCGACGTGCGTGAGAAGGGGGTCGGGGCCGCAGAGCATGATAATCTTGTTCTTCTCCTCCGGTGCTGGCATGCTCTCCCGTACCATTTCAGGCGTGACGAGGCCGAGGAAGTGGTTCGGCTGCTTCAGCCACGCCTCCTTGTCCACCGCGAGATCCACCGTGTAAAAGACGCGAAAGCGGTGCGGAAAGCGCGCGGCGAGGTCGTCAAACACGCCGCCCAGCAGGATGTGCCGCTCCGTGCGGTTGCAGAAAAGAAACGACAGCTTTGTCTTGTCCACCTCCCCGCTGTCCCACTTCTCGGTGAGGGCGTGACGAATAATCTGTAAGAACGGAGTGAAGCCCGTGCCACCGCCGATCATCCCGACGTGCTTCCACCGGTTCGGGCGGTACTGGATCTTGAAGGCGACGCTGCGGAAGAGAAGGGTGTCGCCGATGTGCATGCCGAAGAGGTGGTTCGTCATGAGACCGTCCGTCTTGCGCTTCACGATCAGGTCGAAGTATCCTTTCGTGTGGTTGGCCGTCACAGGGGTGTAGAAGCGTTGGCACTGGTCGGTCGGCTGCACGCCGTACTTGTAGCACGCCTGCAGCGTCGAGCACGGCTTCAGGTTGAACTCATCGTTCGTGTCGTGCAGGAGAAAGCGAAAGAGGGCCACGTCGGAGGTGATGGGGATGACGTCGCCGAGCTGATAACGCTCGTAGCGCTGACTAAAGACTTGACCGGGTCGCTGCTTGTTGCGGAAGGTGAGCGCGTTCTGCACGCCCTGGTAGCACTCGGCGCCGTCGCGCTGCTGCAGTGGCCGCCACAGCCACGCGCCGACCGCACCAACAAGGCATGACGCTGCAAAGCGCATCGCCCTTCGAGGTTTTCTTGCTTTGTAAAGCTACCTGTAACTTTTTTTTTGGTGTTGTTGCTGTTGTGGGCTACGAGTAGGAAAAGTGACTTGAGCTTGCGGCAAATAACGCGTAGTTCTCTCAATGTCCACGGTGTGAACGCTGGAGGCGAAGGCGAAGCGGATGCGCTGCCGGGTGTCAGCACCGCTTATCCACGTGCCGGTCTGTTCTGCAGAGCGCGAATTATTTAAAAATGCGTCGCCAAGATAGAAACACCAAAAGTCAAGGAGATTATGAGAAAATGTGAGTTGGTAGAGTTGAGAAGCAGTTATGGTCGAAGCATAGCAGCAGAGAGATCAGAGCTTCAACATCTGCATGAACTCTGCACTTCTTAGCACCGCCGCTGTGATCCCTCTTTCTCTCTCTCTTTTTCATGACTTCGACACGGTTGGCTCAAACACTGCATGAAGCATGCATTCTTCTTTAGTGCGCTTCGAAAAGCTAAGTAGTACAACAGTGCCACCCTCAAAACACGAAGATGTACTGCGTAATTTTCAGTAGACGTGCTATTTGTTTAGTAATGTTTCGTCTTTCCAGCAAGGAGAGTGCTTCAATAATTCAAGCATACGTGAACGTGTGTGAAGGCGAGCGTGCGGGAGAGAGAGAAAGACCGTTGATGCCGAGTGCATCTCTGTATGTCTCTGTCTCTCGATCTGTGTAGCCATGTCACCACGCGTAGTGAGGTTGAGTCAGCACAAAGGCACACTCCACAGTGGATCGCAACATACGGACACACACTAGTCATCTTGGTGTTCTGCAATGTAGTCCACCGCGGCGTCGACGTCGCCGTGCACCGCACGCAGAGCCCGCCGGCACAGCTCCTCGTCCTCGAACCCCATCGCCTGCAGCGATGCAACGCCACTCCGCAGCGCCTCGTCCGACAGCTCCGCTGAGGTATCCGCCACCTCCTCCACCACAGCAGGGGACGCGGCAGCGCCAGCAACCGGCGGCGCAGAGGGAGCTCCCATTGACTGCAGCATCATGCGCCACATCGCATCCATTGCTTGGGGGTCCTGCGCGCCGAACATCGACGAGGCACCTCCCGATGCTGCTGCTGCTGCTGCTGCTCCCGGCGACGCCGCTGGTGCCGCTGCAGAACTGGCATTTGGAGGAGCGAAGAAGCCGAAGGGGTTCCCTGAGGGCATAGCACCGCCAGCACCACCGAAGGGAGAGGGAAAGGGGAAAGAGGGATGGTTCGCTGCAGCAGCGGCAGGCGTAAGCTCCGGCGCAGCACTTGCAGCCCACGGGTTTGGCAAGGGGTCGTTGTTGGCGTCCTTGGTCGGGTCCGGCATGTTTGTTGCCTCGCCGTCCACCGGCGCCGCCGCGGTGCCGATGCGAATTGCCCGCTCGTTCTCCGTCTCCTCCTCCTCCCCCTCCGCGTTCATTTGGTCCATGTAGTGGTTCAGCGCCTGCTGCCCGCCCGGCATCGCCGAGATCTGCGCCAGCTGCAGCTCAGCGTTGCGCTCCATCTCCTTCCGCCGCTCCGGGTTGACGGAGGAGAGCAGCAGCGTCTTGAGCGTCTCGGGGTCCTTGAGCATGCGGGCCACCTCTGGTGACTTCTTCTGCATCTTCTGCATCTGTGGGTTCATGGTCAGGATGCTCTCCAGCAGTGCCGGGTTCTGTGCGAGGGACTCCACCATCGACTCCATCGCCTCGGTGGACTGCCGCTCCTTCTCCTGCTCCTGCTTCCGCTCCTCCTTCGAGGCGAACATCCGCATCACCTCCCCGCTCTGCGTCTCCGTTACCGGACGATTTGTCAAATTGCAGAAAAGTTTGCGCTGCATCGGCTGCGGCTGCGCGTTGCGAAAGAGGCGGCCGCGCAGCTCGACCCACGTCTCGGTGTCGTCGTTGAGCATCTTGCCCGCGAGGGAGACGGTCATGATGCGGTCCTCTGGCGCGTCGAGCATGGCGGCAGCCACGCCGCGTACGTCACCGACAGTCATCTCGTCGTCGATGAAGAGCGTCGTCTTGTCGCCTTTGTTGGAGATGATGTGATACTCCATTGTATTGATAGAAGGCCCGCTGTGTGAAGTAAAGCAGGGCAAATATATTGAAAAAAGAAAATGTGGCAGCTCCGATTGCGCAACAATCTGCAAAGAGATGCTTGACGAAAAGGCAGTAAAACTCAGATGGTAACCAACAGGTTGTAAAAAGAGAGTCAAACAAAGAAAAAGAGAAAAGAAAAGAGACGCCGCACTGCACAGCGCAGTCGGTTGAAGGTGGGGTAGAACGAGAGTATTATTATTTTTGTCTTAGATGATGCAGCCAAACCCGCTGCTGGGGAAAAAATTTTTGCCGCCTTTGTACCACCTAGATGCAGCATTTACTTTCGCCACTACAGAACATTGTCACCACTGATTATTTGTTTAGTATCTCTTGCTATTTTCCACTTGACATCGTTCGATGTGGAAAATGTGTCTTTTATTGTGAAGAAAAAAAAAAGAGCTGGACAGCCGCGAACCATCGGACCAAGTATTATAGCCCTTCCCGGCTCCGCCACGTTCTTTTTTAGCAGCACTTTCACTACTCGCCCTCAACACCGCGTGCGCTGCAGAAGCCCCTCCAACGCGGACCGGCAAGGCGGGGCAGCGAAGCAGCCGCGACGCAGTAGGGCGGCCGCCGCAGCGCTGTCCGACGTCCCCTCGAAAGACTCTGGTGGCAGAAAGAAGTTAGTGGCGTTCCACTCCCTCACCGACGAGCACACAGACGCATGCCGCACGAGAGCGTAGAACAGCACCAGAGACAGCAGATCCGTGTTAGCAGGCGTGGCGAGTACTGCAAGCTGCGCTGCGGTGACATCCGCCTGTGTGAGTGTGTGGAGAAGATGCGTTTCTGATGGAGTGAGAGCCATCCTCGCCGGCTCCTTCAGCCACTCCGCTACTACGGCGGTGAGGGGGTGACCATCCGCAGCGTTGGCGCTGATATCGCAGCCGAGAAGATGCCCTGCTGCAGAGACCCAAAAAGCACTCGTGCACGCCACTACGTTGTTCTTCTCCTCATCTGCACGCTGCTCTTGTTGCTGCCACGCACGCAGGAGGCGCACACCCTGCACCACCGCCTGCGGCAACGCTGCTTGCAGACAGGGTAGGGAGTAGCCGAATGCGGTGCGGAGGGGGCCGCGGCGGTGAGAGGCTGGCTGGCGGTGCAGCGTGGCCACCGTTGTGCTCGGGTTCGCCACGGCGACGAGCAGCGATGCACGACAGTCGGCACTGCTGTCCCCTGCAGAGTGCGCAGTCACTGACGCAGCTGGCAGCGGGAGCGACAGCTCCATCAGGTCCACGCCACGGAGGGCACACCGCTTCTCTCGCCAGTAACGCTCCCACTGCGGCTTGCGTCGCAGGTAAATCGGGTCCTGGCGCTCGCCGCCGTGCGTCTGGCCATCAGCACCGACGCTGTCGAAGGTCGTCACGTTGGGAATCGCCTCCATCATCGTCGGGGCGACGGTGTTGGCGATGTCTGTCGTCTCGAGCCCGTCAATGTAGACCACCGCATCGGGAACAAAAGAGGGAAATTTCGGCAAGGCAAGGCGACGCACCGCTTGTGGTGGTTGCTGCTCGTTCTGCAGGAGTGGCGTTGGTGGACTTACCTGGGCCACCCTCTCCCACCAACAACAACGACCTACTGCAGAAGAGTCCGTGTCATCCTTCCACCAGGACCTCGCAAGCAGACGGTCACCCGCTATTGCCTCGCTGCTGCGTCCGCCACGGGCAGCCAAGCGGCTCTGCAGGCTCGACGGCAGTACTTCAAGGTTGCCCGAGACACTGCACCCGTTCGAGTGGGAGAAGAGAAGAGAGGCTGAGGGGTAGCAGCTCTGCACGAGGGCCACGAGGGCCTCCGCTGCAGCGGCGCGTGGGAAACGATTCGGCGATGACGGAGTCACTGGAGCGCGACAATGCAGTGTGTGGTGCAGCCTCATGCGTACGCGCGGCAATGACGCACCTCTTAACGGCAAGACAGCGAAAAGAGAGGCAACGCTAGCGATGAGCTCGATCACTCACGCATGTTGGTCTGTGCAAGCAGCGAGGTGATCTTCGTAGCGCTTTGTTGATGAGCCGGTGTGTGTGAATGTTGGAACAAAAGTGGAAAAGGCAAAGAAAGAGAAGGGAGACGCAGAGCCGTTGGGAGACTGCATGAGAAAATGCTGCCATCGTGAGACCAACAAGAAATTCCAGGTATTGCGCTGCCCCACAAGCCAACTATTCGCACGCTCTGAAAGTAGCGGTGGCAGCGACAAGAGAAGAGAAAGAGAAAAACCCTGTGTCCCCCATACGAGCCGCTGCAGTCGATTTCAGAGCCTTTTCTTGTTGATCTCCCGCGAAACATCACCGACATCGTAGGCGTCTCCTACACAATACCACACCCGTTCTCAATGTCCACGTACGACGGGGAAAAGAATTGGCGTCGGCGACGTACGTATGCAACGCACTTCACTACTAATACTTTGTTTTTTGCTTTAGTATTTTAAAAGGTTTTCGTTATGTCTGGCGTTACTCGGTAGATAGGGATCAAAACTAATCATTGTGAATGCGTACATCACGTTTGCACCTGAACAGTGCGCAAGAAAGGAGAACAGCCGTAAACCAGCCAGCGAAAAAAAAAAAAGAAGAGAGAGACTTCAGCAAAAAAAAAGAGGGTAAAAGAGACGCAAGAAATAGTAACGTGCTCTGGCATGTGTTTAGATGCAAAATCAACTATTGCATGGATTAACCGAGAGACAGTCAGAGCGCTTTAATTAGCTATATATAGAGGTGCTGGTTTTTTTTTTTGCTTGTTTGGTGTCTCTCTCTCTCTCTTTCTTGCGTAGGGAGTACCGATATCATTAGTATTTTGTTTGTTTTTTGATTGTTTGGTTTTGATCCGCAGGACAATCACACACGAAGAGAAAAAGAGAAAAAGGACGGAAGATGAAAGGGAAGAAGAGCGAAGCTTGAAAAGGTCAAAACACAACATTAATAAAAATAAGATAATAATTTAAAACAAAAATAACAGCCAGCATTCGAAGACGCGGACGGTGAAACACGGCTAACTCATCTACCGAGGGAGAGAGCAAGTCCAGTGGGGAGAAAACAAAAAAAGGAAAAGACCAAAGGCCGACTCTTCCCGGCAGAAGAGATAATAGAAAAAAGTGCTACGCAGCCTATCGGTGCGTTGCAGTACGGAGTGGGCGTCCATGCGCGCGCTCTCCCTCTCTCACATCTTGACACAAAATCTGCGTCTCCCTCACAGCGGCGGCCGTTTATACTCGTGGCAGATACAACAAAGGACAAGAAAAGAAGAGAAAAAACAAATACACTTGCCCAGACAAACAGCGCTGGTTTTCGTTCACTTTACTGTCGTTATCCGCCCGCTTGTCGTCGCGACACTCTTGCTTATCTGCAAAAAAAAGAAAAAGGAGAATATCACGCCGAAAACTCACGTACAAATAGAGAACATTTCTGTGGCCAACTGCGCCAATTACCACCGCCGCTGTAAGGACGCAGCGAAGATTTGCGCAAGAGAAGCGTCCAGAAGGCAGCCGTTAATTCTGTTTGCCTGTCCGACCGACGTTTCTCTCTCATTATTTTCTCCAGCATTCTCAGCCAACTACCAGAAAAGAAACACTTTAGACAGGCGCAAAGAGACCAAGTATGAAAACTATAAAGAGCGAGGAAGAGAGGAAGATGAAGAAGGAAAGAGGGGAAGATGCTGAAAACGGGGGAAAAAAAACAAGAAGAATAAAACGCCAGAAAAGTAAGTCGGCAAAAGAGAAAAAAAAAAAAAAGACACAAGCAGAGGGAGCAACAAGAAACAAAATACAGAAGCACAAGACAGATGGAATCGAAAGCAGTGCGATCGTACTATCACAGACGGGCAGACACACACTTACACGCACGCCACACCATAATCACCGAAGAGCCAAAAACGTTTTGTTCTTGCATGTGCGGTAAAGAAAACAATAATTCCTCGCCATTTCCCTCATTTCCTCTCCCGGTTTCGCGGTGGTCGGTGTTGTAGTATCCTCAGTTTTCATATTTCCTCCAGCGTACGAGCTTGCGCCAAGCATCTAAAAGACCGTGGATGGCATCGCCTAAAGAGAGTAAAGGAAGAAACGGTGTTCGTCTGTCTGCAGCTTTTCCTTGCCCCGCTGCGAAGGCGCCAGCGACTACTCATCTCTCGCTCTCAATGCCTTTTTGGAACAACGCTCAGTTTTTCTCTATGCATTCACACTGAAAGATAAAGCGGCGGAAAAAAAAAGAAGCTGTAGAAAACTCCAAATGTCTCTTGGTCATACCTCGGAGCTTTCCGCAGACGCAGATACGACCAATGAGAATGTGCATGTATGTGTGTGTGTGTATGTGTAGCGAAAACAAAGCAAAACAGAAAAAGAAAAGCTTCTTTATCACTACGCACAGAAAAGCACACCTACGACGTATCTGTTCATCCTCCCCCCTAATTTTACTTACCTTCAGCATTTTTTTCTTCTCCTCATTTGCGTTCCACAACTCAGTCCTCCTCCGTCCACCCCGTTTCTCTACTTCTCCGTTTTGTTTGATCTTTTCCTCTGCTTGCCATCAGCCATGTCTGCGGCTTTCCTTCCTATCTTGTCTTTCTCGTGCCTCACAAACACCGCACAGCCACACACCTTCTTCTCTCATTGATACTGCCCGTGCTCCCCGTAGGCGGGCTTCGGTGACTGCTGATATCCAGGATAGGGCGGGGCAGCGTTGTGGTATGCGGGCAGCTGCTGCTGTTGTTGCTGCTGCTGCTGCTGGTAGTACGCGTCGGGACTGGACGAGCCTTCACGGCGACTACCAGGGCTTGATGGGCTGCCGCCGCGGCCACCGCCAACATTACCACCACCACCGCGACGGCTATTTGAGTAGCTGTGGTTGCTACCCGAGCGCTTGTCTTGCCCACCGGCGTTGCTAGCCGCCGCCGCCGCTGAGGCTGCATTATTGCTGTTCGCGTTGCCACCGCGGCCGCGACGGCCACCACCGCCGTTCAGCGCGTCCGCCTTGAGCTCCTCCACCACCATCGAATCACGCGGCAGCCGCGCCTTCTTGGACAGTACCGCGGCGTCGAGCGCGACGTACTCGCACAGGGCGTCCACCTCGTCTGCGGTGCGGCCGAGCCAGACACCGCCGATGTCAAAGAGGATGCGCTTGTGCAGGCTGCGCACGAGGGTGAGGTCCGCCTCGCTGCGGCAGTAGAGAAGGTAGCAGCCCGCACCGCGGCTCTCGAGATGGCTGGCGCAGGCGCCACAGGTGCGGTGGATCAGCCACAGCAGCTCGTTGGGGGTCGTCTCGAAGCGCACCTGACCAATGAAGAGCGCAATCGGCAAGCTGCCCTCTCCACCACCGCCGCCCGTACCACCTCCCGGACTGCCGCTCGCCTGCGCTCCACTTTTGGGAAAGGTCGGTAGGTTCGCCGGGAACTGGATGTAGCGGCAGCGATCCTTCAAGGCGCGATGCACCACCTCCGGCGGCAGCTCAAAGCCGGTGTCCAGCCGCTCGCTGTGCCCACGAGACAAGTAGGCGTCGGCCACCCGCTGGTCCATGACGCCGGGGCCCAAGAAGAGGCCGTTGTGGAAGTTCTGCGGCGCCTGTCCGTGCGTCGGCGTCGACACCTGCACCGGAGTCGAGTTGCCCGAGAAGCTAAAGGTGTAGGGGTTGTGGCGGCCGGCCCGCTCCGCATCTGAAGGCGCCTCTGCAGAGATCGGCGCGATGTACGGCGAGCGGCCCGTTCCTTTGGTGCGGCACGTGACAGTGATGGGGCTGTCCTCGAGCTCGATCAGCGTGCTGCTGTTGCGGCGTCCCAGGACGGCTTGGTAGTTCACCTGCAGCGGCTCCACGTACGGGGACGTGGCGAGGGGGTCCTGCTGGTGCGGTGGGGTGCCGCCGAACTGCGTGGTGAAGACAAGCGGCGGCGTCGGTGGGTGCTGCGCCGAGAAGGTGTTGTTCGGCGTGCCCATGCTGGGGAGGTCTGATGCGCTGCCGCCGCCGCGGGTGCGGTAGGACATTTGGTGCTGCTGCTGCATCGGCACATAGTTGTTTGGCGCGCCTTGCATGGCGTCGCCCACAGATGAATAATGAAAAGAGAAAAAAAAAGAGAGAATTTACTAAGGTTAATGAATGTCACTTACACAAACACAAGCTGAGAAAGCTGTCCTGCTCCAAAGTGCTGCTGATGCTGTGCTGTTCGGTCACTACGAGGTGAAGTTTGGGGACACACCACAGCTCGCTTTGTAGGAAAGTGGCAGAGAGAGAACAAAAGGACAAGGGCAAGTAGGGAGGCCAACGCGCTTTAACACGGCGTATTGGAAAAAAAAAGGAAGGAAAAGGGGACAAGAAGCAAGGGGGAAAAAAGAAAAAGTAGAACTTGCAGAGCACGACGCTGTGTTTGTGCTTGATTTTCTCTTTGTTACAGACACAAGTCAAATAAAAAGTTAGATAAAAAAGGAAGGAAAAATGACTTTGCCTGTTGCAAAAGACAGACAGAGAGAGAAAAAGAAAGACGTAAGAGACCCAACAACGGAGACCTGCACGTTTGGTTTGCAATCTGACCTTTTTTTTTTTCCGTTTAGACGCTGATACGGCTTTATCAAGTCACCGGAGAAACTTACAGAGCGAAGAAGAGAAAAAAAATACAAAGAAGTAAAAAAAGCCAAGAAGGGAAAGCGAAGAGCAGCAAAATAAAAATAACAAAGAAGGGAGAATGAAATAAAGAGAGGGAGGAAAGAGAAATGCTTTACGGCTCGAGCAGATCGAGATATTAATTTTCAGAAGAAGAACACACACAACTCTGCCTGACAAAGATGCAAAGGTCACCTCGTGTGTTACTTTGGTTATTAAGCCCCTCTTTTCTTTCTTATTATTATTGAACTCGGGTGGACTTCCTAAAATGAGAAGATATTTGCCTATCTTAATTTGCGTTGTGCGTGTGAGAACTAAAGTTGCAGCGCGACGGGAGTACAGGAAATGTCGGCACTGAACAGCTTGACTGCGGTAGATGATATCCTAGCCGGCGTTCTTTTTTTTTTTTTGGACAACTCTGTTATTCTGCTAAGGGGGCTTGTGCTAAAGAGCCCGCGTTCACGATCGCACTCGTTCGCAAACACCAACACACAAAATGAAGCGAAAATTGGTGAGCAAGCACGGCTTGGGCTCGGAAAGAGGAGAAGTCAACCGGCGATAGTCGATGCGGTGTAACAGCGAAGACAGGCAGTATGACTCGTAAACGTGCAGTGTGGGTGTGGGGCGGCTAAAAGGGCGAAAATCAACAACCAAAGGCCCAGTAACAGCGTGCAAAAAAAGGGAAACTGTGTGAGTCGGTGTGCGGGTAGGCGCTCTCTCAAGGTTTTAGAAACAACAAACAGCCCCAGCGAAATTCTACGGCGTGCGATAGAGCGACGGGGAAATAAGGCGAGAGAGATAGAGATAGGATAGAAGGCGACAACAAATTGGGAAACAGAGTCAGCAGGGTTGTTGACAGGGAAAGGGGGAAAAAAATTGTAATAGCAGCGCTTCTAGGAAGGGGAGAAAAAAGAAAATCTGAGCTATAGGCAAAGAACGAGGAGTATGGCCAGCATTTGTGTTTTTTTTTGTGTATGTGAAAAATCAAAGAGGCAGGAGTGGAGGAACAATAACGAAGAAGAGCGAGATGGCGAGAGGTTGAGAGATGACGGGTGCCTGGAGAAGTCGCAGCATGAAAGTACACAAGCACTTCTTCTCTTCTTGTTTTCCTCCAACGGAACAGTACAAGGGACGGAGGGTGACAAACACAAAACACTCACGCACTGCTGCTCGCCTACCGCCGAGTCGTAAGCTCGACTGAAACGAACGAAGCGCTTGGCTCTCCGCAGCATCCGGCACGCCGCTTGTCAAACGCGAACACGAGAAGGCCCTTAATGTAGATTTAAGAGCAATTAAAAAAAAATGTCGGTTTTGATGGAAATAGAAGTAAAGTGACACGTAAAGAAATTGATTGACTAGCGTACATCGCAGTTGAAAGGAACAAAAAAGGGGGAAAAAAGAATTTGGAGAGAGATGTGCACCCGCAGCGCGCAGCGAACAAATAGCCAACAGCATCGCAACCTCTCTTTATGTTTCCCCTGGAACTCGTGGCGCTGAGGAAGCTTCGAATACACAAATAAAAAGATCAGATGCGGTTCTACACCGCACCATCGAGAAGAACAGCATGCAACATTTCCATTGCTTTCCCCCCGCTTCACTACGCGTCGTCCGGGATCACACAGCAGTGTCGCGTCAGCGCCAGCCGCAGCAACGGACTCATCGCAGCGAAGGCCTCGTTGGACAGCGTCGAGTAGCGCCAGTGGGCAACTGGAGTGTTGGAGGGATACGGCCGCAGCTCAGCTCCCAGCCGCACCACCGTCGGTTTGGCTCCAGCAGAGGCACTTCTCTCCGTGCTTTTCTTCTCATTTGCTGCTGAGGAGGACGAAGCATCATTAAAAACTTCTGCGGCTGCGGCTGCCGCTGCTTCTGCCTCGGCTGCCTTTCGCAAGCGGTACTGCCGCAGCGCTGCCGTCTTCCCCAGTCCGCGCTGTCCCTCGACACCGCCCACAGCGCCGGAGTGGTCGCCGCCGCCCTCCTTCCTCTCTTCCTCGGCCGCACGTGCCGCAGCATCGAGTTCCATCAGCGCCTGCGTCACGACCGCGTTGCCGGACAGCAGGTGGTGCTCCTGCGCGTCCACACCCGCCCTGGCGGCAGGCGCGGTGGGGGGAATGCGCAGAAGATACTCTCCCTCCTGCAGCAGCACAAGGTGGTCGCCGAGCACTGTGGCGGTGCAGAAGACCGTCGGCGCGGCGTCTGTGCCGCGCGATGTGCTGGCCGTGGTGGATGTGGTCGTGTTGCGGGTGCAGTGGAAGGTGTCGAGCTGAATAGGAAACGACGCGATGTGCACGGCGTGGACGTGGGCAAAAGTGCTCATCGGAGTGCGCTGCAGCACGTGCTGCTGGACGAGCTGGTACGGGGCGAAGAGGTAAAAGAAGGCGACGGGGACGGGCAAAGCCCACAGCGTCACCGCAGCAGCTTCACTCGTCATGGCAGCGTCCGCATCAACGACAAGACGAGCGGTGCTGCGACGCGCAAAAGGAGACGCAGCAACGGCGTTGGCGTCAGCAGAGAGAGAGTTGGGGTAGAGCAGCGCGCAGCCGAGAGCCTCGGCCTCACCCACCCACTGCCCAGGCACGACTCGACACGTCTCACCACCAGCCTGCAACGTCACATACGCCTGCGCTGCCGTGAGCTCCGCTTTCGGCAAGAAAAAGAGCGACTGGCAGTGAGGCTCTCCGTCGGCGTAGAGCACCGCGCCAGGGTACACCGGCACCGGCTCGAGATGCTCGATTAGGCGGCTGACCAAGAAGCCCCACTGCCGGTCCTGCGTCTGCCGGATCGTCCAATAGTTCTCCTCCGCTGTCGTCAGAAAAGCCGCATCGGCGTCGTGGTACATGCCGGGTGGAGCCTGCGGTGGTGGTAAGAGCTGCTGGCGGATGCTGCGCAGAAGATGGCTGGACGAGAGCGCTTCCGCAGTTGGTCGCTCGGATGCCTGCGCACGGCCCCACGCCGCCGCAGCTACTGGCGATGCTCCACCAGCGCCTGCATCCTCTGGCAGCGGCACGTTGGGCCACACTGCTCGCCCACCCAGCACGCGTTGACGGGCGACGTGGCGGTCCAGAAAGGCCGCCCGCACCACCTCCGTGCACTCGGCAGTCCACACAACGCCGCTGCGTGGCGCCGCTGCTGCCTCCGCCTCGCGTGCCGCTGCTGTTGACGCCGCGGCCCCGATTGTTGTCGCAGCAGCAGAGTCGGCGCCGTCGTAGCAGAGGTAGGTGACGCTGCCGGTACTGGGGCGGTAGGTGTTGACCAGCAGAGAGAGGGAGGAGGAGGCGGCGATGGCGTCGAGGGTGGTGTAGCTCGCGCTGCGCGCTGCGTGATGTGTGCGAGTGGGCACAGCGCCAGGTGACACGGACGAGAAGGATGCCCCTGCTGGTGCTGCTGCAGACGAGTGTTTCTGGATCTTAAAGACACGTACAAACGGAGTGGACTTGCCAAGCAGCCACGGCACCGCCGCCACGCCAGCTTCCAGCGCACTCCGCACCTCTTTTAATGTCTGCGCGGCCCAGGCGGCGTATATCTTCGAATGCATCGGCGGCGACGGCAGCCCCGGTGACACAAGAGAAGATGGCAGAGACGAAGACGAAGCCGCGCCAGCTGGCGGTCCTGCCCTCTGCACATTGCGCTCCTTCCGCAGTTGATTCAGCAGGCACTGCGCCGACACCATCTCCTTTTCCCTGTCCAACAGCAACGTGCCGGTGAGCACGACGGTAGTGAGAGACGGCGTGGACTGCACGAGCCGCGACAGCGCCGGCAGCAGCGCCGCCGCAATGGGGTTGAACGAGAGGTCCAGCACTTCGAGCGAAGGGTGTCCCTGCAGGGCTTCGAGGACGTACAGCAGCACACGGCCACCGCTGCTCTGCTCCGCCTCTGCCGTACCCGTGAAGTCGAGCGACAGACGAGCAAGACGTAGCGTGCGGAGCTGCGGCAACAAGGAGCACATCTCAGAAACAGCGCTACCGGCATCAGAGGCTGAGGGCCGCCCGCTGCTCCAGAGCGGTGCCACCGCCTGCACCACCACCGTCGTTGCCTGTCGAGAGTGTGCGGCGCTGGTGTGGTGGTGGTGGTGATGGAGTGGGTGCCGCCTCACGAGAGCAACACGGCGCACACGGCACAAATCAGCGAGGGCGAGAAGCGTGTTGGGCCCCACGTAGCACGTCGAGAAGTCCAGAGCGGTGGTTTGAGCGGCAATGGCCTCGCTCTCGGCAGCCGCGGCGCCTTTACTGCTGGCGCTGGAGGATGGCGAAAGCAGCGCGGCAGAGGGCCCGGCCAGCAGTGCAGCCCAAAAGTCCGGCACCCGCACCGCGCCGTGGTACTCGCAGAGCAGACGGAAGAAGCGGTACAGGATGCTGGGCGTCTCATGCGGTGGCTGCGCGGTGGGCAAGCTTCCCTTCGAGGTGGCACAGTCTGAAAAGGCGGTTGTGCGGTTCCAGTCCTCCTCTCCTTCGGTGGCGCTAGTCAAGTCGTTGGTCGGTGTTGCAGCAGCAGCAGCAGCAGCAGCAGCGGTTGCGGAGTTGCTGCGGCCAGGGTAAGAGAGGGAGAAAGCCGCGGCTTGCGTGCTTTGCCGGTTGGGTAGCAGCGAGGTGAGAACGGGGCTCTGGCGGGTGGAGGTGGCCGCCTTCATTGTGGTGTGTAGCGAGACTTGCTGACGTTTCAGTTCACGTGGGGGTATGGGATATATTTTCTTCAGTATGTGTATGCGATTCTTTGCTGTTTCTGCTTGAATGTGAGTGAGCTACGAGAAAGGAAGGAGAGACCCGCGGCAGCTCTTTCAAAGAGTCCTGCGAGGTGGACCAGCACATACACATACACGCAAATGCATGCACAAAAGAGGGAAACGTGAAAATGACATACAAAAAAAGTGAGGCGAGAGAGAAATGGAGAGAAAAGTGAAAGCGCGCTATATCTGCGGCTGTGCATGAAAGAGAAGGGCTGCAGCGGACGATTAAAAAAGAAAGAACAAAAAAGCCCGCAGGCAACGTCAATGTTACCATAGCCTGCCGATTCTTAACCCAACACTGTGTTCCCTGCTGGCGGTGTCATGACGAACAACTTTACTGCCCACCCGTGAGCCGCTTCTGTTTACACTAACGATGTACACGTCCCGCTTTGAAGCGTCATACACTTCTCCGAATATGGGAAAAAAAGCTTTTTAGTATTATTACAGAGCCGAATGCGCAAAATTGTTCAGATAAGAAGAAAAATCGATGAGAGAGAGGGACAAAAACACACACAGAATAAAATTAAGGAAGAATGAGAAAGGAAGAAAGGAAGCAATGGAAACAAACAAAAAAAGCGCTGCAAGCGGAAAGATCTTGAAAAGAAAGACAGAGAGAGACATGGTTCCAGCTCATGCAAAGCTTAAAGCTTTGTTAGAAAAGTACCCAAAAAGACCAACACACACAAAAAAGTAATACAAGTCCAAACACACCAGGAGGAACAGAAGCAACAAAAGACAGAGCACAAAAAAAAATGAGGTAGTTAACATAAATTTCACTAGCAAGCGCCAAGTCGTATGAATTGAGAAGAGAGAGCGAATCGAAACAAAGGAAGACACCTCACTTGGAACTCTGCATCAGACCAGCGAGCCGCAGCGGCGCAGCGAATCTTCACGCGCAGAACTCTTCGAGCAATTCACCTGCAAATATGGAAGAGAAAGAGGGGCCTAGCACCTCCTTCACAACAAAAGCAAGACCAAAAAAAAAGAGAGGGAAGAGCAAACGATAGCTTAGCCGTTTTTCCAACCCCACGCGCCAACACTCCGTTTTTCATTTCTCCATCTTTGTTCGAAAAATAATTAAGAGAAAAAAAGGCCAGGGCAACTGGTGCGCGGCGCAGCGAGTTCAAAGGAAACCAAAATTGTGAGAGACAACAGAAAGACGAGACAGTGCGATAAACAAAAAGAGAAAACATATCCAAGATAAAATAACATGCAGCGAGTAGGGCACATAGAGAGAGCATTTTTTTTTTCCTCCGAGGCGGAGTTCGTAACGTGGGAAAGCAGCGCAGCACAAAGCGCTTCTGCAACACAGCAGGCTTCGATCGGTCACATCGAAGGGTCCCAGATGCAAAACCAAAGTGAATAGTAAAAATATAAAAGTAAATGAAAGAGAGCGCAGTTGGCGTTTTCCACGATAAGTGCATACATGTTCACATATTAGACTGTAAAGGAAGCGAAAGAAAGAGAAAGAGGGGAAAAAAAAGAAGATACCTGAAAACAATTCCAATTTGAAGAATCGGTATGGTTGGAGGTGAGCGCATGGGGCTGCGCTGAACTGCACGTGCAAGTACCTTTTTTTAATGTTGTTGGCATCTGACTCCCTTGCCGTCTCGCGGCACCCGCGATACCCAACGCCAACAGACACTCAATAAAGCTTTACAAGGTAAAAGCTCGACGAAGCCACCAGCTTCGCTTGAACTCCCGCCATGTCTATCTCTTGCCCTCTCGTGTGAAATAATAATTGTAATAACCAAATAATAACTGAAAATAAAAATAAGAGGCTCCATACGTAAAAACGCGTTGATAAAATTCAGCTCCACCTCTTTGTTCCGCCTTAGAACCCACTTTTGAATGTTCATTATTAGTCGCACCTGCTGCTATGTTTATTGATCAAAACTTCACCGGCACCCACCAACAGATAAGTACATCACTACTGGAAAACAAGACGAACAGTGGGGCCGGTGGTTTAAGGCAGAGTCTCACCGTCAAGATGCAAGAGCAAAGAGAAGCAAAAAAGAAAAACGGCTCTCGGCTGCAACAAGACGCAAAGGTGAAATCGATAAGTGAGGGTTCGATGATCGAGATTGGCCGGGAGAAGCAGCGACTGGGGGAGCGAAAAACTGGTCAAGATCGATTCGAATGATAACAGGGGAGGGGTGGAAAAGTTAAGGCGGGCGGGCGGTGGGTGGAATCTAGAAAAAGAAATGAGTAACATGAAGGACTGATGAACGGTGCGCGCGTGCGAGAAGGGAAAAGAAGCCTTTAACGCGTAAGAGAAAGCACAAAGTCAAAAGGGATAGAGAGAAAGGGAGGGAGAAAAATATGAGAAAAAAAAAAGAAAGGGACAAAGTAAAGAAGGAGGAGCGACAAAAAAAATGATAAAAAGGAGGGGCGATCGGTGGATGCTCTGCACACATACACAAACAAACGAAGTAAAGAGGAAAACGGAATAGTGGAGCAAAATAGCGCAGGCTGACGGCAGCACAACGCTCGACGGCACAGAGAGAGAGAGAAATATATAGTTAAGTGTTCGAATACGTGGAAAGCAAGACGAAAAAACAAAAGAAATAGTGGAAATGCTGGATAGTCGACCAGATGAAGTGAAAAGAAAAGTTGACGGGAACAAAGAAAGATTTTTACTTGCCTTCTACGTGACACGAGGGAACAAGAGGTGATGGAGCTAAGAACACGCATGTTGACGTAGTCATCGCCGACGCACCTACAGCAAAAAAAAAGATAAACAAGGTCACCCCTAAACACAAACAGCTAAGGTGATTTCGAGGGGCAAGGAAGAAGAGGGAAGACACATCGATAGTGGGAGAAGCAAGCAGTGCTGGTCGTGAAGCACACACGTAGGCTTCGCTCGCTACGCCGGGAGGAGCTACATGAAGCGATGTGCTTCGCTTTAGCACTGCTTGCTAAGTCTCTTTATGAAAAAAGAAAACTGGAAGCGGGAGGAGGAAAAGGGGGCTTTGTGGAGGCAAATTAAGCGGACGGGGGTTTGCGCTCAATACCTTTGATAACAAAAATATTGAAAAAAGTGAAAATTACAACGCGAGAGAAAAAAAAAAGGACCGGAGAGAGTAGACGGTGCGTTTGCGAGCACCTCAGTCGCAGGGAACGCACCACGGAAAGACTCTCCGCGTAAGGAAAAGAGGAAAAAGGGAAAACAAAAGGGATCAAGGAAATATAATGATGAGGAGAGGGGAAAAGAGGAAAACAAAGAGAGTCGAAAGCTGTAAACATGAGCTGCTCCCACCACCAGCCAAATAAAGGAAAAAGGGCACAGGAAAGTGGCCTGTAAAGGAGATTAAAAGTAGCAAACACTAACTAGGGGGAAACACACAGAGGAGGAAGTAATTAACATTGAGTAGAAAAAGTAAACAAGAAATTGAGGAAGCGGAGCACTAATGTCTTTGCCTTCCATATCACAAGAGGATCAGCGTGCTTCTCTCAGCGTCACCAAAAAAAAGGGGGAAGAAAAGAGGATTCGTACTGTGAAGTTGAAGACTGCGGCAACACGAAAGCAAACAAGAGGCAAAAGTAGGGGAAAAAAAGCATTCATCAAATCTTCCTTCTCAGACAGCACTTTCAAAGCCGACAATAATAAGAAGTGGATTCACTCCATTTTATCTCATTTCCTTTACTTTCTCTTTCTCTTTCAGTTCCGCACGTTTGCTGTGCGTCCGCCGGTATTCACAACGTTCCAAGATGGCGTGACGCCTGACAAGCAGAGGGCAGCAAGGAAAGAAAGCTATGAGACTGGGAAGAGATGCCTGAGAAGAACGGAGGCAGAAAGAAGGAGAGAGAAAAGGAAGAAGAAGAAAGTAAGGGAAGCCAAAGAGTTTAACAGAAAACATAAAGAGCCACTCGTTGCTCGAATGACTACACTCCTCAGCTAGAAATGAGAAATCTAAAAAACAACACTTTAAAAAATATGGAACAGAGAACAAATATATAACGGGGGAAGAAAAAAATAGTGAGAGACAAACCAAATCAAACCAAGAAGATAATAAAAATCATAACGGAGGGAGGAACACAAGCATGCCACAGGTGCAAGAAACACGATGGTCCCAGAGGCAAAAGCTAGAGTGGAACAATGGAACAACAAGAAAAGATGAAGCAAAGAGAATTCTGTGCAGCTGTACGTACTATGTTTTTCTCATGGACAGCCCCAAGCCGCCAAATAATAATAATAATAATAATGGACGCTTTCGCTGGTGCGGCACCACGCGACGGAGAGGATGAAGCAATCGTGCCGGCCACATCATTCTACACACCTGCAGCCACACCTGCACTCTGATCATCGAATCGACAAGAGCAGCCACCGCACCGTGCACCACGTACAAAAAGCGCCACGCACGATCAACAGAGCTCACTGCGAAGGGAGACGTTCATCCACGAAGCTCACCCTCGGGTTGCGTCGCATTCGCCGCACCGTCGACGACGTGCGGCTCATCGAGCGGCTAAAAGAACCATTGTTCAGGGCGATGTCGACAAGCGCCACAGGCGACACAGACGGTGAGAAAGCATCGCTGTCATACGAAGATAGTGCTGAACGCGAGGACGCCGCACTGACGCTCGCGTTAGACGCATACGCGTTCGTCGATGCCGTCGATGCGCCGCCGGCCGACGGTGGCGACGCAGCTGCCGCTGGCGAGGGCGTGTCAATCGGCGGAAACTCGAATGTGGCGAGTGCCATCGACGCGTCACCGCCGCCGTCGAGTAGTATGCCTTGGCTGGGCAGTGCCTTGGGTGTGTAGGAGTTCCCACTCGCGAAGGAGCGCGTCGTGGCATCCGTGTCGTCGTCGTCGGAGTCGAGAGACGACGTGTTGGACTTGGTGGTGCTGCCGGTGCTGCGGGTGTCCGACGAAACGTACGAGCTGTCTGTCGACGCAGCAGCAGCACCGGCGGCGAAGCACCAACAGTGGTGCCGCTTCGCATACCAGAGCACGGCAACGAGCACAAGGATGACCACAGCAACGATGCCGATGCTGACGCCGGCCCACGTGCCGGCGCTCGCTTTGCTCGATTTAGAGTCGGACGCACCGGGCGAGGACGTTGTTGGAGAGGGTGCGTCCGTCGTCTCGGGTGTCTTTGTTGTCGATGTGGTCGTGGTAGTTGACATAGGGGAGGCGGAGGAGGAGGGATCAGGAGCCTTCGTGGAGCTTGTCGTCTCTTCGGGTGCCCGCGTGGTCGTCGTCGTAGTCGTGGTGGTCGTCGTGGTGGTGGTGCTAGTAGTTGTGGTAGTTGTGGTGGTAGTGGTGGTGGTCGACGTCGTCGCCACTACCTGCAAGCACGCCACATAAAAACTGCCACCCGAAATGGGGACGCTGGACTGGTAGGAATAGGACGTCGATCCGGCATCAATCCAGCTAGGGAACTTCTGACCCGTGCGCACCATCATGATGCGCTGCCCATACGATCTACCGGGGTAGATGATATCGTTGTTCGAGTTCGACAGCCAGTAGTTCATCGCGATGTCGACGGGCCCTGCGCCTTGAAGACCGTCGTAGCCGCTCACGTAGGGGTGGAAGTTGCCAATGTAAAACTGCGCCGCATTCTCCAGTCCGGCGTAGCGGCCGACATCCCAGTACCAGACGCAGTTGATGGACGGCGTACTCGACGGGCAGTCCGTGGAGAGCGTCGTAGAACCGCCGAGATACGTGAAGAAGGAGGTGGGGTTCGTGTTCTCGGCCATCACCGTCTTGATCGCGGCGTGGAGCGGGTTCGTGGCGTCAGGGACGAGCACGCCGCCCATCGATGCGCAGGTGGCGACGGAGGCGTCGTAGGAGACGTAGGTGCGGGTCGAGGTGGCGGTGATCTTCACGTCGTTCACGTCGTAGCCAGTGGAGGCGGCGGATACGCAGAAAGGACAGCAACTGAACACCACAGCGAAGACGAGCACAACGGTGACGAGGTGCGGCAGGGCGGTATCACGCCATCGCCCTCGATGACAACCACGCATCGTGCTTGGCGTGCTGTTCTACACGACGCCTTCGTTGAACCTTTAGCCTTCTCAATTCTTTCTCACTCCCTCTCTGCGAGGCGCAGCGGAGGTGTACGAAGCACTGGCGTGTTGCCCGCGCTTTTTTTTTTATTCCCTTCCGACGAGCGCCAGGCTCTTGGCGTAGCGGTGGCTTCACGAACACAGGTGTGCACGAAAGACCCTCGTGTCTGCGCTGGTGTGGGTGTGTCACTGCGGCCCGGTGAAAGGGAGGAGTGCGGGGTGGGAGAGGAAAAGAGAGGAGAAGGATTCGGATAGGGTCAGCACCACGCCGTGAACACCGTTAGCAGGCAAAAGTCCCTGTTGACGACGTAACGGCCAAAAGTGGGAGAGAAGACACGCACAAAAAAAAAGGAGAGAGAGAGAGAGAGAGAGAGAGAAAGGGAGATGTGAGATGAGAAAAATGCCAAGTGCGTCTCTCTGCGCATAAGATGTGAAGCAGAGCGGTGTTCTCCGCACTGCGGCGAAGACATTAGTAGGATAGGTGACTGCGCGAGGCGACGCGTGGAAGAGACAACTTCAACAACGGCGCTGGAGCAAACTCATAGAGGGTAAAGGCGCGGTTCATACAGTGTGTAACAGAAGCCGCGGGAAGGCTCACCCGCGTGGAGACTGCAACACGTGAAGGGATGAGCAAACTCATCTCCAAACAAGAAGAACTTAACAATTGTGTCGCACCAAAACCGTTCTCATGGCAACCATCGACACACTGGTGGTCGAGCACAGAGAATCGCTCTCGGTCCCGCCTCAAGACCAAGAAGTCTAAATGGTGGACAACAACGTCGAAAGGGGCATCCCTCATTGAAAGCCTTACGCGGCGTGCTCTTCACATTCTTTTTTCTTATTTTTCTTCAGCTACTTTACGTTTATCACGAGGCAATGAAGATAATTTCTTTTAATGATCTCATCGTCTCGTTACTTTTTTCCCTGCCGTTCTGGAGAAGTCAACGAAGTCGCCTTATGTGGAGGCAACACGCAGACGCACCCTAAACCGCGGCGGGAGGCAAAGGCAACGTTTCTCTTACATGATGTAAAGAGGGCGAGAAGGAGAGAAAGAAAGAAAGAAAAGACATAAAGAAAAACAAAAGAAGGTTAGAGATGAACTCAAAAAAAAAAAAAAGATGCGCACATATATCAAGGAGCAAATAACAAAAGGAGAAAGAAAAGAAAACAGACCCAGGGAACGTACGACGCGCAGTGGGGGCCGCAGAGGCGCTGGCACCACGCCTTCCACACATACAGGTGAAAAAAAAAAAAAGAGAAACCACCCATGATGGAGAACACTCGTGTCGAAACAAAGCCGTGAAGAAAAGAATACGAATAATTGTGGTAAACGAATATTTAAAAAAAGGTGAGGAGAGAGGGAAAGGTGGGAAGAAGTACATCCATGATAAGAAGCACAAACATGCCCACCCGCGAAGCCCTGAAGATAAAGTACAATAATTTCTGAATGAAAACTAGAGGAGCGGATGCTACGTGAGGTGGCGTTGTGGGAGGTCGGCATCAGCATCGCTGCCTGCTTCACCTCCCCAGCACCCACAATGAAAAGGAGCGAGAAGAATGGAATGGAAAAAAAAAGGCGGAAAAGGGTGCGCAAACTTGTACATACCCACACACATAGGTGCTCCACCCAAATAGGAGTGAGTTCAACGAGGAGAGAAGGAAAAAGAGAGGGGCACACACACACGCAAAAAAAAAAACACAAGAAACTACTCAACTACACTAAGCCTCTTCATTCAGTCCCACAAAAGTGACACTCGAGGACCGCCGGTGAAGTGGTTGAGCTGGGCGGTCAATGAAAGACATCTTGTGTGTCCGCGACAGCGGCTGCTGCGTCTGCGGCGACACCGGTGCTGGCGAGGGCTGCAGAATTCCCCACATATAAGGGCTGGGCGAGCGACTGCTTCCTATTGCGGGTGCAGCAGCGCCAGGCGACAAGGGGTTCAGCGCACCGGGTGACACCGGCATCATGTGGTGGTAAACCGAGTCGTGACCGTGCGTGAGGGACATTTCCAGGGCCGGCTGCTGGTGGTGCTGCTGCTGCTCCGCCAGCGCAGGGGTGACGGAGTCGGACTGGCGAAAGGAGGTTTGCGAACTGCTCTCAGCGGCTTCAGCGCTGTCCAAACTCCCCGTCTTGCTGGCGGCTGTAGAAATGCAATCCGTGGGCGGTGCACTGTGTGTGCGGCGCCGACGGCTGCCGGAGCGGTGTGGCCGCGAAGACGAGGTGAGCGAGTGGCTGCTCGAGGCAGCTGGCGGAACACTCGCCTCAAAGCCGCGACGCCGCGGCGGTGAAGAAGCCGTCGCGATGGGAGAGGATGAGGTAAGGACGCCAACTGGTCCAGCACGGAAGCAGCAACACCCGCAACACTTCGCAACGCCGTAAATTAAAAGCGCGACAAGGGCAGTCACGAGAACGCCGACGGTGACACCGAGGCCGGCCCACCCGCCAGAACTTAGTGCGGTGCTCGCAGGCGGGGACGGCGACTCAGCACGTGCACCAGTGCTTGGGACCGCCGTCGTGGAGCTCTCGTCGATCACTGCATCCGCCGACGACGACGCAGCGCCGACTTGTCGTAAAAGAGATTCGCTTGCACCACTGCTTGCCGCCGCCCCCGTCAAGGCCCCACGGTCTGTCTGTGTAACAGCATTGATGGACTGCATCAAAGGAGAAACTACCACGCCCCCCGATGTAGACACAAAGGACGCATCCGCCACGCCGCCGCTGGAGCCGCTGCAGGATCTGACACCGCTCACTGTCAGCACAAGGCAAACCAGAAAATAAAACGCGTGGAGACGTCGCGAGGTCATTGTCGGAGAGCGGAGAATTGCGCTGTGATTAGCTGCAAGAGCAAATCGCAAAAAAGGGCTTTTTTTTACCTGAAATAGGGCACAAACGCCAAATTAAAAAAAGTGCTTCGAGGCACCTGAAAGGGAAAAACCTCTTTTAGCAATTCTTTGTGGATCCCTCTGCTTCTCTTCTCCTTCGCAGCGACGTAGCGAGGAGAGGGTGCAAGAGAGCAACAGAAAGAAGGAGAGAGAGAGACGCGCCAAATGCGGTGACTCTCGGCGCTTGCGAGTCGGTGACACAAAAAAAGTGCGATGCGGGACGCCGAACGGTGCTCGTCAGAGCTGAGGGGCTAATGAAACAAGCACGGCAGCGCACTTCTTCTTGTTTCTCCTGTTGCTTCTTTTCTCTCTAGGCTAAACAGCTGGGCGGCGAAGAGGCGTCAGCAACAGAAGACCAAAAAGAAACGTGGTGCAGAAAGAGAACGATAAAAAGGGGGGACAACGCGCAATTTCGAGGAAGAGAAAAGAGGAAAAAAAAAGCAAAAGTCGATGAGCAATCAAAGGTAGATCTAAATGATAGAAAAAGACAAGAAGCGACACCAGAAGCCTTTCGTGCTGGAAAAATTCTTTAACGGAGTTTGAACGACGCTGATCGCCTTTCACAGACTGCTGGTCACGCGAGCACGTCTCACAAGTGGAAAATATATAAAATGAAAGACGACGCTGAAAGAATACACCAAAGCGGAGGGAAACGAAGAAGAAAAAAATATTCGTAAAAAAGAACGAAATTGGAAATAAAGAAACGTAGCCACTTCCGTCACCGGCTTCGTTGTCTCAACAAAGGATATACACAGAGATAAAGTCAAAAAAAAAAAGTCTGTCGCGCGTGCCCGATCAGCGCAGCTACCAGACTCGCTTAGCTTCAGAGAAAAAAAATTGCTTAGGAGGTTTGGTTTTCTTTAATTATTAGCGAAGAAACCAGAAAAAAAACGACAAGTTTGAGTGGAAAGGGGGTAAATCTGGGAATAAAAACCAAAAGAAAAGAAATGATCAAGCGGCGACACGCAGCAGAGAGCGCTGCGCTGCAGATAATCGAATACGCAATCGCCGACTCAGCTTCCAAGACGACAGGAAAGGAAAACACAGAGTAAAGAAAAAAATCAGCTTAGCTGCGAAAACACAATGCACAACACACACAAAAAACACGGAGGGAAACAAAGAACACACATACACTCGCCACCACACAAACGAGCGAAAAAAAAAAAACCCAGCCCTCTATTGCTTTTTTGTTTTCCAAGTGTCGAAAAGAGACAGCAAAAGCACCTGAAGAAATTAATTGTACCACTCGGAAAAGAGAGAGAATACCAATTTCTTTTTCCCCTTCACCACACACACACAGAAAAAAAAACGCTTTGGCAAATTTGGTAAATCTTCGTTAATAAGCAATGTGAAGACGGAGATGTGAAACGAGAAAACAGGAAAGAAAATGAAAAGAAAGAGAGAGAGTGTGTGTTTGAGTTTTAGAAAAAAAAAAAGCAGAGAGTGATTATATTTATACGTGCATATATACAAAAGCAGAAATGTGTTTTATGTTGAGAGTTGCAGTGCTGGCGCGTGGCTGTCACGACTGCAAAAGGGTGAAATACCCTCTCTTCTGGTGCGTAGCGGTGCAAAGATGACAATCGCGAGTACGAGAAAGTGACGTGTGGCGAAACCAGAGAAAAAAAAAAACAGCACACAGATAAAAGAATTAGTGATTTGCGGCAAGAGGAAAAAATGAGTGTTTCCTTGTCTGTTTGTTGCTTGCCTTCTTGTATTTTTTCCTTTGCGTTCGACGAGGAAAAAAAGAAAACGGTTGCTAAAAACTGCTTTGCTGTGTCGCAGATCAGGGAGGAGCGTGCAAGCCGTTTGCAAAAAAAAAAGCAAACTAAATAAAATTAATATATAAGGAATAGGAAAGAATAGGAGAATGGAGAGAGCGGAGCACTGTCAATAAGTACTCGGCAGACTTCAGTGGGAAAGTCTCTCAACTCCAATTATTAATCTTTTTTTTTTCAAGCTTCGTTTGTCTCAACTCTTTCCTTCACAGTTGTGTGTCGTGCTTGTGTGGAAGCGTTTTTTGAGAACACGCACATACACAAACGTTTGGAAGTGAGTGAAGAAGTGAAAGCAACAAGGGCACTGATTCTTAGCACGAGTGGCGGCGCAAGAGGTGTCGTGTGGTAATCTCCTTCTTGCCCGGTGAAGTTTGTGCGTCTGCTGTGTTGGTAGTGTGTGCCAGTTCGTTTTGTGGGTGTCAGCTGCCTGCGTTTATCGTGAGCGCAGGAGATCTAAAACACACGAATAAAGCACATAAACAGAATAGGAGAAGGAGAAAGAGTGGGATGCGTGGCTGTGTCAATTGCACTGTGTCAATTGTCCTGTGCCTTCCGCACACAGGCGCAGAGTCAGTTGCGTGTGCAAAAATTGCGTCCAGTGTAGGCGAGTCTTCCTTATCAAGGCATTTGAGATCTTTGCAGAAATGATCGCGAGGCTGCGCATCCGTGCAGCAGCAGCAAAGCACTTTCTAAAGATTTCGTACACTCTTCGGAGCGGTCTCTCGCCTGCATGAGTTGCACTTGCAGCTGTGGCTGCGTGGGTCACGCTTTAAAACACTTTTTTTCTTGTTTCTTATTTAGCGAACGCGCAGAATCGATAACCCATATTCCACGGCAAACACCAAAGCGAGAAAAAAGAAGATAATAGACAACGAAGAAAAAAAAAGCCAAAGAATCAGAAGGGGCACAACAACACACCCGCGCATCTTTTCACACAGTCTCACGCGTTCTTAGTGAGATGAGAAAGTGAAAGAAGGAAAAACAAACAAACATATATAAAAAAAGAGAACTTTTACCAATACACAAACGCACGGAGAAGAAAACCGTTTGCACAAGGCTGGGATTCAAAAAAAAAAAAAGACGCGATGTCGCACTGTGCACATGGTAGAAGATGATCTCACATACGTCGAGCCTCGCCTGTACACCCCGCGAGCAGACGAGGCGCAGCAGACACACTGCGGCCTGCACTTCAAAGGAACATACCAAAAGAAGAAAAAAAAAGGTGAAGAAGAAGGAGAGAAGACGATTCGTGGACTTCCGCGCGGCAGCGGATAAAAGGTGGAGGAAGAAAATGCTGTCTACATCACATCTGCGGTAGGTGTCGCACACCGCCTACAAGCATACCCGCATACGCACACACTCAGACGCCAACGCACGAGTAAGCAAGGAAAAAAAAAGCTATTTAGCTCTCTCTCTCTGTCTAACAGACAAAACAAAACAAAAAGAGAAAAAACACATTTTTTAAACAGAGAAGCTGACACTGCCCGAGCGTGTATGCCGCGAGCGCGACAAGGTGGACCCTAAGTTGCTTGGCACCGACCGCTTGCGCGTCAGCTGCGGCACGTTCGGCTCCTGGTCGATGCCGGGGGTAGCAATAGGTGACACGTCCGACAGCGGCTCCGAGGCGGGCTGCGGTGGAGGCACCTGTGGCGGCGCCGGCGGCGGAGCTGATGCAAATGCAGGTTGAGGTGCTGGCGCAGGTACGGGTGCAGGTGCTGGCACAGGCGCAGGTGCAGTTGCTGGGGCTGGTGCAGGTGTAAGTGCTGGTGCAACTGCAGGTGGCGGTGCTGAGAGGAACGCGGTTGCGGATGCGTGAACAGGTGCGTGTGCCACATGGCGGATCGGGGGCAGCGGAGGTGTCACGCCCGGCGAGAAGTTCATCACCGCGTTGTTCATGCTGGGTGTCGGACTCGCCATGCGGGGGAGTTCGGCCTCTGAGTTGACGCTGGCGCTGTCAGTAAACATCTCCTCCTCCTCGTCGGAGTCGTAGTCGGAATTGTTATTTGCCGCAGCGGCGGCGTTGATGTCCAGCAGTGAGCGCCGTGGTGCCGAGGGATCGACGGCTGCCTCGTGGAAGGAGCGCTCGCTTGTTAGCGAGCTGAGAGACTCGCTCGACGGGCTCTTGCTCCGTCCCCCAGGTGACTCGCGCGGCGTGAGCACGACCACCTCGCGCGGCTTTGCGGCGAAGCAGCACTGCTCCTTGCTCTTCATCTTGCAGAGCACGATGCCGAGGATGAGCGCGATGACGGCGACGATCGCGACGGAGATGCCCGTCCACTGGGCAATCTTGGGTGCCTGCGTCGTGATCGGGTTTGGTATGCGACTAGACGTCGTCGTGGTGACAGTATCCGCCAGCGGCTCCGCCTCCGCAGCGAGGTTCTCAGCGAAGGCTCTGAACAAGTCTGGGTGCGTCTCGTGCTGTTTTGCTTCGTGGAGCATCGAGAGACGCAAAGCTTCGGTCTCGAAATTGCCAAATTCGAGAGAGGCAGGCGGTCTGTTCCACTCGACTGATGCGCCATCCGCCAGTGCAACGTGGCAGCACAGAATAACGGACACAACGATGGCGACCAACAGCAGCATTAGCTGCGAGAGCCTGCTCCTCACGGAAGTGCCGCGCATCAGCGGTGCCATCGCTACCGGTAGTGAACGCAGAGGATCACTCGATCAAACAAATCCGAAAAAAATAGTAATGAAAATAATAAGGACTCAGTGCACGTCACGGAGATAGCGGAAAGACAGTTGAAAAACAAGCGGATGGAAATTGCTGCTATTCGACGCCAGTGAACAGAAGACGAAGAAGACAGAGAGTAGTAAAGCAAGAGAAAACAGGAAAGATTTCGCTGCTACAGCAAGACGAACAACATACGGTGCGATGCCTTAAATTGTTTGCCAGATAAGAAAAAGTGTTCAACCGTGCGGGAGAGAAGTGACAAACCAAAAAAAAAAAGTGTAAAGAGAGAAAACGCGAAATAGAAGATGGAAAAGCAAACAAGAATAAAGTTGGAGAAAAGACAAAAAGGAAACCTATTGAGGATGACAGCTAAAAGAAGCAAGTAAGACGGCGATGCTCAATGCTAAAAAAATGTGCGGTAGTCACTCGGCACAAAACGAGAGAAAGAGAAAGGCAAAGCAGATGAAAAGGAAAAACAAAAAAGGGAAGTCAAGATGAAGGACGGGAGGGCGGCTGTGCACAGAGGGCCTGCTTATCCTTTTTTTTTTGCTGTTGTTGTTAGGTAAAAAAAAGAAAGCAAAAAAAGAAACGAGAAGTAGAGTGAGGCACTGAGGCAACCAACAGGCAAACTTACACTTAAAGTCGGCGGCCAAAAGCGTACGACAAAATAGAGAAAAAGGTCGTCGAACTTAACGCTGCTGCTGGGCAGTGTTGAACCGGATTCGTGTGAACCTTTTCTTCGTTAAGCGGAGATGAAAAAAGCTCCGGTAGGGAAAAAAAAAAAAAAAAAAAAAAAAAAAAAAAACCCACCCCCCCACACAGGAGAAACAAAAAAAAAAAAAAAAAAAAAAAAAAAAAAAAAAAAAAAAAAAAAAAAAAAAAAAAAAAAAAAAAAAAAAAAATATAAAAAAAAAAAAAAAAAAAAAAAAAAAAAAAAAAAAAAAAAAAAAAAAAAAAAAAAAAAAAAAAAAAAAAAAAAAAAAAAAAAAAAAAAAAAAAAAAAAAAAAAAAAAAAAAAAAAAAAAAAAAAAAAAAAAAAAAAAAAAAAAAAAAAAAAAAAAAAAAAAAAAAAAAAAAAAAAAAAAAAAAAAAAAAAAAAAAAAAAAAAAAAACTAAAAAAAAAAAAAAAAAAAAAAAAAAAAAAAAAAAAAAAAAAAAAAAAAAAAAAAAAAAAAAAAAAAAAAAAAAAAAAAAAAAAAAAAAAAAAAAAAAAAAAAAAAAAAAAAAAAAAAAAAAAAAAAAAAAAAAAAATTAAAAAAAAAAATAATCTACATTAAAAACCAAAGCCAAAAAAAAAAAAAAAAAAAAAAAAAAGTTCTTCGCCTGTTGCGCCGCCCTCCTTTCTAATTTTGTCGATCCACGCAACAAAACAGCGTTGGCGGACAAGCGTGGTTGGTGAGAGCATGTTAGATACACCACTGTTCTCCTCGTCTTCCAGCGAGTCTCACTACTTTGAGAACGATTCGTTAGCCTTAAAAACTATCTTTTTTTTCTGCGGTGTAAACACGTTTAGCACGGGCGGCCGTGCGTACCTACGAACTACTACTACACTAAAGATCGGGGGACATAAAACTTGGAGAGGGGAGCAAATAGAAATAAAAAAAGAGGAGTCGGCGAGAAGACGCGCAATAGTCAACAACAGGAACTCTGCCTTTGAGGCTCGGACCACGTCTTCACCGTACCAAGGGAAATAGGTGTGCCACGCCAACCATCACCGTCTGCTCAAAGTGAAAGCTGTAGTGAACACCTTCTCCAACCTGGTTTCCCGCATTCCTCCCTCCGCTTTTTCTCCCACATCTTCACGGACAATTAAAAAAAGAAAAAGAGAAGCGCTGCGCAACGTTCACCTTCACGGAGCTCTTCCTCCGCTTTCAGCCACACTCACTTCTTTTTTCTTTTCTTTTCTTTTAAGCGTACAACTGCTTCTGGCTCTGCGGGAGCGTGGCCTGGATGTTGACCGGGAGGTACTCCTCGATCTTACCCGTCTCCACGAGGCGGCGCGCCTGCTCACCGAAGACGGTGTTCTGGCGCACGTAGGCGCGCAGGCGGCGGCGCTCCTGAACGTGCTCGCTGACGGCGAAGAAGGCGAAGGTGGGGACGCCGACCACGAGGAGGCGGCCGTAGCCCTGCGGGGTGTAGCGCCAGCGCGTCGTCATGAGCTCCGTGACGGCCTCCTTGATCTTCACATCAACGCCGATGTCGAAGAAGTGCGGGGCACCGAACTGGCGGCGGATCGTCGCCGAACCGGCCGTGTACAGGGTGAGGCCACCCGCCACCGCACCAGCCGTCACGAGGTTCGTGCGGCGCCACCACTGACGGTTCTTCTCGATCTGCCAGTCGCTTTCCGTCTGGAACTTGCGCCAGCGGAGCATCCAGTCGTCCAGGTACTGCAGGGTGAGCTCTACCTTCATGATTGCACGGTTGGACTTTCTGAGAGAATAAAAAGTAGACTCAGATGAAAGGAAAAGGGAGAAAGCGACGACGACAACTGTCGATAAAGAAGCCAACGATACTCTTAGGACTATGAAGGCGTGACGCCAAGGAGAGAGGATACTTGACAAACGAGAGAGAGAAAGAGGGAGAGAGAGAGGAAAGATGACAACTTCAAAAAGCCACGCGTGGTGCCACACAACTGGCGCGCCGCTGCATTGAGTGGTACATGACAGTGCTCGCTGCACTAAGACAGTTGAGATTTGTGAGCTTTCATATCGCACATGTATTACAGTGGAAGAGGAATTTCTCATTTCTTTTTTTCCTTCCTTGTCCTCATTTCAAGTCAATCGCCGAGATCAAGAATGCGCACACAGCAAATTAGAGTCGTAGCGCTTTGTGTGTCATTGACCAGCAGGAGAATAAGAGACCAAAAATCTAAGAGTCGCAAAAAAAAAAAAAAAAAAACATCTTACTGCGCGTATGTGACGTGTTAGAACGACAGCAAGGAGGAAGAGGCGGTTGTGCGTCCTACAACTTGCTCTTCGCACACACACGCACCAGCACCCGCACCTACCCTCATCAGAAGCACTTTAGCATTTTGAAGAAAAGGAGAAGGATAGATTAGAGCAGCGGTAACGATTCCTCCTCACACAAAATTCGCAGCAGCGTCACACGGCCAGTGCGCAGCTCGCGCCTGATCTGCGCATACAGCTCCACCGCAGCCTCGAAAGGGTAGGTGCCTGCTGTCAGACGCTGGTGCGTCTCGTAGAGCCGCCGCTTCAAACACCGCTGAAGGTCCTTGACGCGTTTCAGGGATGCCCGCGCGTCCTCCAGTGTTTCCCGCTGCGTCGGCCGCACCATTCCCGACGCCGCTGGACGTTTTGCGTCTATAGAAGTTGAGAGATTCGCGCTGCGTGTACAGCGCAGTGCCACTGCACACCGCACACGGGCCAACTCCGAGGCCAGCAGGCGTCTCTCTGGAAGAATTCGTGCGGCGTAGGAGAGGCCCGATGTGGACCATTTCAGCAATGGACACAAGCCGTTGCCATTGTCCTGTTCGCAGCGGCCTCTCACGATTGAGCTGCTGCCATCTTGTGATGACGACACCGATGGCACCTGATCTGCTGCGGGGTGAACTTGTTTATCCTCTATCGCTTCGGCGTAGCAGGCGAGTACGTTGCGCAGTCGTTCCGCGGTCCTGTTCGTACGCGGTGCAGCAAGCACGAGCCCAACGGCGGCCACCACCGTATCAGGGATCTGTTGAGATGCCTGCAAGACTGTTTCTTCCTCTGCCAGCGCCGCACGCACATCGGCGACGAGGTGCTGCAGAGCCGTTAGGGTTTGCTCGTGCGAGGCCATCACAACGCGTTGGCGCTCACGCGCGAGACGGGCCAACTCGTATCGTTCGCGGAGTGTGTCGTAGGTGACACGTGCCCCGTCGAGCCGCACACGCTCCGCCGACAGAGCAGCATGAGTTACAGTGCTACTGGCTGCTGCGTCGTTCATGTTTGCTTCTCCCTCGCTGTTGTGTGGAGAGGAAGGGACGAAAGAGGGAGGATAACAAGGAAGAAAGCAGACAAAAATAAAAGAGGTGCTTCCAGTATGACTTATTGCTCATTATTTGCAAATATTTCCAAACGCTGTGGATAGCACAAAGTGAGAAGTGATAATTGTTTTTTCTTGTTTGTTTGTTTTCAGATGGAACACGACCGCGTCGTTGCCTGCCGCTCACATCTTAGACGCACCGCTCGGAGAAAAAGCACGTCTTCGATCTTCCTTGGCAACATCTCGCAAAAGCAGGGAAAACGCCGGGGCACAATGTCGCAAAGGCACATCAGCAGAAAAGGATTCCGCCACTGCGAGCCGCGGTGTGCAGTAGCGATCTCACACTGATCAGATTCGTGCAACGCAGCGCACTCGTACACCCTTCCACGCTTGTGTACTAGAAAATCCATTGTTGTTCGCGGTTGTTCGAGGTGAACAGAAACCATAGAAAGGAGGGAAAAAAAGAGGTTACTGTGAACTCCAATGACTCCACCACCACACCACAGCAATCACCGACAGACAAATCTCTCGCACGCCATCGGCGCAGCGCCAATAGACGTGCGACCCAAAAAGGCAAATCTCTCTAATAAAGGAGCACACATACACAAACACGAAGGAGATGGTGCACTACGATCTGAGCCACACAGCAGCAGCAGCAGCAGCAGCAGTGATCTCGTTCTCTCTACTCCTTTTCCTTTCCTGCCGCGTCGTCCATCGTGTCCTGCAGGGTGTCCACCGTGTAGCCCTGCGCGTCTGCCGTATCCGTCGCCTTGCGCACCTGCATGCCCTTCACATCGAGCCACATGTCCATCGGCGTCACAAAGAGGCTGCGCTTCTTCGCCTCGCGGTACTTCTCATACAACTCCTTGCTGCGCGCCTCGATGCGGGCGTCGTCCAGCACGGAGTAGTACGTCTTGCTCTGCCCCGACGGGCGTCGCACCTTCACCTCCACGGTAGGCCAGTACTCGCGGCCCAGCTGCGCCTTGCGAGAGTCGGCCAGCAGCTCTGACAGCTTCGTCGACCCGAACGTGACGTTGTCCGACTGGTCCTCATACTTGTCGCTGTCCAGCTTCAACACGCCCATGCCCACCCGGTCGTCGGCGAGAATGCGCAGGCGCCGCTCCGTCTGGAGCTCCACAAACGGGTTGCCGTAGGCGTCGAGGCGCTTCAAGTCGTCAATGCGGCACCGTATCGACACGTTGCGGTTGTGCACGTCGACCATGCGCTGGTACCACCCCTGCCAGTCGTAGCGCTTGTACTGCAGGTTGTCGTACTGCTCCACCATACCCATCTCAGCGGGCACGTTGAACTGGGTCGGCTCGAGGCCGATTGGACCGATGCGGCGACGCGTCCGCTGCGCCATGCTCGCCGCCGCCGCCTGAGGGACGTAAGCGAGGCGGATGTACATGCGGGTAACACACTCGAGGTACCACGTGCTCGGCGTCGCCTTTGCACCAGCTGGAGAAGCAGGAAGGACGCCGCTCGCCTGCCAGGACGGGTGGCGCCGGCGGATGGCATCGAGCAGCAAATCTAGCACCGCACTGTCCACCTGGTGGCGCCGCACCTGCTGCTGCTCCTGCAGTGCCGCCGCCTTTGCCTCAAGCTCCGCCAGCGACACTCCCGCGTCCCGCAGCAGCTGCAGCGTGCGGTCCACCTGCTGGAAGGAGGTGAGATCGTGCAGGAGCTGCTGTGTCTTCGCCTCGCGAGCGGCAGCGCGGTTGTTGCGGCGCTGCACCACGGCCTGCAACTCTTCTGCGTAGTCGAGAGCAAAAAGACGACGCGTCGCCATCTTCGACCCCACCGCATTCTTCACAAGGTGCTGCATCGCCGAGAGCGTCGCGGCGTCACCGAGCAGCGCACGGGCGTGTTGGCGCCAGCGCGACGGCCAGTCCACCGCCGCCATCGCGGCGTCCCAGTCGATCGAGTGCTGCGCCGCCAAGGCGACGGCCGTGCTGCTGAGATTGAAGACGCGACGCACGTGTGCCTTGGCTGCGTCGTCGACGCCGGACATGAGCGAGCTCAGCAGTGTCTTCACCTCGGCGGTGCTGTCGAAGCGGTCGATTACGTCCGCCACGTCGGCGTCGAGAAGCGCGGCGTCGTCGAGCATTGCCTCGCACAGCGCAGCCTCACGCGCGGCGTCGTACAGGCGAGCAGCACGCAGCACCTTCGAGAGCCGCGCGCAGCCCTGCACCTCCGTCAGCAACGCTTTCAGCGCGGACGCGGCGAAGGTGCGCTTCAGAACCGGGCTCACGAGGCGGAGGGCGTCCGCTGAGACGTGCTGCACATCCCCGCCAACGCCGTCGTCGAGGTGTGCAGACGCAGCTCGCCGCTCCGCCGGAACGCGGCTGTGGCTCTCGGCGACGGCGGTGAGCAGAAAGTAGAGGGCGACAGGGGCCGTCATCTCGGGCGTCCGCACGGCGTCTTCCTTCATCAACGCCTCCCAGGCAAAGCCCAGCGTGGCGTGTTGGGGTGAGACGGCAGACGAGAAGAGTTCTCCTTTGTGGGCCGCAACGCTGTCAAAGAGGACGCGCCACACGGCATCGCCGTAGCCAAGGTACGCGCTGTTCTGCACTAGAGGCAGCACTCCCTCCTTTAAAAAGACGTTGCGCTTCTCGATGGCCTTGCGGCGCAGCACCTCCAGCGCCAGCGCGGCGTCTTCACGGGGAGTGATGGCGGACATCTCGGCCAGACTCTTCTGATGCAGCGCCGTGAGCTCCCGCTCAAAGGCCTCCTTATCAAAGATGTGGGCGGTGTTGAGCTGACCGTAGGCCTGCACGGCGCGGGCCCACGCCTCCTCCATCTTCTGCCGCTGCGCGGCCCCGTCCGTCGCGAGAACAGGGATCACCTCCGCCGCGAAGCTCTGCACCATGCGGTTGGCCTCTGCAGACACCGGCGGCGCATCGGCGACGAGCAGCTGCTCGACGAAGATCGGCAGACGGGGGTGCTGGTCGCCGACCCAGTACTGCAGGCTGCCCCACTTCTTTTGCAGGCGCAGACGCTCGTCGAGGGAGGGGGCCGACGCAGCGGCGGAGCGCAGCACGGAGCTCTCTGGTGCCTGCGATGCCTGGTTGGGCAGCGTGCGCGTGTAGGGGTCCGACTCGCTCGTGCCGAGGCCTTCGTGGACCTTCGTGCGGAACAGATCCGCGGCTGGCGCGGCGTTGGTGACGCTGCGCACAAAGCTGTTGCGCAGGTCCTTGGTGGCCATCGACTCGTGCTTCACGAGGCCGGCGCCGTGGGAGCCGAGGATGCGGTCGCGGTGCTGCAGCTGCAGCAGGCAGGCGGAGACAGCGAAAGCGCGGCGTGCGAGGGTGGGGCATGTCGTGTGTGCGACGCCTCGTGCCCCTGTCTGGGCAGACCGGGAGGCGCGGTACATCTTTTGTTGTTGTGTGTAAACCTTCTCCTTCCTAGTGTGAAAGAGGGAGCGAGTGCGCTAAAAATTATTTGAGAAACAAAGGGTAGGAGATGAGAAAGGTGACGTCGTCGAGTGGCAAGCAAGCGACATGCATTCGACGGAAGTATCAACCTTCACAAAGGTACCACGCATCACAGGAGAGAGAGAGAGAGCATACTTCTCCTTCAACGCTCTGTTGATGCTTCTCAACTAAGACTTTTGTTTTTCTTCGATGTCTTCTGCAGTCGGTAGCAGCACACGGGAATGAACACAAGTTTATAAAAACAAAGCAGAGTACACCTTTAGCCTCAACATAGTCACACACCTGCGCCAACACACACACACACACACATATTCTATTTGACAACTCAAAAAAACAGCTGACTGAGTAGGCAGATGTGCCGAAAGGCGGTTCGCGACGCTGCGGTGCCGCTGCGGTGCTTGGCCAGCTCGAGATCCGCCGTGTACCGCAGCCCGGCGTCGTACGACGCGTTCTCCGCCCACGCCAACCCCAGCAGGAAGCTCGACTGCACCGTGACGAGCACCACAAAGAAGGTCAGCGCCTTCATGCTAAACGCCTTCACCATCTCCGTCGTCATGCCCACCACGGCGGCCGCGTTGCGTGTCGTCGGCGAGGGCAGCGCGCCAGCTCCGCGGTAGTACAGGTAGCGAACAAGCGCGTAGACCGTCCAGAGCGGGACGTACAACCAAACGTAGCGCACGACTCCTGGCAAGCAGAACACAAGCAGCAGTGGCACGAGCACGGCGGCAAAGGCAACAAAGCTGGAACCTTGCGTGAGCACTGTGGGGAGGTCGTCGAGCTCGAGGCTGCCGATGCGCAGCAGCACCTCCACAATGAACACAGAGTCCGTCTTCTCCTCGTCCACCTTCACCACCGCCGGCTGTGCACGTTCCGGGTCCAGCGGAAGCAGCAACAGATTCAAATACTCCCACACCGGCGTCAGCAGGCCCGAGAAGATGTTCGCCGCGCCACAAACGCAGAAGCGGCGCCACCCGCCCTCGATGGCGTCGAAGTGGTACTGAACGTACAGCAGCATCGCGCCAGCTTTGAGGGAGCACACAATAATGTAGTAAGGGTGGAACTGAAAGAGAAGGCGCTGGCTCTCCAGCCGTACTGCCTCCATCGTGTTTGTCAGCGCCTCGGCCACCACCGGGGCGGGGACGGCGGCAGGTGGGTTCTCTGCATGATACACACCCATTTCCACACCTCGCGAGCCTGCAGAAGGAGACGGGGTGCCGGGACGCCGATGCGCCGTTGACGACGCCTCCGCAGCGCCGTACGCGTGCGACGCAAAAGTCGTGTGGTGCGGCATATCCTCCATCTGCACGCTTTCTGGCGCCGCGATGCCGCGAAAGAAGGCTGCGCTGTTGTACAGCTCCACCGGCGACATCATCGGCGTTGTCTGCGCCGACACCACCACGATGTGTCTGTGCTGCGTCAGGCGATGCGCCTCCGCTGCGGAGGGAGGCTCGACGATGTGCGCCGCCCTGCTCATCCACAGCACGCGACTCCACTGGCGGAACGTCTCGCCGACGCTGCGGTCGCGCTGGGCAAGCAAGTTGAAGAGGGCGTTCGTGAGGGTGAGGGTGACGCTGGCGGCGAGCAGCACGAAGAGGGAGGGGATCATCGTCTCGGCGGGAAGGGTGTCGAGAATGGAGGGAAGCGGAGGTGGTGTTGTTGTGGAGGTCTGCTGCGGGGGGCTGTGCGAGGTCACCGGCGCTGGTGCCGCTGTCGTCAGTGCCGGACCATGACTCGGCCTACCGCGTGCCACCATTTGGTGAAGTGTTGAGAAGTGCTGATTCGCCTCGTGGAGAATGGGGGGAAAAAAACAAAAAGAGGGCGAGATAAAAGTGCGGTTCTTCGGATCCAGAAAAGAAAAATAAAGAGACCAGCTGTTTGGTCGGATAACGATGACAGTGACAGATGCGGCGCAGTAGGGCGATATTTTTGACAGGTGAGTGCGCTCAAGCCCTCTTATTTGTTGTTGTTGTCGGTAATGACGTGGTCAGCTTCGCTTTCTTTCCCGACGTAGCAAGAAATCCTAAAAAAAAGAGAAGGGAAGAGAGGAAGAGAAAAGCAGAAAAATGAAAGTGAAAGTGAGGGGTTTGCAGCCAATATCATTGCCCTGCGAGAACTCCGCAGTTCTTTTGTTCAGTTTATCACTCCCTATTGCCGTTGACTTCACACTTGCTTGTCATGCAATTGCGTCCTGCCAGCACTTGTCCTTCTAATGTGTCAAAAATATCCCTCTTCGCATGCGAGGTTTCCACCTCAGCTCAGAGCAACCTCTTTCTCACCAAAACACCTGTTGAATTGAGAAGCTAGAAGAGCGCCACGGCTTTGGGCATGCCGGTTCACCGAGGCGTTGAGAAGAAGGAGCGCTGTCAGGCATCCCTTATCCCAAATGCGTTGCCAAGACTTGAGCACTTCTTCTACCTTTTTCCTTTTTTCCTTTTCTTCCGCTGTAAAGTGCGCTGTGTCATCGCAGGCGCAGATGTCAGGCGTATGGAAAGACACCCGTCACGGGGGGAAACACACACACACACGCAGACAAAAACAAAAAATAAACAAGAGAGATGGCAATGGTAAATACTTGTACAATGATAACTCGTCTATACATCGCGGGATACGAGATAACTCGGAGAGGAGGAGCAAAATTAAGATACAAATGAGAAAGATACCCACGTCTTAAAGAAGACACACTTCGACGTGTCTTCAAAGTGGTGGACGCGGACGTAGGTGATGAAGGGCAGCGCGTTCGGAAGCGCGGAAATGAGAGCAAAACGTGGAGCATTTCAAACAGAAGGATTTGAGTGGTGAGGTAGCGGCGGCGGGGAAAGCAGCAGCCGCGGTGAGCCCACCAGAGAACACGCACCCTTGCACACAGCATGAACAAACAGCAAAGCAGAGACCCACGCACGAAAGCTTACACGGCAAAGTCCTCGGGCGACGGAAGGGTGAGGGGCCGCGCCGCGTAAACCACTGCTGCGGGTGGGTCACGACGGGTGGCGTCCACACCAGCCCACTCACGGTGTGCGGCGTTACTCCGCTGGGCCGCGTTGACCGCGTCCTCTTCCTGCAGGGCAGCCTGCAGCTCCTGGATGATGCGTGCGGCACGGTGGTTCCAGCGGCGGTAGTTCTGCCTCAGCGCGGCGTTGTACTGCTCCTCCTGCAGCTGCTCAGCCCGCAGCTTATGCCGCGGAATGTCCTCGTCAAGCTCGCGGGCAGCCTCGCTGTAATGCGCCGCCTGCCGCTCCTTCGCCCGCTGCGCCTTTTCGCGCTTTTTATCCGCACCCTTCACAATTGCGTCCCCGCGCGACACACGCTGGTCAACGAGACGGCGCAGCGTGTCCTGCTGGCGCTCCTGCCGCGTCACGCGGAGCTGCGCACGCTGCCGCAGGTAGGCCTCCTGCTCCGTTTTCCCCTCGCTGTAGCGCTCCGCCTGTTGCCTGTGCCGCTGATGCATCTCCTCGACGAGGCGGCTGTGGTCCATTTGAATGGTTTCTAGCACGGCCTCGCCATTCTCAAAGACCACCTGCGAGCGTGCACGGCTCGTCGCCCGCTTTGCCGCCCACGTGCTTCGTTTTGCCTCCCGTGCGGCAGCCAGCTTGTCCTCCATCTCTTGGCTGTGGATTTGCGCCAGCCGTGCCTTCTCCTCCCGCTCCTGCGCGCTCTGCGCGGCCCGGCGATCCCGCACCTGGCGGGCGTACTCCTGCTTCGCCTGCTCCCGGTCGTGCAGCTCCCGCTGCTTGCGCTGCCGCTCACTCGCCAGATTGGCCAGGTTGCGCGTGCGCCGCTCCTCGTTCGACCCCGCACGCTCCACCGCCTCCACCTGCGCCTGCACGTTGTGGCTGCGGCACTGCAGCGCCTTCGCGTCGGTGCGGTCGTTGCGGTCCTTGTAGTAGGCCACCTGGATACTCCGCATCTCCTCCACCTGTGCGCGGCGCTGCTTGTCGGCGTACTGGCGCTTCTGCTCCGCCTCTGCCTCGGCGTTGATGCGGCGGGTGTAGGTGTCGAGGAAGCGCTGGTTTTGTCGCAGCTCCATCCGCCATCGCGTCTCAGCACCGCGGCGCTGCACCTCGTCGAGCGCGGACTGAATCAGCGCGATGCGGTGCTCGACCTCTGCGGTGTTGACGCCTGACGGCGGCGTGCCGGTTGTCTCCTCCAGCAGGCCGCGCAGCTGCACCGTGTAGCCGTTGTACTCCTGGCAGAGGGCGTAGTCGTCGGTGGTGTCCTTCGCGGCCCTGCCGCGTGGAGAGGACGAGGGAGGAGAGGCAGCATCCCTCGCAGAGCCGGTGGGTGGGTGGTGTCGGGCTTGGCTCATGGTGAGCAAATCAGTAAAAGCAAGGATCAATGGTACAATATATGAGTAACGGGTGAAGCAAAAAAAAAAAAAGAGAAGTAGAAGAAAATGAAAAGAAGGAAGTTCGGAGATCTCTACCTCAGCTTCAGGTATAAGCGTTTTGCGGGTTTTTTTCCTTTGGCGATGGCGAGCATGTATTTTTATATGTTTGTGTGTGTGTGTGTAAAAGAGCGTTGTAGGTTTTGACAGGCGAATATCGAAAAATGAAAACGGTGATAGAAGAGAAGGACAAGAAGGATGGGTTGGCAGGAAAGAAACGAGCAACCGCAGCACGCGCTCTCTCATTCCCGCAAGCCGCTGCGAAGACGATCGTCGATGACAACACCAAAAATAAACTGAAAAGTTCTTAAACTCTCTGTAGCCGTCCACTGTCATAGCGGCGCGAATCGGCAACGAGTGTGTTGGCCGAACAACAACAAAAAAAAACACGCTCTTTTTGCTTGCTTCTCTCTCTCTTTGTTTTCGTTTGTTTATGAGATCACGGTGCATCTAATAAAGGCGGCCATTTTCCGCCGTGGCCAGCAAACTTAAACACATAGGCACACAACAGGTAAAATTATCGAGTTGTCTGGTCAGCTTCTCTTCCAGTACCTAAAAGCAGACAACAGCGCTTCTATGCTTCCGAGTTCCTCTTTTTACTGCTCTAGAGCGCTCTCTCACGCCCCTCCGACAACTTCACCATAAAGCACAGTGCGTCATCTCCAACAACAGAACGGGGCTGCCAACGTCTTCTAGCTGCCGCGCCGGCGCTGATGCTCGCGCAACTGCCGCAGCAGCAACTCCCGTCCCAGTCTGGCGCGCTCCTCCGGCGTGCTCTGCATAATCTGATCTACCAGTGAGGCAGACGTCGTGGCCGACGATGAGGCCGCTGCACCGCCACACGCGCAATTCGCCGTCATCGCCTTTCCACCTGCGGACGGCGCGGCTGCGGCACTCGGTGGAGCTGCGGGAGCGGGAGATTGCGCCAGCCGCGTGTACACCTTCGCCGACGTGGTCAGCGGCGCACGCGCTTTTTGCGAAGACAGCGAAGGCGTTGTGGTGCGTTGCGTCGTCGTTGTGCGTGCCTGCTGTGGTTTGGCTGCAGGCCGTGGTGGAGAGCGCGACGGCCCTCGCGTGGACACCGAAGCGGTGCGTCCCTGCGGACGCGGCGGTGGGGAAACGCTTGACGACGCTGCCGCTGCCGCGCTGCCCTCCCGCTGTGTGCTGACGGACGCCGCGGCGGTGCTGCGGGACCGAGCACGGAGGGCAGAGCCAAGAGAGCGGCTACTCGGACTACCACCCGCTTCTGCGTTGGCCAGACGCGAAAAGAGCTCACGAGCGGTGGTGACGTGCTCGGTCGGCGAGATGCTGGTGGCTGCGCCAGCAGTATGCCCAGTAATTACCGCAGAGGAAGAAGATGGTAAAGCCGTCTCTGCTACCGCAGATGCACCACCGCCCTCGCCATGACGGGCAGCAATGTGCGCGCGTCGCAGTGCCTCGCTCTTCGTCGTCTTCACCGGCACCACGACGTCGGGCCGACACGCATACGGGATCAGGCGCCGCGGTGCTGGCTGGAAAGAGAAGTTCTCGTCGACCTCGATGCCCTCTGCAATGGCGCGTTGGCGCTGATGCTGCTGCCTCCACTCTTCCAACGCCAGCGCACGGTTCTCGCGAATCTGCGCAATGAGCTCGGGGTCGAGCTTCTCCCGCTTCACCTTCGGAAGGCTGAGCGGCGAGCCCTCCAGACTGCTGCCACCGTTTCGGGCATTGGGAATGCTGCCAGCGCGCTTGGCGTTTGCCGCTCCGGTGCCCACGACGGTGGAGGCCGGTGGCGGACGTGCCAGCAGCGCCGCCTGCTGCGGCACCGTCTGCGTCTCAGCGAAGTGGCGGAAGACGACAGCGATGAACTCCGCCTCGCGCAGCTTGTGGCGGCCGCAGTTCTCCACGGCACTCAGCAGCTCCTCCGTCTCCTCAATGCTTAACAGATCAAAAGAGGCGCGAGCGAGCAGGGCGACCGACTGCGGTGCGGAGGCGCGGTACGTTGTGCGTTGCGTGTCACAGGCGCGCCGCGACAGTGCACGGTACTTGGCGGCGAGAACAGCGCGGTAGTGCTCCTGCTGCAGTCGGCGGCGGTCCTGCGCGAGTAGCATTGCCTGCTCCGCTCGCGCCACCTTCGCCTTCTCCTCGTCAAGCCGCATTTTTAGCTGCTCCCGCATCGTTTCGCGCTGCGACTGGCGGTAGAGGTGCTGCACAACATCGGGATCGCGCTCGCCGGCGGCAACCTGCGCGGCCACAATGCGCTGCGAGACGGCGGAGAGCGAAGGCTGGTGTGGGTCGGTTGATGGGCTGGCAGCGCGTGGGGCTCCATCGGCCGCCTCTCCCCCGTCTCCCTCCTCGACGACTGCACCGTCGCCGGTCGTCTTCGCCTCCACCACCGCACCGCGCGCACAAAGGCGGTCCACCACCCCTGCCACCTCAGCCTGCCGCATCAGCAGTGACGGCGCACGGCGGCCTGCCTCGGCCTGCTGCACGACCAGCGGCTTCACCTCTGCCTCGAAGACGCGACGATCTTCAGCCTCCGCGTAGAGCTGCTGGAATACCGCCGGGCCAGCCGGGGCGAGAGAGGCGGGGTCCAGCCGCGCGGCACGCACGGTGAGCGGCCGGAAGGTGCACTCCTGCAGCTCCCGCTCCACCTCCTGCTGCTGCTTCACTGCCATCCACTGCTTCCGCCGTATCACCTCCGACTGGACGCGGTTCTCCGGCCGCAGCGAGGACGGCCGCCGCATCCGCGCCGCGAAGGGGGACACCTGCGGGGCAAAGGGGCAGTCCCGGCGTCGTCGCGCCTCCTCGAGCACCGCCTGTCGTGCCTTCTCCAGCGCCACCCACTGCTGCTTCGCCACCTTGGCCCGCATGGCTTCTTCGTAGATGTCGGGAGGGTAGGCGGAGCTGCCGGTGGAGCCGTCGTCGCCGTCGTCTGCGGTGTAGCTGCGGGAAGGGTGGAGAGAAGAGGCCCATTGGCTCGACAGCACCGCTGCTCCTTCGGTGCGTGACAGCGCCTGCATGAGCGCCGAGGAATAGGTGGTGAGGTGCTGCAGCGTGTCGGAGGCGGTGCCGGCGCTGTGCGTTAGCGCCATAGCCGCTGTCTGCTGCTCCGCACGGATGGAGCTGGTATTGTAGCTCCCACCAAACGGGGAGTGCTGCTGCAGCTCCTCGACAGTACTGCCCATGGGTATCAGCGAAGAAGAGGCGTCGGCGGAGTGTGGCATGTGCGGACGCTCCGCAGACGACGGCGGCGGTGGTGGCGTTGGTGGCACGAGAAGGTCCGGCACGGCCGTAGTTGCTGCGGTGGCAGTGCGGGGAGGCGGCGGGGCCATCGCCTGGGGGACCGCGCCGGCCGGCGCTGGTGAAGGAGGTGGCGTCGACGGCGCCGTGCTGCCGTTTGCGGCTGTCGCTCCGACTGGGGGAGAGAGAAGGACGTCGCCGCGAGAGCCGAGGCGAGAAATGAGGTGGTTAATGTTGGCGTCCGAGTCGTCGGTATCGACAGGGATCGGGCTGCCCATTGCCGTCACCTCTGCCGGGTAGCAACTCGTCGCAGGAGTGTGTTCGCCGGGCGTGCTGCCGTCATTGCGCGTGGTGGTGAGCACTGCTGTGTGGTCGGCGTTGGTGGAGGCGAAGGCGGAGGGCGGGTGTGCGGCGGAGGAGGCGTTCCCGCCGCGGCTCACTGCGTCGATCCAACCCGGTGGGCGGCGCCGGTTCGCGGCGAGGAACTCGGCGAGGTCGACGGAGTCGTTGGAAGACGGCGACGTGGGCTGTGCGGTGGAAGTGTCCCCTGCCGGCATGATGAACGCGGAGCGGGTAGTGTGGTCCAGCTGTTGTTAGAAGATCGCTGCCTCTTTTTTTCTTCTCTATGTGGCACTGTCGCTCTTCTAATGTCGGCAACTACGGTGAGCTGTTTATGTACGCGGGTGTGCTTTTATGGCAGAACTATATGTCTGTGTGTGTGTGTGCGTGTATGCGTGTGTTTATGCGGCGCTCCACCAGGGAAAAAAAAAAGAAATTAGCGTCCTGCGACGAAGCTAAAGTTGAGTCCTGTAAAACAAGAAAAAACGAATGAGAGTGCGCAGCGACTGCGTGGGTCGAGTTCAAGTGTGTTGAATTCGACAATTAAAGTGATCCCAAAAACGTAAGTACAGCGCTTCGCCGAGAAAGAAATGCAACAAAGGAAAAAAGAAAACGAAAGAAGTACACGTCTATGGACCTAAGGTGTGCGTGACGCAGCAGCAGCGTTACTCGATAACAACACGTCAGATGCTTCTTCTTCTACAACTTGGGAAGAGAAACGTCAGCGACAAGAGTCCATGGAGAGTGGGGGGAGGGAGAAGTGGGAAAAAAGGACGAAGATGGGAACACACCAACAAAAAACAAGACCACCACGATCGCTCGCAGCGATTTGCCGTTTGCATATGTGTCTCCATGCTAGCCAAAGCAAATTGGCAATCCGAAGCCTCGCTCAATGCGAGACGTACACTCGATCTTTTTTTTTGTTTTTCACCGAATAAATACTTGTGTTCTTTACGGACATGCAGCCCACACTGCAACAACGATTTAGTGGTCTAATTTACATCAGTAAGCGTTGCGCGCTGCCGCTCACAGTGTCCGACATTGCGCAGCTGCAACACTAGCGCACAAAAAGAATAAGAATAATCACGAAGCTTCTCAAAGACAAAGGAAAAAAAAAGAATAGGCTGGAGAAGAAGGTACTGCATCAACACAAGTTCAAAAGACCGCCAAGAAAGAATAGAGACAAGAAGAACGTGCTATCGGCGAAAGTCATTCCACCACATGCAGCAGACGTCGCACTGCATCTCCGCCGGTAACGCTGCCCCTTACGCAGCTGCTGGGGACGGCGTGAAGGCGAGATAAGCAGGCTGCGCGTACCGCTTCTCCGACAGGCGCTGCGCATCCGTCACTGTTCCCTGCGCGGGCCGGGGTTTTGGGGGCCCCCCCCGCGCCGCCGGGGCAGGGCCTCCTCCCTTTCCCCCCCCCCCCCCCCCCCCCCCCCCCCCCCCCCCCCCCCCCGGGCCCCCGGGGGGCCCTTTTTTAAAACCAAAAAAAAAACCCCCCCCCCCCCCCCCCCCCCCCCCCCCCCCCCCCCCCCCCCCCCCCCAAAAAACCCCCCCCCAAAAAAAAACCCCCCCACCAGCCGAAAAAAAAGGCACCAAACCGGGGCCCCTCCCCCCCCCCAGAGGGGAAAAAACAACCCCCCCCCCCCCCAAAAAAAAAAAAAAAACCCCCCAACCCCCCCCCCCCCCCCCCCCCCCCCCCCCCCCCCCGGGGGGGGGTGTTGGTTGTATTTTTGGCCCCCCCCCCAACGGCGGGCCCGGCCCCCCCCCCCCCCCCCCCCCCCCAAGAGAGGGAAAAACAAAGACCCCCAACCGCACCGCGCCGGCGCCGCCCCCCCACCCCCTCCCCCCCCCCGCGGGGCGGGGGGGGGGTGGGGGTTGGGGGGCAGAGGGCCAAAGAAGAATGGACCGTTCTTGATGTCACCCGCGTACGTGCCACGGCCGCTGCGGTCGAAGAAGCACAGTGTCTTGTTCGGCACTGTGTAGTCGTACTGGAACCCACGTCGAGGGTTGATGTGACTCGTGTCGAAGGCGACGCCGGTGTTGCGCCACGTGCGGTACTCTGGGAACTTGAGCAGGTTTGTGTACTCGGTGAGATGGAAGACGAAGTCCCAGTCGATGACGTTGTCGCGGTTGTCGTAGCGCTCTGCCATCTCCTGCCGCACCCGCTGCGTCCACTGGGCGGCGATGTCGACAACAGAGGCGTCGCGGCCCCAGTGCGCTAATTGACCTTCCACAAAGTCTCTCTCCTTGTACTTCATCTCGGTAAAGGACACGATCTGCTGCAGGGGCGAGTTCTCCGCCTCAAGGCCCTTGCGCAGCCGCTGCACCACGTTGCGCACCTGCGCCGCCGTGATCTCGCGCAGGAGGGAGTTGCCGTAGACATCGAGAAACATCAGCACACGCTCCTCCAGCTCCTCGAGGGCGAACATGCTGTCGAGCAGCCACTGCAGGAAGAAGAGGTGGCGGCAGTGCAGGCGCAGGTTCGGCTCGTAGAGGTAGAAATGGTAGGTGGGCGAGGACGCCGTTGCCGGCGCAGTAGCCTCAGCAGCACGCAAGGAAGAGAGCGTGCGGAGGATATGGCGGATGTCACTCGCACCGGCCAACAACACATGCACATCGCTCGGAGCACTCGCAGGACCACCGCTAGTTAAAGGCGCAGATTCCTTTTGGGCCGCTTGCTTGCGGCTCTGCACCTGTGCCAGCAGCTCATCGAAGTCGAGCGAGGCTTTGTTCTTTGCTTTAGCAGGAGCAACACCGGAGATGGTGGCGGTGTTAGCAGGAGGACTGGAGACAGGAGCAGAGACACTCTCAGACTCTGCAGGCGGCTGCGGCTGCGATGTGCGCGGCGGGCGAGTGGCCAGCAGTGCGGCGAAGTCTACCGCAGGCGACCAACCCCAGCACACCTCCATGCCGATGGAGTTGAGGAGATGCTGCTGCTCGTTGCGCAGGTACTTGTCGCTCATTGTGAAGAGAGAGTAAATGAAATCTATGTGCGTACTTCTTGATGGGGAACTGAATATGGCCCGTCGTGCGTCTAGAAAGCAGTCTATCTTAGGTAAGACGAAGATGAAGATCAAGAAGAAGGGGAGAAGGAGTGAGGAGGATATCTTCCATGATCGTATGTGTGAGTGGAGCCGAATGAGAACTACAACGGTTTCGACAAAGAAGCGCATGAAACGCGACCAAAAAAGAGAAGCAGAGGAACCAGACTTCTCTGTGCGGAGTCTCGTGGAGAGAGTGCTCTCCGCCATTTGACTATCCACCAAAGCGCTTAAATTATCAGTTTCTTTGTCCTTTTTGTTTTCTCTCTAACGCTCAGTCAACCACAATCTATCACCGTTGCAGCCCGTCACCAAATGTCGTATACCGCAGCGAGGGAGGGGCCGTACGCCATCACGCTGGACGGCTGGTGCTGCGACGCGGGCCACACACAGGTCACATGCAGGTCCTTCACTGCCTTCCCCACCTCCACGATCACCACCGAACTCTGATCTGCCGCCTCCTTCACCTTCATACAGCCGCCGAACTCCGCCCACTGCTCCGCGTTGCACCACTTCATCTCAATGTTGTGCAGACTCACCGTCCCCTCGCTGTCGGCGGCGTAGAGGGAGAGCAGCGGCACCGACAGCGACACGACGCTGTGAACGTGTGGGAAGGCAGAGCGGAGGGGGTGCGCCGTGGCGATGATGCAGAGCACCTGCAGAGAGGTGGTGAAGTAGTGGCTGCCTTCCTCCTGCACCGCGGCGCGGCACACACACGCCTTGCCAGCCCGTGTGAGAAGGAGAAGATCAGCAGCGGCAACTACTTTACTAGGCGGTGGCGCGGACGTACCGCTGCCGTGCGGGGCGTCATTCGGGGCCTGCAGGCCGTACAGCAGCGTCGGCACCGCGTCGCGCAGCTCCCCGTGCAGCTGGCCGAGTGGGACGGCTTCCTGTACGCGGTGGACCGCCACGCCGGCTGGTGTCTCCGCCGCCCGCGCGTCCTCGAGGCGCCACAGCGCCACCGTGCCGTCGTTGCCGCTGCTGAGGAAGCAGAACCGCGTGGGAGCGGCGTGAAAGCCGACGGGGCGGAGAGCGAGCAGCGAATGCACAAAGGCGCTGGAGTGGGCATTGGCCGCTGCGCACACCGCCGCCCCTGCCGCGAGATCGAGCACACGCACCGACCCGTCAAAGGAGCCCGACACAAGGAGGGAGTGGTGCCGCGAGAGGCCCTCCACGCTGCGGGGTCCGGTGAAGAAGAGGGCGGTGACGCCGGTCGCGTGTGCCCGCTCAAAGCGGCGCACCAGCTTGCGGCTCGCCAGGTTGTAGACCTTCACCCACCCGTCGCGGTAGCCAACAGCCACCCAGTCCGGGCCGGCGTCGACGCCCTCCGCCGTGTCACGGGCCAGCGACAAAACGCCTTCAGTGTGCCGTAGTGAGTTACCGCAGAGCTCGCCACTCTCCGCATCCACCACATCCACCACGCCATCGGCACGCCCCACGAGCAGCAGCTTCTGCTCCGACAGCAGCAGAGGGGCACAGCAGCACGCCGCCTGCTGACCCGCGTACGGCAGCCGCCTCCGCACCTCCTTCGGCGCCGTCAGCGGGTACTGGAGAAAGGTGTCCGCCCACGCTGTCTCGCCTGGCAGCGTAGAGTCCCGATCTCGCTTACGTGGGGCGACATCGGCATCCGCAAGCACGACGGCACCACCGCTGCTATTCGCTGGCAACGAGGACGACCCGCCTGCTGCGGCGCGTGCCAGCGCAGCCGCCAGTCGGCCCACCGGCGCCTCCGCGGTAAAACGGATGGCGGTCTTCAGCTGCTGCAGCAGTGCCGTGCGCCGCTGTCGCATCTCTGGGGTAACCCGTCGCGTCGCCGCCGTGCTGGCCATGCCGCCGCCGTCGTGCATCGCCCGCTGCCCCTGCTCGATCATCTTCTCGAGGCGAATGTAGCGTGCAGGCGTGTCGACCTTCATGACCTGAAAGATCGGTGCGTTCAGCAGCAGCGAGCGGGCAGCCGGGACGAGACCGTGCAGCTCAACCATCTCCTCCAGAATGACTTCGTAAAGCGTTGCCTTTACCTCCTCCGGCAAGAGAAGGCCGTCGACGTAGACGTGCAGCACCTCCGCCCAGCTCCCCTCCATCACGGCCTCCTCCAAGCCACGCTCCGACGCTGATGCGAAGGGTTTGGCTGGTACTTTCGCACTCGAACTTGTAGCAGCGCCATCCGCGGAGACGTGAATGACGTTGTAGGGTATTTTGGACTCCGCTTGCAGTGCGCGCAGTGACTGGTGGTAGCCGTTCTCGTCGAGGAACTCGTAGACGCAGCGCAGCACCCGCTCGTGGGAAATGACCCGCGACGACGCGGAAGAGGTGCTCTGCAGGGCAGCGGAGGCAGTTGTAGAAGAGGAAGCCATGTTCACTCGTGTAATGTACACGCGACGGCAACTACTAGAAGGAGATTCGAGTCGGAAAAAAAAAAGGATGTAAACAACTTGGGCATCGATATGAAAAGTGCGGAGAGGAGAAAAAGAGTGAGAAATAGTTTACAACAAAAGCCGATGAATACGCACAGTCTTGATAAAAGGACATCACGAGGCACATATTTAACAGTGGCTTCCTTTACTTCAGTCTCGAACACACTGGAAGGTGGTCGTTAGAGTTGCTGCGCTTTGATTGGGAAGAGCTCCATGTGGGGCATCTCACAGACAATCAGGATGAAGAGAAGCACACAAAAAGAGAAAGCGGCAACTCCCTTCAAATAATAAAGGCCCAAGTCGGTTTTTTTTTTTTTTTGCTCCGACGTACATCAGCAGACAAAGATGGCACGATGCCAAAACGCAGAGGAAAAAGGGAGGTGGGCATGATGGACTTCATCATGCCTTTCCAAGCACAGACGCACAGGCTGCGGAATGGAGGAAACTCCGGCATTACTCAATGTGCCGCTCACAGGTGACACGGACCTTTTTTTTTTTCCACATCTCCCACCGCTCACACATCACTTGAGAGGCGGCTGGCGTTGCTGCTCGCGCTCGCGGTGCTGGGCGATAATGCGTGCCAGCTTCGCCAGCGCCGCCGACTCGCGATTTGCCTGAGCCCGGACCAGCTGCTCCCTTCTGCGACGGAGCGAGAGGCCCTTCGCGTCCAGCTTCTCCCGCACCATCTTCCGGGCCTGCGCAGTCGCCACGGCCCACATGTCCGCCTCGGAGGTGACGGTGTCCCCGTCGATGTAGCGCCGCCGGCGCAGCACCGGAAGTATGTCCGCCGCCCACCGCCGCACCATCCGCTCCTCCATCGCGCGCCGCAGCTGCGGGTCGGCGAACTCCTTCTCCGCCGCATCCAACTCAGCCGCAACGTCCTCTGATGCGCTTTGCTGGAGCCGCTTCTGTCCGCTAAGAGGCGAAGAAGCAGACGAAGGCGGCAGCGACCTCCCGCTGCTGACGGGACCGCCGAAGAGGTGTCCGATGCGCTCCGCTCGTGCCCGATCGCGCTGCCGACGCGTCTGTGCGTCCGCCGCACGAGTTGCCTTCGCGCGCTTCAACTCAATCGTGGCCGCGACGGCGTGTGACGTCGGGGCCAGAAAATACAGGTCGTCCTCCTCTTTGTCGTTGCCGTCTCCGCTTTGCTCCGCGCCACCGCTGTGCATGCCGCCCAACACACTCGTTGGGTCGCGGCGCATACGCGTGGTTGTCACGACGGGTGTTAGTGATGCACGCGACGCCAGGGGAATGTGAGGCTTGGAGAAGTCGATGGGACGGCGCGGCGCCGCGGTCGACGGTGCCGCAAATGCGAAGCGAGTTCGCGACGGCTCACTGCTGCTGCTGCTGCTGCTAGTGCTGCTACTAGTGCTGGTGCTGCGACTGCCGCCATATAGCGCGAGAGGGGCGGCAGAGGGAGCGACGGGCGTGACACATGCCGAGGAGGCAGACGCTGTGGCTCGAGACGGCGCGGCCGTGCGTGACTCCGCTGCGCGTCGCGTCACCGTCGCTGGTGTGTTGCCAGCTGCAGTGCTGCGGGAAGTCGGTCGGCTGCGTGCCGTGCCTGTGTTCCGCGTAGCTGCCATCCGCCGTGCCGCTGCTGCTGCTGCCGCGGCTGCCGCGGGCGGTATCGGCACCTCTACCGGTACCGCTTCCACGACGCTGGTCTCCGTCTCCCCCTCCTTCTCACGCAGCTCCGTGCATTGCGGACAGAGGAACGTGAGGGGCCGCTCCGCCAGCCCGAGGCAGTCCAGGTGCGCCGCGTAGGGGCACTGCCGGCGGTCGCAGAAGATCATCCGCGCTGCGTTGTTTGCCTGGTGGCAAATCGCACACGCCACGAGCTCCTGCGACTCGTGCGAGCGCCGCGGAGCATCCTCCCACTCCTCCTCGTCGTCCTCGTCGTCGTAGTACGTCTCCTCCCACGCCTTGTAGTTGCGCCGCCGCACCTTCGTCTCTTCCTCTTCCTGTGTGGCGGGGTTAAAGGCGTAGATGCGTGTGAAGCGCGCCTTGCACGACGGGCAGACGTTTGTGTTCTTGGCCCACTCCTTGATGCAGTAGGAACAGAAGAGGTGGTTGCACGAGTTGAGGCGTCCGCGGGGGTTGTCGACGGGGTGGATCTCGGTGAAGCAGATGCCGCAGATGATTTCGTAGGCAGTGGACGATTCGTGCGGGGAGGCGGGTGTACTAAGAGAGGAGGCGGCGGAGGGGGTTGAGAGAACTGCCGCCATCTTGGTGGGTGGTAGAGGATCGGGCTCCATGGGCTAGTGCATTACAGCGCTGTCGTTTTCTTTCTGTTGTTCTTGTTGTTGAAGGTACTCCCCTTTGTATAGTAGTAGGGCGAGAATAAATGTGTTGTGGGTGTGAACAAAAACAAAACCTTTTTTTTCTCTTTAGCGCTCGTAAAGACCGATGAGCGAGTTGAGTGTATATGAAAGAGAGAAGGAAAAGATTGAAACGAGACCAGTAGAAAAAAAAAGTGTGAGTAGTGTGTGTTGAAGGGAAAGAGGAGAGATCGTTTTCCCGCCGTCTTCCGCTTCGTTTGAGTGTATAGAGGGGAATAAGTGAGTGTGTGCAACGCAGAATTGTGATCTTTCTTCTGTGTGTAGTGCGAGAAAAGGGGGGAAAAAAAGAGAGAGTCGTTGCTATAAGTGTGAAGAGGGAAGAAAAAGAGAGGGAAGTAAATTAGAGAAGTAAAGCAGTCTAGTGAAGACGCCGTTCCTCTCTTCCCGCAATTCTTTGCGGAGAACGTGGCGACTCACTCTCGTAACAAAAAGCGAGACAAGACCCGCTGCATCAGTCGTGGTGCAATGAACACGCTGCAAACTAAAATCAGAAAGACGTCTTCTCTTCTCGAGTGTCTCGTTGCTGCGCATCAGCCTCGAAGAGTGAATGCGGTGCCAGTGCTGTGGTAAAGAAGAATACTTATTGTCCCCCAATTTATGTTTTGTTTTCTCCTGCATCGCTTTGACACGCTAGAAAAGAGTTTCTTTTTAGTGTTCTCCAAGTGTGGAGAGGCAAGTCTAGAAGAGAGGGATAAAGACGACAACACCTACGATGGTATGGAGACTGGGTGTTTGCAAGCACACACACCTGCGCACTCAGCCGACAGCAACACTACTAACGATGCTTCCACAGCGCGTCGAGCGGTGGAAGCGATTCACCTCACGACGCAAAGGGACTCTAGCAAACAAACAACAAAACACACACACGCAGAAGTTGTGCACATCCGCCGCATCGGCAAAAAGGAGAAAAACTAAAGGGACGCCATGCATGCAAGGCGAGGAGGAGAAAAGAGAAGAGAACGCAAGAGGGTTAAGAAACAACAACACACGTGACAACTAAAACAGAATTCACACGTGCGCTTTAAAAAGGAGGCATTGAAAGCCAAGTTGAGCAGGAAGAACCAGTTGATCACCGCCTACTCCTTCGGGTCATCCATCTTCAAAAAGGGGTGCTCTAAAATCTCCGGAATCGTCGGCCGCAGCTTCGGGTTGGTGACGAGCAGGTAGGCGATGAACTCCACCGCCTTTTCATCGTAGTCGCGCAGCCGGGTCGGCAGCGGGGCGACGTGGTAGACCTTAAAGTTGCGGTCGTAGCCTGGCAGCTTCGTGACGCCCGGCCACGTCTGCTCCGTCGGGGTGCCCACCACGTAAAAGACCTTGTCCAGCTGATCACGCGAGTTTTCACCGCGGAAGAGGGAGTAACCGAGAATCATCTCCGCCACGATGCAGCCCACCGACCAGACATCCGCCGCAGGGGTGTAGTGGCGCTCACCCAGGATGATCTCCGGCGAGCGGTACCACAGCGTCATCACCTCGTGCGTGTACGTCTGCACCGACATCTCGAAGGTGCGGGCCAGGCCGAAGTCCGCCAGCTTCACATAAAAGCGCGTCTCCCCGCTCTTCTTGTCCTTGTAGTTCGCGACGAGGATGTTGCCCGGCTTCAGGTCACGGTGGATGATGCGGCTGTTGTGGCACGTCCACAGCGCGTAGAGCATCTGACGCGTGAAGTCGCGCACAAAGTTCAGCGGCACCGCCGTGCCGTTCGTTGGCTTCGCGCCGTGCACAGGACGGTAGCGCTTGATGAAGGCACGGAGGTCCTCGTCGAGCAGCTCAAAGACGAGGTAGACGCGGTGCTCACTGCAGACGACGTCAAGCAGGCGCACAACGTTGGGGTTGTCGTTGAGGTCGTGCAGCAGCGTCACCTCACGAATCGTGGTAGCCGGTACGCCCTCGGAGAAGCCGTCGAGACGCAGCTTCTTGATGGCGTACTTGGCGCCTGTTGCCTTGTTGCGTGCGCGGAAGACGACACCGTAGGTGCCCTCGCCAAGAAGCTCCTCCGGCTCGTAGGCGGCACTGAGCGCGGTGACATCCACGGGGTCCAGCTTACCGCCGAGGTTGTTGGCGGAGCTCTTCATCCTTTTTTTTTCTTGTTGCCAGCTTTCTTTCTAAGAAGAAACGACCTACTCGATCTCCGCCGATGTCCTCTCTCTCAGCACCGCACAAAAAGCAGTGGGAAATGTTCAGCGTACTCTACAAAACACAAGCAGCAACGCCAGGGGCAATGCGGTGTGTTGCGCCGCAGACTCTGTTGACTTCTTTTTTTTTTTGCTGTCGATTTACAGCTTCGTTTGCCAAAAAGCGAGAGAGAGAGAGAGAGAGAGGTTTGAAGTACGTAAGGTGATGGTTGAGGACATATTGGGAGCGAGGGCGACAACAAAGAAATGATGTTTGCGTCATGGCGAATTGAAATAAAAAAACGCATCAAGTCGTCCTTCACTTTCCCATACCGTTATAAAAGACGAGCAAAGCAGTCCGTGGGAAAAGAAAAGAGGCTGTGGGCTGGAACAAGATCTGTCTATCGGCCCACCTTTCACTGCTGAATTAGAGGCGCGAGAAAGAAAGAAGCAAACGACCGAGAGCAGTGCGTCAAAGTCCCACGCCGCTGCATCGCCCTCGGGCAGTCAACTTCTTGTTTTCTCATACGCGAGAAGCCATCACGCGTCTCTCTCTTTCTTTCCTTTCCTTCAGCTAAATTGTTGTGTATGTTGAGTCGAATTCTCTTTTTTATGGATCTCTTCTATGATTGATTGTTCTCCACGGCGGCAATCATGCGCGCCAGCATCGCCGCCAGCTGCAGCGAGGTGCCGACGCCCTCGGCAATACGCATCGTCGTCTCTCCCACCACCTTCAACACCTCCAGCTGCTGCAGCTCACTGCGGAAGAGCCGTGCGTTTGTCTGGACCACCTTAAAGAATGTTGCAATTACGTCTGCTGGTGCGTAGCCGCGGTTCAGCAGGCGGTTCATCTCCTTGTGTGCCTCCTCAATATTGCGCTTCGTCACACAGGCGGTGATGATGTTCTCGACCAGGACCGGGTGCGGCTGGTCGCACACCTTGAAGACGTTGTCCGCGTTTACAAGGCCGTAGCCGGTGTGCGTGGCCTGCAGCGAGTTCATCGCCTGGCGCAGATCGCCCTCTGCGAGGTACAGCAGCGCCTCCAGCCCATCGTCCGTGTAGGAGACCTTCTCCTGCTGAATCACGAACACCAAGCGGCGCAGAATGTCCGCATCGCTCAGCTTCTTGAAGCGCACCACCGCACAACGGGACTGAATGGGCTCGATAATCTTGCTGCTGTTGTTACACGCGAAGGCGAAGCGGGTGGTGCTGCTGTGCAGCTCCATTGTCCGGCGCAGTGCCTGCTGTGCCGCCGGCGTCATGCTGTCCGCCTCATCCAGCAAGACGATCTTGTGCAGGTGGACGACCTGCTCCATCGTCTCCGCACCCTCGCCGGTGGTAAAGAACTTCTTCGGCAGCGTTTTCTTCGTCTGCGCAAAGAGCTTGATCTTCTCTCGCACAACATCGAGACCGCGGTCATCGCTCGCGTTCAGCTCCAGAACGGCATCTTTCAAGATGTCTTTGCCTCCAGCCTTGTCAGCGCCGGTGGCTGCATCGGTGTTTTGAAGCAGCAGATCGCGAGCGAGGCACAGCATGCTCGTCGTCTTGCCCGTGCCTGGTGGGCCACACAGAAGCAGGTTGGGCAGGTTGCCCTCCTTCGCGATGACTTGGAGCCGAGAGATGGCCTCGGTGTTGCCGACGATGTCCGCCACCGTCTGCGGTCGGTACTTCTCCACCCACGGCGCGTTGGCATTAGACATAGTCGGCAGGAAAAGACTCGGCTGTGATGTATTCTTCCCTTATTCGGTTATTAATTGTCAGTTCAAATGCGAATAGACAACAGAAGTGTCGTTCATTACAGAGAGAGAAAGAGAGAGAGAGAGAAAGAGAGATGCAAAAGCGCGCATGTGTCGACGCCTGCACGTGTGGTGCGAGAATGTGCAAACATTCCCCTTCAAGCGGCACCTACACAACGCATAGATGCAAGAGAAAAGTGCAGTGCGATGACAGCGGCTGGCTCCTCGTTTGCCTTTTACCCGTTTGCTGAGAGTCGCCTGCGCGCCTTGTTCAGCTTACCATGTATGAGAAACAGAAGCACCGCCAGTCCAAACTAGTTGCCTTCCTACTTCACACTCATCCTCACCAATTGTCTTCTCTGCTTTTTCGAAGATGATTACTTTCGTCTGAGAAAGACGCGCCATGATGATCGCGTCCACAGAGCTGCGTAGACCAACAAACCATGCCAATGGAGTGAATAAGCACAGAGGGACAGCGAAAAAAAATTGATAAAAGTCAAAACAAAGAAAGAAAGTTTTTAGGAGAAGAGAGAAACACCTTCACGAGTCCATTGCTGTATCTTGATGAGGTCGCAGCGTCTATTTACATGGATCGAGTTATAAGAAAGAAAAAATTGACTTTTTTGTGTTCCTATTTTTTTTTTAAACGGACAGAGAGAGAAGTTGCGTGGGAAACGAAGGAGCGCGTCGCAAGTATTCACATAAGCACTGAAGAGTCCCCCCGCACGCGTGGCAAAGCGGCATCTGCATCCCACAACCTTCCGCAAGAGTACTCATTCCCTCATTCCCCTCTCCCACCGAGAGAGAGAGAGAGACGAAAATAAAAATAAAAAAAACATGCCATGGAGCAGTAATCAAAAGAGTAAAAAAAATTTCTAAAGGTGAAACCGAGAAAGGACAACAACAACAAAAAAAAGAAACATGGGTGAATCAACAAACATCAAGTCTGCGGACGAAAAGTGAATAAGGAAGAAAAAAAACATACATGCGCATACTCAAGAAAAAAGGGAAGCTTCTCGCATGCCCTCCTTTGTTCTGTAGTGACAACAAAGCCTGTCAACATGCAAACAACACCAACCACAACCCCCAGCTACAGAGAAGAAAAAATGATGACATTCTGAAAGTAAGAAAAAACAGACGCACCTCTTCAAACAGCTATGAAGAGTAACAAAATAAAAAATAGTCTCTTATGAGAGGGAGCGTAGACCGGCGACTAGTCCACGAACATCGTCAGCACGCTCGAGATGAGGGAGACGCCGCAGGAAATCACAAAGAAGAAAAATCCCAGCGCGAAGTCCCACTCCGCGGCCTTTAGCGACGTGTCGTCACACCACCCGTGCAGGTAGAGGTTTAGCATCAAGCCAAAGGTCACCGCCGCCGTCGCCGCTGAGAGAAAAAAGTAGAGCGCGAGCGGGAACTTCACCACGGCAGAAAACGCAAAGGTGAAGGTGGAGAGAAGGAAGTTTGCGGCGGCAAGAACGCATGTCACCACCGCTATGCCCTCCGCGGACTGAATGAGCATGTTGCCCGAGTAGCACGAGAAGTACTCGTCGCGGAGGTCCACCGAGCTTGTGTTGCCCACCGCCGTGCCGTACTTCAGCTTCCACAGCGTCATGGTGCTCTTCGCAGGCGGCGCACCGGCAAGCAGGCTGAAGCGCCGCAACGTGGGCATGTCGTTTGCCACGCTAAAGCTGGAGCTTCGCACAGTGGTGTTGAGCGCAGCCACGGTATTGGTCCTGCTCGACGGCACCATGAAGAAGGGCATCAGGACGCCCACGACGGCGAGCGCCAGCGCGACGGCGGCGAAGAGCAGCACAAACACGCGAATCGCTGTGAAGCACGCCATGTTGAAGAGCGCGGCTGCTACACGTCGTCGAAATAGAGAGAGCACGAGCTTTAAAAAAAAGGGAAAGAAAGAGACAGAGAGAAGAAACTGACCTAGAGGTGAGAGTGTGTTCTACGCTGAGGCGGGAAGGGGAAGACGACGTAGACGTTCGCTGTAAGCGCTTTTTTCTTTGCGGATTAGGCGTGTGTGTTGTGTGTGTGGTAAAAGAGAGCGTCACTGAGAAAGAAATTGGAAGAGAGAGAGAGGGAGTGGAGGGAATTGCTGCAACACCAACGAAGCACTGCAGATTGAGCACTTCCAATTTTCCATGCACGACGTCGTTGCGGTAACCAATGCCCCTTTCTTTCTCTTCTTTTTAAACAAGAACGCCGAGGAAGCGCATTATAAACGCAGAAGAATACCTTTGAGACCCCGCGCAGCCAAAGAACAGAAGAAACCTTCTTTTAAGAAAGGGGGAGGCACTAACACGCGCAAGCCGGCGTCTAATGCACCACATCAACTTCCAGAACGCTGAGTGAGCATGCGGCACTTCACAGCGTACACGACAGAGAACGCATAGTTGTCGACATCTTGCTTTTGTAAACAAAGCGGTGCCATGCAGCCATGGAAGAGGAAAAAAAAGATCTAATTTAACACTGCTGCTTCGCACCACTCGTGAAACACCGTTTTTTACTCTAACGATAGTGCATCAGCTTCGAAAGAAAAAAGAATAAGGGGAGAATGTGACGCCGACCATAGTTGCAAAAGAGAGAATCGTGCATTGCCAATGGTTCCCTGATGCTGCCTTCGAGTCCAGCTTACTATGCAAGTGGGGGACGCGGACAGAAAAGGTAAAAGCCGGCGCTGTTTTTACTCACGCACAAAAGGTTTTTCTTCAGTAGAGACGCAAGCGGCTCACTGAGCTTCGTCGCAGCATGGCAATACGCGCCGACACGGGGAAGAGAAAGACGCTCCGGTCAAAGTCTTCGGTGCCTTCGATGTCGCGGCGGTGGATGTCTTCCTCCTGCAGCACCGCCCGCAGACGCGCCTGAATGCGGCGCTGCTCCAGCGAGGGGCCGGTAGCCAGCGAGGAGGCAACAGCAGACGTGAGGGTAGTCGCCGAGCTGCCCGTCGAGTCGCGCCGTCGCGGCGTGCCGGTCTCCCAGCCCGGCTTCGTCTCGCCTCGGTGGTAGGTAGCGTCGTGCTCCCATATAGACGCCACGCCGCTTGTCGTGCTCACTTCCTTGATAGGGGAGATGTTGGGGGTGTCACGCAGGAGACGAGGCGTGCCCTGCACTGCTGCTGCTGAGGACGGTGTCGTCGCAAGGCGGGAGCGCAGCGCACTACCAAGTATTGCACCATCAGCAGCTCCAATGCCACCTGCGTGTGCGGCGCGCGGCGGGGACGGGGCGTACGACTGCTGCTGCTGCTGCTGCTGATGCTGTGACCGCAAAGGGTACGCAGCGAGTGCCTGGGCGTACACGCGTGTTGGTGTGGAGTTGGTGGCTCGGTTGTTTCCGCTGTTGCTGGTGGTGGCAGTAGTGGCGTTGGGGTGCGTTGGTGGGACAGCGGGTGGTGGCGGTAACCGCGCAGGCGAAGGAGCCGACGAAGACGGCCGCGGCGCTGCCCCCACGCCTTTCCCTTCCTCCTCCTCTCCTTTCCCAAACAGCCCTTCCTCGCTCTCGTTTTCCTGTGCAAAAGCAACGGTATCTGCCCAGCACTGCACACGCTCCAGCATCTCTGCTCGATACATCAGTGCACGCGTGTCGATTTCCGCCTCTTCCAGCCGCTGTCGCGCGTCTCGCTCCGTCCTCGCCACTTCGTCGAAGCCTTGCTGCCGCAGCGACCGCATCGCCTGCATCCACGGCGAGGACCCCGCCTCCACCGCCCGCTGCAGCCCGCCATCGAGGTTCTTTTCAAGGACGTGGAGCGCAGCCGGGTAGGCGCTAGGCGCAGCAGCAGCGGCCACGGCAGACGAGCTGTGCGGTGCGACGTTCTCCGCAGGGGTGCTGCGTGTCGCGCTGTCGCTGATGCGGTGCGGTGTCCACGTCCGCGGTGTCGCCTTCACGGGTGAGATGCCCTCGTCCGCGTTTTCGTACCTCCCCCAGTCCTCTAATGGATCGCGCCGGCCACGATAGGGACTGCCACCACCACGTGAGGCGCTCCGCAGCGGCGTCATCCGCCCCGCCTCACGCCGCCGCTCCGCCCGCAACAAGTCTTCGCGCTTCTGCACCAGCGCCACCAGCGTTCTGTCCTCCATGAAGTTGGAGCACTGCCCGACAAAGTGATCGATATCACTCGAGTGGGTCGCGTCGAGCACCTGCAGGGCGGCCTTCTGCGTTGCCACGAGTTCGTTGCGCAGCGTCTCAGCGTTGCAGAGGTCCGTGTACATGCACAGCTGTACCTCGTCGGGTGCGCTACGAGCCCGCACGAGGGCCTCAAAGATGGCACGCTCGTTCAGCTCCTTGCACGCCTTGCGCAGCGGCTTCACGTAGGGGCGGCAGGCTTCCATGTGCATGAGATACATGTCTTTCGCCCGTGCTACGAGGCTGGCCAACGCGGAGGAGCCGGCGGACTTGCGGGACTGCGAGGACACGTGCATCGCGTCCTCGGCCTCTACGATGGCTGACTCGAGCTCGACGACGTCGCCTTTTTCCAAGGCATCCTGCAAGACAGCCGAGAGGGCAGATGTGGACATCTTCGTAGCTGTTGCGTGTACGTGAGCTTAAACAGGGGATAAGAAAGGGAGTGCAGTCCCGCGACGACGAAAAAGAAAAAAGAGATTTGTGTAGACGATATGAAAATACAGTGGATATGAGTTGAAGTGCAGATTGGCTGCGGTGGAGTCTCAAGAATATGAAACAGCCGCTCCGCTAAGGTGCAGAGAAATAAAGTGGAGAAAAGGAGAAAAAGAGTTTTTTTTTACTGATTTCCTCTTCTTCCTTCTTCTTTGAGACTCTCCTCGACACACGAGCACACGAGTTATTAGTGCGCAGGATGAGCGGCGGGAAAAAATGGTATTCCAAGCTGTGCTGTTAAAACACAGCACACCAATAATAATAAAAACGAAGGGAGAGAGAAACGCGAAGTACGAGGAGTCGCAGGGAGAAGAACTGACGCTTCCATCCGCTCGTAGAATGAAGAAAGGAAACTCGTAAAGCACCCATTAAGAGGAGCAAATGCAAACACCCTGCCACACGCAGAAACAGCTCCAATGACGTTGCGTCCTGCTGCGAAGGCCGTGCATGTGAGTGCGAATATCCCATTTCAATTGCACACGTTGCGTCAGCGATTGACTGCACATACGGCTGCAGCCGCCGCTTTAGACACGCTCGTCAACGACTCTTCTCCCTTTGCAATCTTTAACCGCATCGCGTGATAAGGCGCAAAAAGGCGCTTGTGGGCTTAAAGCAACATTTCCGCCTATTCTTCTCCTTTCGTTGTTTGTATGTGTGTGTGGAGGTATAAAATCAAGTTCAGGGAGCCGCAGCAAGTCTGACTGAACTACACAGAGAGAAAACGAAGGAGGAATAACATCCCTTCAGAGAAGCGAAAAGGAAATATTACATCTGATCTACATCACCCGTCGAGCACCGCACAGACACAACAAAAAACGAAAAAAGGGAAAGATAGCAAACAGAACAGATGATACGCCAAAAAGGTACAAGGGGGAAATCAAAAATGTCACGAAAGATTGGGAAAGCTGTGGCGACGGACGGCTGCGCGAAGGCTTGAAGACGTACTATACATGCATCACCTCACACACATACACGGTTGTACCCAATGAAGATAAGGGAAGGAAAAAAAAAGCAGAAATTTAACGTGCCGTTTAGTTTCTCTAATTGCTGGGGATGCAAAAAAAAAAAAAAAAAACGCAGACACCTGAAGAGAGAACACATACGGTGAGAGATGCGAACGTTGCAGACGCACGCTGCGGTCAGACAGCTCAAAACCCAGTCCATGAATGTTGTGCACTCCCATCTTCGCCACTCGTCTCTACTCTGCATCTGGGTTCTGCGCAGCGTGGCTCTCGGCTAGCTGTGCCGCGTTCATGCGGACCACCTCGCGAATGAGCTCGTCCACCAAGGCGCGAGCCTTCTTCTTCTTGTCCAGCTCCTTGTCCACCTCGGTCATAAGCCACGGGAAGAAGTCGAGCTCCACCTCGTTCAGGACGCGGTCGGCAAACCAGCCTTCATCCTGCAGTCGCGAGTAGACACGGTTCTCCATGTTCGCCATGTACGCCTTCGCAAACTGCCGAGCCTGCAGCTTTTCTCGCGTCTCCTTCTCGCGCTGGATGCGCTCCATCTCCTGCTTCTTGCGGCGCTCCTTCTCTTCAAACTTGCGGCGCTCCTTCTCTTCAAACTTGCGACGCTCCGCCGACTCGAGCTTCTGCGCCTCCAGCAGCTCCTCCTTGCGGCGCTGCTCGAACTCGATCTGTTGCTGCCGCAGCAGCTCCAGCTCCTCCTCCTGCATCACCTCCAGCATCGCCTGCTCCAGCGTCTTGCCCACCAACACCTCCAAGATGGGCTCTACCGCCTCGTCGAAGCGGAAGAGGTCGCCCTCGTGGATTTGCGTCTCGGCGTCGCGGCCGGACTTGGTGGGGACGTACTTCGGTGTGGCAGGGCGGTCCATCAACGGGTCCGTCTGCGTCTCCTGGATCACCTGCTCCACCCGGTCCGTCAGCTCCTCCAGGTACTCCTCTGTTTGGATGTGAATGTTGTGGCGGTCCTCACCCGGGTCGGGGGTCGCCATGTGCCGCCGCGCCGACTCGAGCTGCTTGCGGCGCTTAATCGAGGCTGCACGCTGCGAGGCCTGCTTGCGGCGCTGCGTGTCGATCATCTCGCGCTTCTCCATCTCTGCGCGCGCGGCGGTGGACATGATGGGGCTAGCGTAGGTGTTGCCGCGGTAGACGCGGCGGTCGTGCATCACATTGCCGTAGCGCTGCGAGCCGCTCTGCTGGTTCTGGCTGCCCGACGGGGCGGAGGGGTCGCGGAACTTCGGGTTCTGGAATCCTTGGGGAGGCTGGCGGAAGGTGTAGGCCGCCGCCGTCACCTCCGTGTCTGCCGCTGGTCGCTGCATTGCGGGTGGCGGTCAACGGAAGTTGCACAGGAAGGGAAAAAGAGGAAAGAGAGAGAAGAAAACCTCCAGAAGAACAACACAGAGGGAGCTTTGCGTACTTCTTGATAGATCAGCTTCTTTTTTTGTTTTCTTTTTCTTATTGCTTTTGTTTTGTTAATAAAATGTGTGAGCGTTTAGGTGAATGGGATACGCAAAAGGCAAAAGATGAGAAGAGAAGAATATAGAGAGAGGGTGATAGCAACCTCGCTTTTTCGTCACCACGCACTGCAAGGGCGTATAGATTTTCGAAGACAAAGGGCAATGCACCACTGAATCTTCTAAAGCAGACTCGCGGACAGCACACCAGCTTGCTACCGCAAATTTTTATTATTGTTATTTCGCCTCTTTGCGACCATCGCAGTGAGAGTGACGTACAGATACAAATCGGTGCATCGCCTTTACACGACCGCAGTAGCAGCACAGGTAGTTCTAGAATGCGTGCCACGCTACACTGTCTGCTGCACTTTAAACGTGACCGCTTCCTCTCGTCTCCTAACACACCTGGTCTACTTCGTTAGAGAAAAAAGGCTTTTTTTTCTTCTTTGAAAGGGGGTACATGCGTGAGACGCGCTCCGCCTGCCACGTCCTGGCATTGGCGCAGATACAATGGTACATCAGTAGGAACAGTTACGGAAAAAAAAAAAAGGAGGCAAACGATTCTTTTATAAAAAGCGGAGACACACAGAAACAGAAAATAAATTGGCTGAAGCGCATATTCGAAAACAGGTTGCATGTACATCCACGTGTATCGATGGCGACACCTCAACAACACGTGCTGTTCTACCAAAGGGAGAAAAGTATTGGCGGCTCGTCTCAAGAAATGGGAAAAGAACAGACAAGGAAAGACTGCTGAGCACCGGACACCAGCCACACACACACACACACATATACGTCTGAGTAAATTAGCAAGAGAAGCTATGACTGACACGCACCACAAGGTGATCAACAACGAAAAGGGAAAAAAGAATTAGAACGCATCAAGTAGAAGTAGGTAGCTCGGAACAAAGGGAGGAGACTAACGCCTTCCGCGTTGTTGAAAGGAGAGAACACGAACAAGAGCAAAAGGAAAAGAAACACACACAAAATAAATGAAGCTTAACACAACACAAAGAGAAGTTGTTTATCTGCCTGTTCAGGAAGAAAAAAAAAAACGAGTGTCATCAACGTGTCTGAAGTTCCCTCAAACCACAGCAAGAAGATGCACTTACAGGCTTCTACTACCACCTCCGAGGAGGAAGGAAAAAGAAAACGTCGATCGGAAGACACAGTTGCCGCTGTGAGCAAATTAGAAAATGGCCGTCTGCATCAAACGTAAAAAGCGAAAGGAAAGACGACGGCAAACGAGAACAAAATAAGAAAAAATAAAACAGTCGGGATGGAGTAAGAGGTCGATCGCGTTCTTCTTCTTCTCTTATGCCGCAGCCTCAGTTCCCTCAAACTGAGGTGAAAAAAATAATTCATGCGGCAATGTAGAGAAAGTCGAACTCAAAGCATCCACTTAGGCTCTCCCACCAGCAAACAAAAAAAAAACGCAAAAATTAAAAAGAACTGTGTGAAGCAGCCTTTGTCGGCTTCGTTTCCGACGGCGCTACTTGCGGAACGACGCCGGCGTGCTTCGTGACGCAACTCCGCGTTCGCCCTTGCCGCCGTTGCGCAGAGGCGGCAAGCTGTCGCCCCGCTGCAGCTGTCGGCCCGTCGACGGAGCCCGCGAGCGCCGCCCGGTGTTCGGCTGCGACTTCACGCTCTTCGGCAGCGTTGGGAAACGTGTCTGCTGCAGCGGCCGCGCTCCCACCGGCGCCGCCACGAACTTCACCGTCGTGCGCTTCGGTGTGAAGATGCTCACCGTGCACGGACAGTCACCCGAGACGGGCGGGTTTGGCGAGGTGAGCAGCAGTGCGTAGTAGCCCGGCTTGTCAGCCTTGAAAGCAAGCGAGTGCTCGCGCGCGTTGGTTGCCTCGCCGGAGGAGGTGATCTTCATTGCCTGGTCGTTGAAGGCGACCATGACAATATCATCATCCGCCACCACGTCACCCTTGCTGGCTGCGCGTGCGTCGGACACCTTCTCCTGCCGCAGTAGCACGTGCACCTCCCCGGCCGCGCTCAGCGTGAAGTCAACGCGGCGGCCCTCCTCGCCCGGCGCGAGCGTCACCGTCGCGGTGGTTGGGGTGCGGGAGAGACCGCAGAAATGCATCGGCGTCAGCGACACCTTCGCCAAGCCGGGGTAGACGGAGAGCTGGAAGGCGCCGTGCTGCCCTGCCTTGGAGAGGTAGGGGATGAGCCAGCACGTCGTGCTCGGGGGCACCTCCATCAAACTGCACACCTCGCGCGAGTCGAGCATGACACCTTTCTGCAAGAAGCGGGCAGTGCTGTTCGTCACCAGCGGCGTCGCCGGGTTGGCGGTCGAGGTCGGCTCCATCAGCACGATGCCGCTCTGTGGGTAGTGGCGCAGGCCGTCCGGGTCAATAAACTGCGGTGCGTCGTGGCGCAGCTCCACGAGGACGGTGGCCGGGCGGCTGCTGTTGTTCTGCAGGAGGTAGATCGGGTTGTTGCGGAAGCTCGTGTACTTGGGGTTGCCACCGCTCGTGCGGCTGTCCCAGCTGCCGGCCGCCGTGAGCCGGTCGCCGCAGTTGATGTGGCACGTCTGCATGCTCGAGTAGTTGCGCAGGAAGGTCGGGAGGGGCAGGTAGAGAACATCCTCCCGCTCCGGGTCGTAGTGACAGATCTGCTGCAGCTCCACGTTCCAGTTCATGTCGTTGTAGCACAGCGGCCCGCTGTAGTGCGGTGCGTCGCCGTTGTAAGAATTCTCCAGCTTGATCACCACGTCTGACGGGTTCGTGCTGCCGCCGAGGGTGAAGATGACGTCCAGCAGCGCGTAGCTGCAGAGGGGGTGCACTCCGTCCGGCGCCGTCTCGCTCGACGTGCACACAATCACGTCCCCGCGGCTGAGATCCTCGGCGACGCCCTGCCAGAACTCTACCGAGGAGCTGTCGCCGAGGTTGGCCGCCTCCGCCAGCTTCGCGTCGAAGGGGGTGTGCGACACCGGGCGACCCGTCAAGTCGCGCAGCGTCTCCAGCGGCGTGCAGTTGTCGAGCTGCTCGTAGCCGCCCACGAACTTGGCGTAGGCCTTCTCCAGCAGCAGCGGCCACCACGCGTGCGACGGGGACTGCACAAACTTTGGCACGTTGTCCGCCGTGCACGGGACGCGGTCGTCGATGTCGACGTAGACCGGGTTGCTCTGCGGGTCAAAGAACACAAAGGTGTACGGCGCGTTCACCGGCGGCTCCTTCGTCGCGATGAGGCGCTGCAGCAGCACCGGGTGGCGAGAAAGGGCGGAGAGGAAGGGCACGATGTAGCCTGCATCCTCCGGCGCGGACGTGACATCCGCCGGGCTCGGCGCTGCGGGCTCGAAGGGGACGGAGCGACCCTTGGGGTAGAGCTCACACACCCGCGGCCACTGCTCGGCGACGTGCTTGTTCGCCGCGTGGAAGTCGGTGTCCTGCCACCCGCGTATCTCCAGCGCCAGCTCGTGCACGCGCGCGTTCATCTTCTGCTCCATCTCCCGCACACTCCTCGACGACTCGTCGGTGCGGCGCAGCTGGCGACGCTCGAGCTCCATCGAGTGGAAGACGAGGTCGGCGTCGAGCGGCAGCCGCTCCAGCGGGATGCCTTCCGGCTCCTGATCAAGGAAAGCGCGGTCCTTCTTGATGAAGTCCGCCGCCAGTTCCATCAGCCGCGCGTTGAGGCGCTTCTCCAGCGGCGCCAGATCCGTCTTGCCGCGCCGCTTCTCCCTGAAGTGCTGCAGCTCCATGCCGTGGAAGTCCGCGTCGGCGTGCAGCGGGAGGTCGCGCAGCGGAACGCCGCACGGCTCGGGGTGCAGGTAGGCGCGGTCGTTCGCCAGCAGCTCGTCGGCCAGCTCGTACGCACGGCCCTCCATCCCGCCCTCGAGCACTGCGATGTCCTCCGCGTTGCGGTCGGGGTCGTCCTTGCGCAGCTGTCGCCGTGTCCGCTCGATCGTGCGCATGCGGGCGTCGCTGTTCAGCGGCACGTCCGCCAGCGGAATGCCAAGCGGCGCCGGGTCCATGAAGGCGCGCTCGCTGTCCAGCAGCGTTTGCGCGAGGGCCTCGGCACGCTCGTTGAGGCGGTCCTCGATGGCCTTGATGTGGGCAGGGTTGCGGCCCGCCTCCTTCAGCGCACGCCGCTGCTCCTCCATCTTGCGGAACTCCTCGTCGCCGTTCAGGGGGACGTCGGCGATGGGCACGCCAAGCGGCTCGGGCAGCAGAAATGCGCGGCCCTTCAGCACAAGGTCCTTCGCAAGGGCGTGCACCCGGTCGTTCATCTTCCTCTCCAGCTCCGCCAGCTCGGCCTTGTTCCGCGTCGGGTGCGGCAGAAGCTTGCGGTGCTGCAGCTCCATCGAGTGGAAGTCGCGGTCGGTGCCCAGCGGCAGGTAGCGCAGCGGCACGCCCTCCGGCTCCTGGTCAAGGAAGGAGCGCTGCTTCTCGACGAAGGTGGTCGCGATCTCGCCCACGCGCTCGGCCATCTGCTCCTCGCAGGCGCGGATGCCCTCGTGGTTGCGCTTCGGGTTGGCTCGAAGTGCGCGGCGCTTGCGCTCGACCTGGTTCAGAAGCGGGTCGTGATTCAGCGGCAGCTCCTCCAGCGGCACCCCCATCGGCTCGAGGTCGAGAAAGGCGCGCTCCTTCCGCAGCAGCTCCCGCGCGATCAGCTCGGCGCGGTCCTGCAGCTCTGCCTCCTTCGCAGCAATGGCGGGAGCGTTGACGACGGCCTCGCGCTTCAACCGCAGCCGCTCGCGCTCCAGAGCGCGGAAGGGGGCGTCGGTGTTGAGAGGGAGGTCCTCCAGCGGCACGCCCTCCGGCTCACGCGACAGGAAAGCGCGCTCCGTCTCCAGAAAGTCCTTGGCCATCTCATGCGTCCGGGTGTTCATGCGCTCCTCAACCGCCCGCACCTCCGTCTCGCCGGCGCCGTTCTTCAGCGCCTTCTTGTGGCGCCGCCGCTCCCGCGCCAGATCGCTGAAGGCCTTGTCGGAGTCGAGCGGCAGCAACTCCAGCGCCACCCCCTCCGGCTCGGGGTCGAGGAAGGCGCGGTCGGCGGCCAGCATCGTCCGTGCCAGCTCGCCGGCGCGCTGCTCCATCCGCGCACCCGTCTCCGTCCGCACCGCCTCGCTCGGGGCCGCCACGCGCTCGTTGCGGTAGCGCCGGATCTCCTCCCCCTTAAACTCGGGGTCCTCGTCAAGGCCGATCTCCCACAGGGGGATGCCCTCCGGATCCTGCGGCATGAAGGCACGGCGCCGCGCGAACTCCTCTCGGGCCAGCGTGTGCGAGCGGCGGTTCATCTCCTCGCCGAGCTCGCGCAGCACCTCCTTGTTCTGCTTCGTTGCCCGCGGGTCCTTGGAGCGGCGGCGGTACTCCTGCTCCAGCTGTTGGAAGGTGGGGTCGGTGTCGAGGGGGACGTCGACGAGCAGCATCCCCTCCGGCTCCGCGTCGAGGAAGGCACGCTCGTTCTCGATGACGTCGTCGGCAATCTCGCAGGCGCGCCGGTCCATCTCGTCCTCGAGCGCCGCCATCTGCGTCGCCTCCACACGCCCCTTACCACGGCAGCGCCGCCGCTTCTTTGCCAGCTCACGGAAGGCCTCGTCGACGTGCAGGCCGAGCTCCTCGCGTGGGATGCCGCGGTAGGTTGGCTTGAGAGTCTCCAGGTCCTGTCCGACCACCTCGTTCGCCAACTCGCCCGCCCGTGCCCGCAGCTCCTCCTCGTCGGCCGCCACCTCCTTCTTCATCGTCGGCAGCCGCTTGTGCGCACGCCGCTGCCGCTCCAGCTTCTGGAACTTGCTGTCCGTGTCGAGCGGCAGCTCATCCAGCGGAACGCCGTATATCTCGGGCGGCAGGTAGCCGCGGTCCTCCGCAACAACCTGCCGCGCAAGCTCGTGGGCCCGGTCGTTGAGCTGCTTCTCCAGCGCCGCCGCCTGTGCCTTGCCCTCGTGGGGATCTCTGGCGAGGCACACCGCGCGCTGCACCTCTGTCGCGTGGTAGACCTTGTCCTCGTCCAGCGGCACGTCGCACAGGTCGACACCGGCTGGCTGCACATCAAGGTAGCGGCCGCGATCACCCCGCAGCTGCGCCGCGCCGATCTCGTCCGCGCGCAGCTGCAGGTCGCGGCACAGCGCCGGCACCAGAGACGCCGTCGCCGCATCGCCGCTCCGCAGCGCCGCCCGCAGCTCCCGCTCCTTCGCGACGAAGCCCTTGTCGGCGTCGAGGGCGAGGAGTGCCTTAGGGATGTCCGACGACGTCTCCCGCAGGAAGCCCCGGCCCTTCGCCTTCTCCGCCTTGGCCAGCTCGTGGGCTCGGTCGTTCATCTTCGCCTCGAGCGCCTCGGCCTCCTCACTCGACGGCGACTCGCCGCTCGCCAGCAGCCGCAGCCGCGCCGTCTCTATGGCGCAGTAGGTGGCATCGCTGTCGAGCGGCACATCAGCGAGAGGTACGCCCTCCGGCTCCTGATCGAGTACGCCACGGCTCTGTCGCAAATAGTCCCTAGCGAGCAGGTGGCCGCGCTCGTTCATCCTCGCGAGCGCCTCCTCGGCAGCGGCGGGGTTGCGCTTCTCTGCCGCGCTCCTCCAGCAGCGAGCTGAACTTGGGGTTCGTGTGCAGGTCCAGCAGCTCAATCGGGATGCCGCGCGGCGTCTGTGCGAGGCCCTTGTAGTCCGCCGCCTTCAGCTGCCGCGCCAGCTCATGCGCGCGGTCGTTCAGCTGGTCCTCCAGCTCGCCGATGCGGTGTTGGTGCTTCTTCGCATCCGCCAGCTTCAGCGTCGCCCGCTCCGCTTCGAGTGCGTGGAAGGCGGCGTCGGTGTCGAGTGGGAGGCGCTGCAGCGCCACGTTGTCTGGCTTCGGGTGCAGGTAGCGGCGGTCGTGCTTCGTCACCGCCTCAGCCATCTCGCGTGCGCGCTCGTTCATCTGCTGCTGCACCTCTGCGATCGCGGCCTTGTTCGCCTCGGCTGAACCGCCCTTTAGGCGCCGCAGCTCATCGACCAGCTGCGCAAAACGGGCGTCCTGGTGCGGCACGAGCGCTGTCAGCGGGACGCCGCACGGCTCCTGCACGAGGCCACGCAGGTCCTCCTTCTTCTGCGCGAGGGCCAACTCGTGCACGCGGGCGTTGAGGGCGTCCTCCAGCTCGCCGGCAGCCGTGTTGGCGTTGCGGGCCTTCGCCGCCGCCCGCTTTGCCTCCAAGTCGCGAAAGCCGCGGTCGGTGTCGAGTGGCAGCACGTCGAGCGGAACGCCTTCCGGGTAGGGGTCGAGGTAGCCGCGATCTTTGCGCAGCTGCTGCCGCGCCACCTCGCGTGCCCGGTCCCGCAGCTGCTCCTCCAACTTGGCAACCTCCCGCGCATCGGCTGCCGGGCCGCCAGCGGCGTGAGCAGCCTGCAAGCCCAGCTTCTGCGCCTCGAGCCGCTTGAACTCCTCGTCGGACGACAGCGGCAGCAGGTGCAGCGCCAGCCCCTCCGGCTCCGCCTCGATGTAGGCTTGGCGGTCCTCTGTCACGTAGGCCTCCGCCAGCTCGTAGTTGCGGTCGTTCGCGGCGGCGCGCAGCTGCTTCAGTTTGGCCGCGTGCGTCGCCGGATCCTTGGCGAGGCGGCGCAGCTCGGGCAACATGCTGCTGAACGCGCTGTCCTCGTGCGGCTTCAGCAGCGCCAGCGGCACACCAAGCGGCGCGGGCTCCAGCCCTTCGAGGTCGCGCTTCAGCTGCGCGGCGGCCAGCTCCTCCGCACGCGCGTTCAGCTTGTCCTCCAGCTTCTCAATCGCGTGGGCGTCGGGGTGCGGCGCGCGCTTCGCCACCGCACGCGCCACCTCGCTCTGGTGGAAAACGGGGTCGCTGTCGAGTGGCAGCACCGCCAGCGGCACGCCGCACGGGTTCGGCTCGAGGTAGGCGCGGTCGCCGTCAAGCGCCGCCGTGGCCAGCTCTATCGCGCGGTTGCTCATCAGCCGCTGCTGCGTCTTGATCTTGTCCGCGTTACGCACCGGGTCCTTCCGCAGCACGCGGAGATCCTTGATGAGGCCCGCCATCTTCGCGTCCTCGTGTGGCTCCAGCAGAGCCAGCGGGATGTCGCGCGGCGCGGGGTCGACGCCCTCGAGGTCGGACCGTCGCTGCGCCTCGGCCAGCTCATGCACGCGCTGGTTCAGCTGCGCCTCGAGCTGCTCGATGGCGACGGCGTTCTTGACGGCATCCTCCAGCCGGTACGTGGCACGCCGCGCCTCCTGGCCGTGGAACTGCTCGTCCGTACGCAGCGGCAACAAGGCCAGCGGCACTCCCTCGGGGTCCGAGTCGAGGTAGTCCTCACGGCCCTGCTCTAGCGCCGCCCCGGCAAGCTCCAGCACCCGCTCGTTCAGCTGCCCCTTCAGCTCCGCCACCTTGTTCTTCAGCTGGGGTACCCGCTTCGCGCGGCGCAGCTCCGGGATGATGCCGGACACCGTCGTGTCGCGCCGCGGCTCGAGCAGCTCCAGCTGGATGCCGAGCGGCTTCGGGTCGACGCCGTCGAAGTCGCTGCGCAGCACGTCGAGCGCCAACTCACCCACTCGCCCGTTCATGTCCTCCTCCAGCTGGTTGATGGCCCGGCGGTTGCTCATCGGGTCGCTCTCCCGCAGCTCGTGCCGCTCCTCCCGCATCTCGGTGAAGGCGGGATCGGTGGCGAGGGGCAGGTCGGCCAGCGGCACGCCGTGCGGGTTCGGCGCGAGGAAGTAGAGGTCGCCGTCCTTCTGCTCCTTCGCCAGCTCGCAGAGGCGGTCGCTCATGATCTGCTCGAGGTCCTCCTTGAAGGTGACCTTTGGGTTGCGCTTGCGGCTGCGGCGCTTCTCGGCAGCCTCGCTGAAGAGGCGGTCAGCGTGCGGCTTGAGGTCCTTGACGAGGATGCCCTCGTAGCGCGGCGGGAAGGCGGCGAGATCCTCGTCCTTCACGTCCTCGGCGAGCTCGCAGGCGCGGTCGTTCAGCAAGCCTTCTGTGCTGCTGATGGCGGCGGCGTTGCGCATCGGACTGGCCGCCTTCAGCGTGGCGCGCTCCACCTCGAGCGTGTGGAAGGCGAGGTCGGTGTCGAGCGGCAGGTCCTCCAGCGGAATCCCACGCGGACGCGGCTCGAGGTAGTTGGCACGCTCGCCCGTCAGCAGCGCGGCCGCCAGCTCGTGTGCCCGCTCATTCAGCGCGGCCTCCTTCTCTGCAATTGCGTCGGCGTTCTGCGCTGGGCTGTGGCGCAGCTCACGCAGCTCGTCGATCAGCGCACGCGCAGTAGCGTCGTCGTGCAGGTTGAGCAGCTCCTTGGGGATGTCGCACGGAGACGTGTCCACCGCGTCGAGGTCGCTCACCCGCTGCCGCTTCGCCAGCTCCAACGCCCGCTCGTTCAGCTCCCCTTCCAGCGCCGCGATTTTGTCGGCCTGCCGGCGCGGGTCCGTCAGCTTCAGCTTCGCCCGCTCCACCTCGAGCGCATGGAACTTTTCGTCCTCGTCAAGAGGCAGAAATTCGAGGGCCACCTTGTTGGGCGTGGGGTCGAGGTAGCTGCGGTCCATCACCTTTTGCGCCAATGCATCAGCTCGCGCGTTCATCTCCGCCACGTGCTGCTGCGTCTCGTTGACATCGCGGGGCGGGTTGCGCTTCAGCGCGCGCAGTGTCTGCACCTGCTCGGCAAACACAGCGTCCTCGTGCGGCTTCAGGAGCTCTAGTGGGATGCCACGCGGAGCGGGGTTCACGCCCTTCAGGTCTGCCGCCTTCTGCTGCCTCGCCAGCTCATGCGCGCGGTCGTTCAGCTTCGCCTCGAGGTCCTTGATCTTGCCGGCGTTGCGCTTTGCGTTGTCCGCCTTCAGCGCCGTCCGCTGCACCTCCATCTCGTGGAAGGCGGGGTCGGTGGCGAGGGGCAGCTCCTCGAGCGGCACGCCTTCCGGGCAGCGGGCGAGGTAGTCGCGGTCGCCCTGCAGCATACCGCGCGCCAGCTCATGCGCACGCTCGTTCATCGTGGCAACAAGTGCGGGGAGCTGAGAGGACGCAGCCTCGCCGCCCTTCGCCTCCAGTGCGCGGCGTTGGTCCACCAGCTGGGCAAAGGCTGGGTCGCTGTGCGGGTTGACAACCGTGAGTGGGACGCCCTCTGGGGACGTGTCGAGGCCCTTCAGATCAGCCGCGCGGCGCTGCTCCGCCAGCTCCATCGCCCGCAGGTTGAGCTGGTTCTCCAGCTCGGTGATCTTCTCGGCATTGCGGCGCGGGTTGTCGGCCTTCAGCACAGCGCGGCGCACCTCGGCAGCGTGAAAGGCCTCGTCGCTGTTGAGCGGCAGCAACGCCAGCGGCACCTCCTTGGGGTTCTTGTGCAGGTAGCCGCGGTCCTTCTCCAGCAGGTCGTGCGCCATCGTCTGGCACCGCTCCTCCATCGCCGCCTTCAGGGAAGCGACGTGCGGGTCGCGGCTGTCCAGCGTCGGCAGCGCACGCAGCTGTGCAATGAGCTCCTTGAAGGCCGGGTCCTGATACGGCTTCAGCACCTCCAGCGGAACGCCGAAGGGAGCCGGGTCAACGCCGGCCAGCTCCGCCGCAATCCGCTCGTTTGCCAGCTCGTGCACGCGGTCGTTCAGCTTGCTCTCCAGCTCGCGAATGGCGTCGGCGTTGCGGCGCGCGTCGAGCGACTTGAGGTTCGCCCGCTTCGCCTCCAGCTGCTGGAAGGCCTTGTCGGTGTCCAGCGGCAGCAGCGTCAGCGGGACGCCGTTCGGGTTCTGATCGAGGTAGCCACGGTCGTCCTCGACGCGTGACTTGGCCAGGGTGTGGCACCGCTCGTTCATGGTTGCCTGCAGGGCCGCAATCGCACTTGCGTTGTCTGTTGGCGACTTCTTCAGCTCACGCAGCTGCCCCACCATCGATGCAAAGGCGGGGTCGTTGTGGGGCTGCAGGACGCCGAGAGGGACGCCGAACGGGGCCGCCTCCAGACCCTGCAGGTCCGCTTCCTTCTGCGCCCGCGCCAGCTCGTGTGCGCGGTCGTTCAGCTTCTCCTCCAGCGCCTTAATCTTGGCCCCAGCGGTGGACGAGTTCTGTGCCTTCAGCTGTGCCCGCTCCACCTCCATCTCGTGGAACTTCGGGTCGGTGCTCAGCGGCAGCTCGGCCAACGCCACGCCCTCGGGTGCCTGGTCGAGGTAGCCGCGGTCGCCCTCCAGCTTGCTGCGTGCGATCTCGTGCGCCATTTTATTCAGCTCCGCATCGCAGGCCCGCAAAGCTGCATCGTCGGGCTTCTGTGCCGCCAGCAGCCGGCGCCGCTCATCCTCCTTGGCCAAAAACCTCGGCTCATGCGCCAGCCCGAGCGACTCCAGCGGGAGGCCCTCCGGCGCAGCATCGCAGTAGCCGCGGCGCGCCTCGTAGGCCATCTCGCAGGCCCGCATGTTCAGGTGGTCCTGCAGCGCTGCCAGCTTGGCTGCATCACTGCGGCGGCGCTGCTGCCCAGGCGGGCCAGCAAGCCCACGCACCATCCCCTCCAGCGCGAGGAACTCCGCATCGGTGTTGAGGGGCAGCGAGTGCAGCGGCACGCCTTCCGGCTGCTGCTCCAGCGGTGCGCGCTCCTCGCGGTGCACGGCGTCCGCCAGCTCCACCGCGCGCTGGTTCAGCGCCTCTGTCAGCGCGGCAGCGGCGTTGGCGTCGTGCTGCGCTTCGGCATCGCGCAGGCGCTCCTCCGCTGCGTTGAAGGCCGCGTCGGCGTCGAGGGGGAGGTCCTTCAGGGGGATGCCGAGAGCCGTTTGGTCGAGCGTGTTGCGCAGACGCGCCTTCACCTCCTCCGCGAGCTCGTGTGCGCGGGCGTTCATCTGAGCCTCGATGTCGGCCACCTGCGCCGCAGCCGCCGCCTTTGCAGCCTCGCCGGTCGCCGCGGAACTCCGCAGCTGCGCGCGCTGCTCCTCCATCTGCGCAAAAGCGCGATCGCTGTCGACGGGCACCTGCCGCAGCGGCACTCCCTCCGGGCGGGTGTCGAGGAAGGCGCGGTCGTTCTGCAGGTAGCTCTCCGCGACCGCAAGAGCGCGACTGCGCAGTGTGTCCTCGATTTCCTTCACGACTGCCTTCTGCTTTGGGTCCTGCAGGGCCGCCGCGCGGCGACTCTCGAGGGCACGGAACTCGTCGTCGTCATCCAGCGGCAGGGCGTGGTGGGCGACGCCGCGCACCGCAGCTGACATGAAAGCGGGTCGGTCTTTGCGGTTCGCCTCCCGGGCCAGCTCCACAGCGCGCTCGTTCATCTGCGCCGCGAGGGCGTGCAGCTTTGCCGCGTCCGGCTGTGCCTCGTTGGCCGCCGCACGGTGCTTCGCCTCGACCGCCAGAAACGTGCTGTCGGTGTTCAGCGGCAGCGACTTGAGCGGCCGCCCCTCCGGGTTCGCCGCCATGACAGCCTCGCGCTCCTTCCAGCACTGCTGCTCCGCCAGCTCGTAGGCGCGCTTGTCAAGGTCGGCGATGAGCTCCTGCAGCACGACGGCGTCCGGCTTCGGCTTCTGGAGCTCCTGCACTGCCTCGACCTCCAAGTTCTTGAAGGCCTCGTCGTCGTCCAGGGGCAGCGCCGACAGCGGAATCTGCAGCGGCGCCTGCACCAGACGCGAACGCACGCCATCGATGGCGCGTGTCGCGAGCGCCTTCCCGCGAGCCTTCAGCGCACCCGCCTGCTTCGCGGAGTCGGTGGCCGTCTGACTCGTCGCACGCGTCGCCATGATCTTCGTTGCGTCCTCGTCCTCCATCAACGGCAGCAAGTCGCGCGGGATGCCGCGCAGCTTCTGCGGCACGCACTCCGCAATCTCCGTCCGCTTCAGCTCCTTGGCCATGTCGTGCACCTGCTTGTTCATGCTCTCCTCGAGAGCAGCCACGGCGCCGCGGTTGGCCTCCTTGTTGCCACTGGCCAGCAGAGCGGCGCGCTGCTCCTCCTTGGCGCGGAAGTGTTCGTTGTCGTCGATGCGGATGCACTGCAGCGGGATGCCCTCCGGGTGCGTATCAAGAAAAGCGCGGTCGTTGGACAGACGCTCATGCGCCAGCTCGTCGGCGCGGGCACGCAGCTGCTCCTCCAGCTGCGCCACCGCTGCGGCGCCGTGCGGGTCGGCAAGTGCACGCGCACGCTCCTGCTCGAGGCGGCAAAACTCGTCGTCGTCGTCGAGCGGCAGTGACTTCACGGGCATGCCCCGCACCGCACCCGTCAGGTAGCCTGTGCGGTCACCAACGTTCCTTGCGTGAGCCAGCGCGGTGGCGCGCTCGTGCACGGCGTCGAGCAACCTCTCGAGCTCGGCTGGGCTGGCCGCACCGGAGTCGCGCGCCTTCAAGTACGCCGCCTCGGCAGCGCGGAAGGCCGCGTCGTCGTTGAGCGGCAGCGTCTCTGTCGCCCGCCCCTCGTACTCCGCCTGCAGGTAGCTCAGCCGCTCCTTCGCGAGGTGCTCCTCGGCAATCGCACGGGCAAGACGGCGCATCTCCTCCTCCAGCGCCTTGATGGCCGCCGCGTTCTCCTTTGGATTCTTGCGCAGCTCCCGCAGCCGCCGCTCCAGCTCAGCAAAGCGAGGGTCCTTGTCGAGGAGACCCTGCAGCACGTCGGCGGAGAGGGCCGTGTCGCCGCCCGCAGCGAGGAAGCCGCGCTCGCCGCTTTTCTTCGCCGCTGCCAGCTCGCGTGCCCGCTCTTGCATGGCGTTCTCCAGTCGCGCCAGCTCGTGCGCGCTCGTCTTCGGATCTTCCTCCTTGCACACTCGCAGACGCTCCACCTCGAGGTCAGCGAAGGCCTTGTCGTCGTCCAGCGGCAGCTCCGTGGTGGGAATGCCCTCGTACTCCGCCTCGAGCACCTTCGCCCGCTCCCGCTCCTTTAGCTGCTGGGCCACCTCGCTGGCGCGTTGATTCAGCTCCGCCTCGAGGCCGGCGATTGCGCTCGCGCTCGGTGACGCCGACGCCTTCAGCCGCGCCCGCTCCCCTTCCTTGGCGCAGAACTCGTCGTCGCCGTCGATGGGCACGAGACTCAGCGGCACACCCGCCTGACGGGGCTGGAGGTAGGCGCGGTCGTCGGCGAGCAAGCGCTGCGCCAGCTCGTCAGCGCGGGCACGCAGCTGCTCCTCCAGCTGCGCCACCGCTGCGGCGCCGTGCGGGTCGGCAAGGGCACGCGCACGCTCCTGCTCGAGGCGGCAGAACTCGTCGTCGTCGTCGAGCGGCAGCGACTTCACGGGCATGCCCCGCACCGCCTGCGGCAGGTACTTGCGGCGATCCTCGGCGTTCATGTCACGAGCCAGCGCAGCCGCCCGCTCCTCCATAAGGTCAAGCAGCTTCTGCAGCTCCGCCGCATCCGCCACGCCAGAAGCACGCGCCTTCAAGTAGGCCGCCTCGGCATCGCAGAAGGCGTTGTCGTCGCTGAGCGGCAGCGTCGCCAGCGCACGTCCCTCGTACTCCGCCTGCAGGTAGCTGGGCCGCTCCGTCTCCTTGTAGTCGGCGTCCAGCTTCAACGCCTGCCGCACCATCTCTTTCTCCAGCGCCTTGATCGCCGCGGCGTTCTTCCGCGGGTCCTTCCGCAGCTCCCGCAGCTCCGCCTCCTTGCGGCGGAATTCGGGGTCGCTGTCGAGGCTGCCGCGCAGCACATCCAAATCGATCCCGTGGGGAAGGAGAAAGGCGCGCTCGTCGGCCTTCTGCGCCTCCGCCAGCTCCGCAGCACGCCCGTTCAGCGCCGCCTCGAGTTGCTGGATGGCAGCCGCGTTGCCGTGCGGGTCGTCGTGGAGGAGCTGCAGCCGCTGCACCTCCTTCGCGGCGAAGTCCGGATCAGCGTCGAGCGCCGCCGCGCTCACGGCAGTCGCCTCCGGATCGAGGAAGTTGGCCCGCTCCGCCTCCTTCAGCTCGCGTGCCAGCTCGTGTGCGCGGCCATTCAGCTGCGCCTGCAGGTCCTTGACGGCCTGCGCATCCACCGGCGGCGTCCGCTGCACCGCACGCAGCGCGTCCTCCGTGGCGCTGAAAGTCTCATCGGTGTTGAGGGGCAGCAGCGCCAGCGGGACGCCTTCCGGGGAGGGGTCGAGGTAGCCGCGCTCCGCAGCGTGCATCGCACGGGCCAGCTCCCGTGCCCGCTCGTTCATCGCCGCCTCGAGCTCCGCCAGAGCCGCCGGGTCGTCGGCGCCGCGCCGCTGCAGCTGTGTGTGCTGCTTCATCATGTCGGCGAAGTCGGCATCCGCCATGAGCTCCAGATCCTCACGCGGAATACCCTCCGGACGCTCCTCAATGAAGTCCACGTTGGTTGAGATCGCCTCGGCCGCCACGACGTCGGCCAGCTCGCGCAGCCGCTCCTCAACGGAGGGGATCTTGTAGTCGTTGCGGGGGTCCTGCTTGAGCTCGTAGCGCTCCCGCTCAACCGCCATGTACTCGGCATTCTCGTCGAGGAAGGGGTTGAGGGTGTCGAGGTCGCGGTCGGGCAGGTAGACGGGGCGGTCCTTGCTGAGCACCGCTCGCGCCAACTCAAGCGCACGCGCGTTGAGACGGTCTTTAAGCTGCTGGATGGCCTCGTCGCTCGCAGACGGGTCCTCGAGGAGGCGCCGCAGCGCCGCGAGGTCCTCCTGGAATTGCGGATCTGAATCAAGGCCCAGCTCAGCAAGAGGGATGCCTTCCGGGCACTGGTTCATAAAGGCCATGTCGAGCTCCTCCAGCTCCGTCGTGTTCTCGGGTGGGTCGGTGATGCGGACGTGCGCCTCCTCCATGGCGCAAATCTCGACCTTGCACGGCACCTCGCCGTAACCGCGGGGGCAGGTGCAGAACATGATGTAGTGCCCCGGCTCGTCCAGGTGCGCCACGACGCTCAGCTCGCGGTAGTTCATCGCGGTCTTCGCGCCCTTGATGCGGCGGTTCTGCAGGTCGTAGAGATACACGCCGAGAAAGTCCTCCGCCATGAAGTCGCCGCCCTGCGCAGCGGCGAACGGCTTCTCCTGCCGCACCAGCGCGTGCACGTCGGTCGGCGCATCTACTAAGAAGTCCACCCGCTCCTTTCCGCGGTTCTGCAAGGCAATGTGGGCGAGCGCAGGGGCGTGCTTCGCCACAGTGGGGCGGTAACGCTCCACCTCCAGCCGCTCGGTGTCGTGCGCGTTCGTGAACCAGTAGGAGAGGAGGAACTTGCTCTGCTCCTGGCCGTCGAGGTGGCCGACAACGTAGCACAGCGACTGGGGCGGGAAGGTGAGCACGTTCGTCACCTCGCGCCGCGGCACGAGCGCGACGGTGTGAATAAAGCGGTGGTTGTCCAGCGTCACCAAGTGTGTTGGGATGTCCACGCTGTCGGGGTGCGCCATCGTCACCGACACACCCTTCTTGGGGTAGTTCAGCTCCTGGTTGTCGAGGGTGTGGAGCAGGTGGCGCTGATCGGGCTGCCGCACCATCGCCACCACCTGCACGGGTTCGCTGCCGCCATTGCGGAAGACGTAGAGCGGGTTCTCGCGCCACGAGATGAGGGTCGTGTTGCCGCCGTTGGTCCCATTCATCCACTCGCTGTTGAAGTGCCACGACGGCTCTGTCAACTCCGCCACGTAGCCCATCTGCACCGTTGTGAAGACTTTGGTGAAGTGGTTCGCTGGGATGAAGAAGTCCCGCCGGCTCTCGTCTGGCCGCAGCGCAGCCCGCAGCTCCGACGTCCACGCGCCATCCTCGCTGTTCATCGGACCAGCGTACGGAGAGTCCTCGAAGGGGTTGAACATGCGCACCAAGATGTCCGACACCTTCGCGCCACCATGGAGGGGAATGATATCGCGGATAGCGTAGTATTGGTCGTCCACCAGCCCGTACGCCTCTGAGTCCTCGCCGCTAGCCTGCGCTGTCAGGTACAACGCTGGCAGCCGCTCTGCCAGATTCAGCCAGTAGGGTGCTTCATCGAAGTACGACATGTTCACTTTGGCCGCGGCGGGGTCAGTTGAAATAGTCAGGCAAGGGCGGCCGGTGAAGTCGTGGTAGACTTCCTCTTGTGTAATGTGGTCCAGGTTCTGGTAGAGCGTGTAGAACTTCGCGTACGCCTTCTCCAGCAGCAGCGGCCACCAGTGGTGCGTCGGCGAGCGGCAGAAGACGGTGTCGCCCTTGATCATTGGAATGCGGTCGTCGATCTCGACCTTCACCCACTGGCCGTAGCGGTGGAACTGGAAGGTGTAGCGGCCGTCCTTGCGCGGCTTCTTCGAGATGAAGCAGTTGCGGACCACGTCGGGGTGGCGGTCCAGCAAGCCCGCCAGCGCCGTCATCACGCTGCAGTTGTAGTGCTCGCCCTGCTCAAACTGGCCGTCGCTCATGTCGTCCGGCAGCAGCGGCTTCGTCTTGCCCTCGGGGTAGAGGTCGCCGATGTGCACCCACGGCTCGGTCGTGACGTCGCGGTTGTCGCGGTAGAAGCGGCGCTCCTCGTAGGGCGTGTCCGAGTCCGTTGCGGCCACCACTTCGGTCTCTGGCAGGTGCACCGGAGCGTAGTCGATTGGGTTTTCAGCAGCCGCGTCGTCTACGCCCTCGTCAATCTCATCCTCATCATCGAACATACCAGCATCCTCTGGCGGGTCAACAATGCGCACGTGCGAGGCGGGGGTGGCGACGATCGTGACGAAGGCGGGCACATCACCCTTCGCACGCGGGCAGGTAAGAGAGATGGCGTAGCGGCCACTCCGCGGCGCGTGTTGAATCACGCTGATCTCGCGGAAGTTCGTCGCTGCGTGGACGCCGCCGATGCGGCGGTCCGTGTCGTCGTAGAGGTACATGCCCATGAAGTCCTCCGTCATGGCATCACCGCCGGTGTTGTTCACGTAGGGCTTTTCTTGATGCAGAAGGATGTGCACGTCGGACTCCTCGTCAACGTAAAAGTCGACACGATCCTTCTCCTTCTCGCGGAGCTGCACGCTGGAGGAGGCGGGGTTGACCCAGTCGATGCCCGGCACGTCCAGCGCCGTCACCGCAACACGTGCGTAGTTCTCCTTCTTGAAGCGGTAGACAGCGAGGCGGAAGGCGGCCTCCAGCGATGGTTGCAGGGTTGAGGGAAGCATGAAACACATCGAGTTGGCCGGGATTGTCACGACGTTCGCCACCTCACGCGAGTTGAGGAAGAGGCTCTTGAAAATTGTCTTGTGGTTGTTGCTGGTGATCCAGAAAGTTGGAATGGGGTTGGGGTAGTTGGGGCGTACCACCACGAGACCGCACTGGCGGTAGGAGGAGCCGGTCTCGACGTCGGCGGTGCGGCGCTGGTCCTCCTGCTTGATCATGACGACGAGGCGCACCGGCGTCGGGCCGTCGTTGCGCAGCAGGAAGGCGGGATTCTTGCGCCACGTGCTGTAGGTCGGGTTGCCGCCAGCGCTCTCGCCCTTCCAAGCGGCGCTGAAGTACTGTACCTCGTCCTCCAGTGTGTGCATGAAGCAGAACTGGATCGAGTTGGCGACTTTGATGAAGTTGTTGAGCGGCATGAAGATGGAGTGGCGGTCGTCAACCGGGTGCTGCTTGCGCTGCTTCGCCGTCCATTTCGGGTCCTTGCTGTTCAGCGGCCCGCTGTACTCGAACTCCTCGTCCTCGAAAGGGTTGTGCAGGTGCACGACGATGTCGTCTAACGCGGAAGATCCTGTGAGGGAAAAGATCTCCAAGATGGCGTACTGCTGCTCCGACTGCATCCCAATCGCCTCGAGGTCCGACGCCTTGGTGAGAGTGGAGGCCACGTAGTCACCGCGTTGCAGGCTCTCGCCCATCGACAGCCAATACTGTCCATCTGCAATGTCCACACCAGCCGACTTGGCCAACTTTGCCGTCATGGGAATGTTCTGCACCGGGTGCCCCGTCAGGTCGTGGAAGGTCTCGAGCAACGTGCAGCCTTCGAGTTGCTCGTAGCTGCGGTAGAACTTCGCGTACGCCTTCTCCAGCAGCAGCGGCCACCAGTGCTCCGTGGGGGACTGCATGTACAGCACGTCGTCATCCTCCAGAGCAATGGTGTCATCAATCTCGACTTTTACCCAGTCCTGACCGCGAAAGAACTGGAAGGTGTAGCGGCCATCCTGGCGTACCTTCTTCGTGATGAAACAGTTGCGGACGACGTCAGGGAAGCGCACGAGCGCCGACAGCGCTGACAGCATGAAGCACTCATAGTGGTTGCCCTGCGCAAACTGCTCGCGCGACATCTTCGCCGGCAGCAGCGGCTCATCGGCGCCGTCGGGGTAAAGGTCGCGGAGGGAGACCCATTGGTCGGCCACCTCCTGGTTGTTCTTGATAAACTCGGTGTCCTTGAAGAGTGTGTGGCTATCCGGCACCTCCGTGATGGAAGACGCCATCTTTTCTTTCGTCCTCTTCCACAGCTCTGCTCGCAGAGACGGAGAACAGCGAAGAAATATGAGTCAGACAAAAAAAAAAAAAGAGCTAGTGTGAAAGAGAGAGGGGGGAATAAAAATTGGTGTAGCTACGCGTCTCTGAGTTAGCTTGAGGGAAAAGCAAATACAGAGTCTACTCCAAAACTATAACAAAAAAAAACAAGAAATGAATTCAATCTAGTAGTACACAGAAAGCGGAAAGAGGGAGGGGAAAAATAGAAATGATAAGGTATAAAAACAGAAAGAAGGGAAACGTGGGGCGGCTATGTACAAGTGTGGATACTGAGGAGCACAAACGAAAAAAAAAAAGAAAGAGAGTGATGGGAGTAGGAAGATGAATTCTTGTACAGGCGATCTCTCGCACCGACACGGTAGATGCGATGTCTACCAGTTGTGACAGCACGTTACCGTATCTTCGTTGAGCGAGGTTGTGTGCGCGCGTGTGTGTTTGTGGGTGTGTGGGTGTGTCGGCGAGCGTGTGCAACTGCGCGCCAAGACCGCTATTTCGGATTTTTTTTCCTTATTCTACTGACGCGGTCTCTTTGTTAAAACACAACGAAAGCTGAACGAGTCCTTTTTTTTTTAATGTTCACGCTCCAATCGCCTTTGTTTTACGGCTGCTTGAGAGCAGCAGGCAAGGCGTTGAGAAGAGGCCGGCCAGTCAATGAAGAAGGCAGAGGCGGCAAAGAAGAACGACGAAGACGAACGAAGTGGAAAGAGGTAAAAGGGGTGAAAGAAGAAAGAAGTGGAGAGTTGAAAAATGTAAACGTTACGCTGGTCCTTTAAACATCTCCGCTACAACAAATAAGAGAAACGCTGTTCTTTTTGTATTGCAAACAACGTAGGAGAGACAAACTTCTTTGGGAAATTAACGCTCTCGATGCAGCTTTCCCCGCTGAGCACCATTACGCAGCATTCCGGTAAGCGAAGCGCCACCACTTTCTCCGTTTTGCACAGCCCAGTTGTACCTTCTTTGAGAGCGCAGTATAGACGAACCGGTGCGCTGACGCGGGGCGTGATGGGTGCTTGGCACACTCAGTACAGAGAGACTTTGGGAAGAGCGCACCTCTTGCACTCTGTCCGTTGCTGTCTTCCTCGAGCCAGAGGTACAGACGTTAATGCATTGCGTCTGTTGCCTTCTCCTCTCTTCCAGATTTTTTTTGCTTTTTTGGGTTCGCCATGGTAAGGTCGTCGTACAGGATTTACATGCGCGTCAGAGATGAAGTAAAGATAAAAAAAGACCCTAAAAAAAACTGAGAATCAAAAGTGAGAAAAAAAAGGAAAAAAGAGAAAAATACGAGAGAAAAGGTCCACTTAAAAGTCAAGAAGAGAAAAGAGGGAAGGTGGGAGGGCAAGGGGAAGGAACGCACGTACGTGCGCACACCCCGCCTCGTTCATTCCCGCAGTGGACACACCGTCTCAAAACAATCAAGCGCGCCAAGGGCGGTACAGTGGGAAAGAGAAATCACAGAAGAGCCACATCGCAGTTGAAAGGAAATAACAAGAGAGAGAGAAGACAGAGTCAACGACGCCGGTTTATCGGAACGAGAAACAAAACCCAAAAAACACAGGACACGAATGGAGAGAAGAAGAAAAAATGTACGATGAACGACAAGAGAAAAGGAAAGTAGGAGAGGCACCCATTTCGCTACACGCCGTGCATACACCGCCGCCACCCCACCACGCTTTTCATCGTGGTAGAGTGCATCGCACAAAGACAGACCGACGGAAAAATAAAAAATAAGAGGAGAAAAAAGAAGAGAGAACACACACAAGCACAGCAGCACGCAAAGCCACAGTGCAACTGCGTACGCGGTGCGTGTGCGTGGGAAACTCACTTCCATCCTCCTTTCCGGCAGGTTGTTTTGCGAGAGAAGATGCAGAGTGTCAGCGTGACGAGAGAGAAAGAAAAAAAGGTGCGTAAAGGAGATAAAGAAACAAAGTACGAGAACCTTTTTTGCTAGTGTGATTTTCTTTTCTGTTCTCTTCGTGCCGCATGTGCCGGCATCGTGTTTTCCCCCACTGTAGCCGACACGGACAGAAGAGCGCTCAGGACACGACCCAGATAAGAACAAAAGCGGTGAGGGCGGGTTGGCGCGGAGCTCGATAGATCCCCCCATGTGCACCGCATCCTTCCCCTAATCCCTCCGCAGATGCGCCTGTCATCGCTGTCGAAGCCAAAAAACAGAAAAAGAAATGAACACAAGCGTTGGACTTGAGAGAACACACACACAAAGAAAAAGAGACAGAGATCAAAAGTGTGCACCTTATTACAGTCGTCAGATGCCGCGTGGAGCGCTTGCACGCAAAGCGTGTTTTGCACAGCCGCTCAATTCGAGAAGAAATGAAGTCAGTTGAAACAGGAAAGAGAAAAAAGAGGAGTCAAGGAGGAAAAAAAAAGAGGTGTAGAGAGAACAGTGTTATCCAATTCAGTTTGCCGCATCCTCCACCACAGGTTGAGAGTCACTCAGGCGCGCGCTTCGCAGTGAGCCTGTCGAGGCAGCGTACGCCCTTACTTCACCCTCCTCCCTTAACGGGTTCGGTGGTGTTCAAAAGGTTAAAAAAAAAAAGGAATCGGTACATGGGAAGAAAAAAAAAGAAGAAACAAAAGAGGGTGTCTGAAAACTGTGCAAAAATATGCAGCAAACAACGAAGTCGCTTCACGGGAGAGTATTTTTCGTTCAAAATGGCAGCGAATCGACCGGAGAGAAAAAAAAACAATATTGAGACCATCTATCCCCTCTACGACTATCAATAGCGGTCCTCACCTCCTCCAGCACAAGAAAGAAAAAGAGCAAAAAAGCTGCTCCCATTTCAAGTGCAGTGGAGAAGAAAAAGCACGGCAGCCCAACGCGTAGTAGAAGGCCTCGGTTTGTCGTTTTTCGTGTCTTCGCCTCTCCCCACCCTTTGTGGCCTCTGAGCGTTTACACGAACAACGTTGGCCGTCAGCGGCAAAAGTCGTCCGCCAAGGACGTCGTGCCTCGTCCCCAAAGTAAGAAAACACAAAAAAAAAATTTCATATTTCGCTGCTATAAATATCCACGAATTTTTTAAGCTTTCCCTCGGTGGATTTTATTTCTGGATTTTAAGCGGAGCATTTGTTCGATTTTAAAAGAAGAAAAAAGAAACGGAAGAAAACTCAACGAAGAGCAGACCCAATGACTTAAACACACCAACGCGTGCTCGAAAGTCACACAATAACAACGTGCAGTAACATGTGGTGACGGCGTGGATATTGCCTCCCCCAAGAGGCAAAGCCAGCCAGAAAAATTGACGAGCCAGTGCAACGCGGTAGCTGTGGCAGTGGTCACTCGACAGAGAGAAAGAACAAGAAAGAATTAAAAAAGAAAAAGACTCACGCACACACATCAACGGGGAAATCAAAATAGGATCGGCAGAGGTGCAAAACCACAAAAAAAAAAGCAAGAGAACGCAAAAGAAGACGAGGCGCCAATGTTTCCCCAAACATAGCATACATTTCCATCTTTTACGAACGCCTGCGAGCTTTTTTGCTTAAAAGGCAACGTTGGCTGCACGTGCCGGCTTCCCCTCTCAGCTTTGCCTTTAATGTACAGCACGTGTACAAGGCTCTTCCGATTTGGTCCCGTCTGCATCAGCGGCGATCATGAAGAGCAAAACGCACACAGGAGAAGAAAAAAGTAAGCTTTTCTTATTGGGAGAATAAGGGAACAGTGCGTCTCCGTGCAGGAAAAGAAAAGATAGAAAATAAACCTTTAATCTGGGAAAAAAAATTCATGGCGAGTCATTTGCATCGTCTCTGCAGCGGCGAAGCTCACCTTTGCAGATGCGAAGAAACTCAGCCACCACACCGTATTTCTTCAACCAGCACCTTCTTCTTTTCCTCCCTCAGCAGCACCTTCTTTTTGTGCCAATACTTCTCGTGTAAAGAGCAAGAGGGAAAACACAAAAAAAGTGTCATCTCCGGCAGCGAAGGACCCCCATCCCTCGCTGCACCTCTCCCCGAATGCGCTGCGGAGTTCCCCGCAAGCACCTGAGTGGTGGTACCACACGCCCACACTCGCAGCGCAAACGCCGCGTGTGACGGCGCACACCACAGAGAAGCCCGCCTCCACAGGCACAAAGGAGAAAGAGGAAGAAAAGAACACGAAAAGCTAAAGAGACAAACAGAAAGAGAGCTGAAGGGCAAAGGAAAGCTGACGCTGCAAGAAGAGGGATGAAAAGAAAAATCAACAAGTAGCTTACGGAGGGGAAGAGGTGAAACTCAAACAAAGAGAAAAGAACAAAAAATAAAGAGAAGACGACAAGGAAAACGTCAGCACTGGAAACGAAAAAATAAAAAAAGAGAAAAAGAGAAAAAGGAGGAAGACAAGGAAAAACGGAAAAGGGGTTTGACGATACAAAACAGTAAAAATAAAAAGGGAGGAATAAGATAACGTTACTCTACTACACACACTTTTTTTTTTCTGCGCTTAATCAACACTGCACTGCCAATGCACAGACAGCGTCTATGTCTTCTGTTTTTCGTGTTATTTTTCCTTTCCTGCTCCAGTTGTGCTTCTCATCTCGTTCTTTGAAGAATAGTGTAACGTGAATGTCGAGAGCGGGAGGGCAACCACAGCTGCCTTCAGTGCTATTCCACAGCAGCAACAACAATAACAAAGGAAAGAAGAAGGTGTGGAACCCATTTTTGTTCGCCCTCTGATCTGGTATCATTTTTTGCTGTCGTTGCTCATCAGTCAAAACACGACTTCACGTACAAACCAAAGAAAAAAAAAGCCTAGTCACCGCATTTGGTGTTTGGCAAATAGGAAAGAGAGAGAAACAAAGTACTGGTTCCCCCCACAACGTTGAAAACAAAGCCACGACATGGTGGCATCACCCAAACACACAGACACGAAAATACAAAAACACACCAACTTAACACTTCACGCCTCTACCGCGCTGTTTTCATGTGGCACAGCGCGTACACAACAACGAAAAAAGAAGAGAAGAAAAGTAAATAAAAAATGTATATGCCTAACACAACAAATGCACAGAGCAGCGCTGACAAACAACAACAACAACAAAAAAAAAACACCGCATAAGCGCACAGACAGCTCAGTAAAGCACATCATCTCATGGAATGAGGACGAAGCTTATCTTTTTTTTTTTTTGTTTAGCTGGCAGGACCGGCGTTGAGTAAAAAAACGCACACGACAACAAAAAGGGGTCTGTCGGAGCCGCACTACGCCTGCTAGTACGTAGTACAAAATCACCAACACGAGAAAAAAAAGAACCGATGCGTGCACGAGACGAAGAGAATTCCTCAAGATGCAACAATGCACAGCTACTTCAGCTCACACAATGGCCAACCCTTCTTTTGGCTCTTTTTTTAAAAAAGGCCTTAACGGCGGCCACGGCTCGGGCGGCGGGCTGCATCCTCACGGCTTCCACGCCGCGTGCTGTCGTCGCGGCTACCACGGCGGCTGCTAACGGAGCGCTGGTTCACCGGGGGCAGGGAGTCGGTGCGGCGCACATCCTTCGCGGCCGCACGGCTGCCACCACGACTCGCCGCACGCGACGCGCTCGGGGCCGTCGCGGTGCGGGACAGCGTCGGGAAGCGCGACTGCGACTGCAAGCTCAGCGGCTTTGCGTCCGGCGCCACAGGGACGAAGTCGGCGCTCACGTCGGCCGGCGTGTAGATCTCAAGATTCGCCGTGCACTTGCCGCTCGTCGACGTGGCGGTGCACGTCACCAGCAGCGAGTAGCGGCCGCCCTGCGGGGCCTTGAAGACCAGCGCGTGCTCGCGCGCGGTGCTTGCCTCGCCGGTGGTGCCGATCTTGATGCCGTACTCGTTGAAGACCGTCATGGTGACGGCGTCCTCGGCCACGGCGTCGCCCTTGCGGATCGTCCCGGCGTCCGTCACCTTGGTCTGGTGCAGGAGGATGTGCACGTCGCTCGCGTCGTTCACCATGAAGTCCAGCCGCTGTCCCTCCTCGTCACCGGGCTGCAGGTTGAGGGCACAACGCAGTGGCTTCAGCGTCAGCCCGGCGTGGCGCAGCGGCGTCAGCGTCACCTTGGCCATGTCGGGGTAGATGGAGACGTGGAATTCGCCCATCGTGCCACGGTCCTTGGTGTACGGAATGAGGTAGCACGTCGAGCTCGGCGGCAGCTCCATCTCCGCGCACACCTCGCGTGAGTCGAGCATCATGCCCTTCTGCAGGAACTTGTGCGTGCCGTTCGTGATGAAGGGCGTCGGCGGCAGCTTCGCGTTCGTCGGCTGCATCAGCGTCAGGCCCGTGTAGGGGTACTGCTTGCAGTTCGTCTCGTCCACGAAGAGCGGGTTGGTGTGGCGCACCTCCGCAAGGATGGTGGCCGGTCGCGACGTCTTGTTCTCCACGAGGTAGATCGGGTTGCTGCGGAAGGTCGTGTACTTGGACGTCCCACCAGCCGTGTAGTCGTTCCACTCGCCCGGCGCGCTAAGGCGGTCGCCGCAGTTGATGTGGCAGCGCTGCATGCAGCTGAAGTTTTGCAGGAAGGTCGGCAGCGGCATGTAGATCATGTCAGTCTCGTCCGCCGTGTAATCGCACGCCCGCTTCGCCTCCGCCGTCCAGTTGCTGTCGCCCTTGCGCAGCGGGCCGTTGTAGTACGGCGCATCCATGTAGCAATTGTGCACCTTCACGATGATCTCCGACGGGTCGCTCGTGCCGCTCCTCACCTCGACGACGTCCATCAGCGCGTAGCTGCACTGCGGGTGGAGGCCGTTTGGCACGGCGCCGTTCGCCACGCAGACAAAGACGTCGCCGCGCTCGAGGTCCTCCATGACGCGGCGCCAGAAGGCCGGCGTCGTGTAGTCGCCCATGTTCGTCGCCGCGGCGTGCTTCGGGTCCTCGAGGGAGATGTGCAGCACGGGGCGGCCCGTCAGGTCGCGCAGCGTGTCGTGGGCGTTGCAGTTGTTGAAGTTCTCGTAGCCGCCGACGAACTTGGCGTAGGCCTTCTCGAGCAGCAGCGGGTACCACATGCGGGACGGCACCTGGGTGAACTTCGGCTCGCGCTTGTCGTCGCACGGCACGCGGTCGTCCACCTCGACCGTCACCGGCGAGCTGTCAGGGTTGAAGAGGGTGACGCGGTAGGGCTGCTGCTGCGGGTGGGCCTTGTCCTGGAAGAGGCGCGAGATGAGCACCGTGTGGCGCGCCAGGGCGGCAATGAAGGGGGCCAAGAAGCCCATGTCCTGCGGCGCAGACGACACGTCAGACGGCAGCGTCGTGTCCGGCGTCACCGGGTCGTAGACGCCCTCGGGGTAGAGCTCGCGAATGCGCGGCCACTGCTCGGCGATGTCCTCGTTCGCCTCGTGGAACTCCGGGTCCTGGTAACCCTTCTTCTCCTTCGCCAGCTCGTGCGCACGCTCGTTCAGCTGCGTCTCGAGGTCCTTGACGGTGCGCGCGTTCTTCACGGGGTCCTTGTTCAGCTTGCGCCGGTCCACCTCCATGCCGTGGAAGTCCGGGTCGGTGTCGAGCGGCAGCTCCTCCAGCGGCACGCCCTCTGGCTCGGGGTCGAGGTAGGCGCGGTCCTTCTTGAGGAACTCGCTGGCGATGCGGTCGGCGTGCTGGTTCATCTGCTCCTCCAGCGCACGCACCTTGTCGGCCGCCTTCGGGTCCTTCTTCGCCTCCCGCCGCGCCAGCTCGGTTGCGCGGAAGTCCGGGTCCTCGTCGAGCGCGAGGTCGGCCAGCGGGACGCCACGCGGCTCAGGGTTCATGAAGTTGCGGTCGTCGGCGAGCTGCCGCTTGGCCAGCGTGCGGATGCGGTCGTTCATGTCGTCCTCCGTGTCCTTGATCGCGTTGGCGTTCTTGCGCGGGTCCTTGCGGAGCTGGCGCAGCTGCCTCTCAAGGTCCTTGAACGGCTTGTCCTTCTCCAGGCCGAGGTCCTTCAGCAGGATGCCCTCCGGCTTGGGGTCGAGGAAGGCGCGCTCCTTCGCCAGCTTCTCCTTCGCCAGCTCCTCTGCGCGGTCGTTGAGCTTGTCCTCGAGGTCCTTGATGGGCTTCGCGTTGCTGCGCGGGTCCTTCTTCAGCGCACGGCGCCGGTCCTCGAGGTCGCGGAAGGTCGGGTCCTCGTTGAGCGGCAGCTCCGCGACGGGCACGCCGAGCGGCTCGGGGTTGAGGTAATCGCGGTCCTTGGCGAGGAAGTCCTTGGCCAGGTCGTGCACGCGGTCGTTCATCCGCTCCTCCAGGTCCTCGATGGCGTCCTTGTTCTTCGCCGGCTGCTTCTTCAGCGCCCGCAGCTCCTTCTCCATGTCGTGGAACTCCTTGTCGTCGGCCAGCGGCAGACGCTCCAGCGGCACGCCCTCGGGCTCCTGGTCAAGAAAGGCGCGCTCCTTCGCCAAAAAGTCGCGGGCAATGTCGTCGACGCGGGCGGCAATCTCCGGCTCGAGGTTGCGCAGCGCGTCGGCGTTGCGCTTCGGGTCCTTCTTGAGGTCGCGGCGCTTGCGCTCCAGCGGGTTCAGAATCGGGTCGCGGTTGAGCGGCAGCTCCTCCAGCGGGACACCCATCGGCTCCTGCTCCTGGTGCGCGCGCTCCTTCCGCAGCAGCTCCTTGGCAAGGTCGTCGGCACGCGCGTTGAGGTCGTCCTGCAGCTGCGCGATCTTGTCGGCGTTGTTGCGCGGGTCCTTCTTCGCCTTCATGAGCTCCGCCTCCATCTCGCGGAAGAGGGGATCGCGGTTGAGCGGCAGGTCGGCGATCGGCACGTTCTGCGGCTCTGCGTCGAGGTAGGCGCGGTTCTTCGCCAGCTCCTTCTTGGCCAAGTCGTGCGCACGATCGTTCATCTTCTCCTCCAGCTCCTTCACCTTCGGGTCGCGTGCCTTGCCGGCGTTCTTGAGCGCCTGGCGCTGCTTCGCCATCTCGTTGAACTCCGGGTCCTCGCTGAGCGGCAGGTCGGCCAGCGGCACACCCTCCGGCTCGGGGTCGAGGAAGGCGCGGTCCTTGGCCAGCTCCTTCTTCGCCAGCTCGTGCGCGCGGTCGTTCATGCGCTTCTCGAGCGCCGCCACCTTCTTCGGGTCCGCCTTCGGGTCCTTATTGGCCTTGTACCGCGCAATCTCGGCGTCCTTGAACTCCGGGTCGGTGTCGAGCTGGAGGCGATCGAGCGGCACGCCGTGCGGCTCCTGGTCCATGAAGCCGCGCTGCTTCGCGAACTCGTCCTTGGCGAGCTGGTGCGCGCGGTCGTTCATCTTGTCCTCCAGGTCCTTGATGACGTCCTTGTTGCGCTTCGCCGCACGCGGGTCCTTAGCGCGGCGCCGGCGCTCCGCCTCCAGCGCGGCGAACTCCTTGTCGGTGTCCAGCGGCAGGTCGGCGACCGCCATGCCCTCCGGCTCCGGGTCGAGGAAGGCGCGCTCGGCCGCGATCACGTCGTCGGCGATCTCCTGCGCCAGCTTGTCCATCTCCTCCTCCAGCGACTTCACCTCCGGCGTGCGGGTGCCGCGCTTGACGGCGTCGCGGCGGCGGTTCGCAGCGTCGCGGAACTTCGGGTAGGAGTGAAGGTTGAGGTCCTCCTTCGGGATGCCGCGGTAGGCGGCCGCCGGCAGGCAGGCAAGGTCGTCCGCCACGACACCGGCCGCCAGCTCGTGCGCGCGGTCGTTCATCTTGTCCTGCGTGTCAGCAATCGCGTCGGCGTTGCGCTTCGGGTCCTTCTTCAGCTTGCGCAGGTAGTCCTCGAGGCGCAGGAAGGTCGGGTCGGCGTCGAGTGGCACGTCCTTGATCGGGATGCCCTCCGGCTCGGGGTCGAGGAAGGCGCGGTCCTTCTGCCGCTGGTCCTTCGCCAGCTCATGCGCGCGGTCGTTGAGGGCCTTCTCCAGCTCCGTCACCTTCTTCGCGTTCGCCTTCGGGTCCTGTGCCTTGAGGATCGCCCGCTGCAGCTCCGCGTCGCTGTACTGCGGGTCCGTGTCGAGCGGGAGGTGCTCCAGCGGGACGCCCTCCGGGTTCTCGTCCAGGTACTTGTCGCGGTCGCCGCGCAGCATGCCGTCGCCCAGCTCGTCGGCGCGGTCCTGCATCATGCCCTTGAGGTTGTCGATCGCGCCGGCGTTGCGGCGGGGGTCACGGTTGAGGCGGCGCAGCTGCTGCTCCATCTTCTGGAACGGCGCGTCCTCGTCGAGCGGCAGCAGCGCCTTTGGAATGCGGTGCGAGGTCGGGTTGAGGAAGGCACGGCCCGCCTCCTTCGCCGCCTTGGCCAGCTCATGCGCACGGTCGTTCAGCTTGCCCTCCACCTCCTTGATCTGCGGCGCGTTCTTCTTCGGGTTCTCCTTCAGCTTGGCGCGCTGCGCCTCCAGCTCGCGGAACTTCGGGTCGGCGTCGATGCCCACATCGGCGATCGGCACGCCCTCCGGCTCGGGGTCGAGGTAGCCGCGATCGCCCTTGAGCATGTCACGCGCCAGCTCGTGCGCGCGGTCGTTCATCTCCTCCTGCAGCCCGGCGATGCGGTCGGCGTTGCGCTTCGGGTCCTGCTTCGCCTGGCGCAGCTGCTTCTCAAGGTCGGTGAACGCCTTGTCGTTGTCGAGTGGCAGCTGGGCCAGCGGCACACCTTCTGGCTCGGGGTCGAGGAAGGCGCGGTCGCGGGCGATCTGCCCCTTAGCCAGCTCGTCGGCGCGGTTGTCCAGCTTCGCCTGCAGCTCGCGCACCTTCGGGTGGCTCGGCTGCTCCTTCTTAAGGCGGCGCAGCTCCGGCAGATACGACGCGAACTCCTCGTCGTCGTGCGGATTCAGTGCCTCGAGGGCGATGCCGCGCGGCTTCGGGTCGAGGCCGCGCAGGTCCTCCTTCTTCTGCGCCACGGCCAACTCGTCGGCACGCTGGTTCAGCTTGTCCTCCAGACCCTTGATCCTATCCGCGTTTTTCTTGGGGTCCTGCGCCTTGAGCTTGGCGCGCTCCACCTCATACTGGTGGAAAGTCGGGTCGGTGTTGAGCGGCAGGTCGGACAGGGCCACGCCTTCGGGCTCGGGGTCGAGGTAGTTGCGGTCGCCGCTGAGCGCGTCCTTGGCCAGCTCGTGCGCGCGGTCGTTGAGCTGCTCCTCAAGGTCGCGGATCGCCTGGGCATTCTTCTTCGGGTCCTGCGCCTTCAGCTTCGCACGCTCCACCTCCATGTCGTGGAACTGCGGGTCCTTGTCCAGCGGCAGCGCGCGCAGCGGGACGCCCTCCGGTGCGGGGTCGAGGTAGCCGCGGTCGCCCTCCAGCATCTGCCGCGCCATCTCGTCGAGGCGGTCGTTCAGCATGGCACGCGTCGGGTCCTCGGCGCCGCCGGCGATGTCGCGCGACTTGTTCGGCGCGCTGTTCGGGTCACGGCGCTGCGAGGCCAGGGAGGCGAAGGTGTCGTCGTCGTGCGGCCGCAGCAGCTCCACCGGGATGCCGCGCGGCGCCTCGGCCAGGTCGGCCAGGTCGCGTGCGCGCTGCTCCTTGGCCAGCTCGTGCGCGCGGTCGTTGAGGCGCTCCTCGAGGTCGGCGATCTTTGCCTGGTTCTTCTTCGGGTCCTGCAACGCCAGCTTCGCGCGCTCCACCTCCAGCTGGTGGTAGAGCGGGTCGGAGTCGAGCGGCAGCGTCTCCACGGGGATGCCCTCCGGCTTGGGGTCGAGGTAGGACGGGCGGCCGCCCGTCAGCGCGTCGTTGGCCAGCTCGTGCACGCGGTCGTTCATGTCCTGCTCGAGGTCGGACATCTTGCTCGGCTCGGCGTTGGGGTCCGCCCTCAGCGTCCGCAGCGCATTCACCATGCGGGCAAACTCGGGGTCCTGGTGCGGGTTAAGCAGGCGGACCGGGATGTCCTCCGGCATCGGGTCGACGGCGCGCAGGTCCTCCTCGATCTGGTCCTCGGCCAGCTGATGTGCCCGGTCGTTGAGTTGGTCCTCGAGGTCGTGGATGGCGGCGGCGTTCTTGACGGGGTCCTGCGCCTTCAGCGCGGCGCGGCGCGCCTCCAGGTCGGTGAACTGGCGATCGGTGTCGAGCGGCAGCACGTCGACCGGCACACCCTCTGGCTCGGGGTCGAGGTAGCCGCGGTCGCCCTTGCGCTGCTGGCGGGCCAGCTCGTGCGCACGCTCGTTCAGCGCGTCCTCGAGGTCGCGGATGGCGTCCTTGTTGGCGCGCGGGTTCTTGCTGACAAGGTCGAGCCGCTCCGCCTCCAGCTGGTGGAACTCCGGGTCGGTGTCGAGCGGCAGTGCAGCGACCGGGACGCCCTCTGGATCGGGGTCGAGGTAGGAGGCGCGGTCCTTCTCCAGGTAGTCTGCGGCGAGGGCCTCGAGGATGTCGTCCAGCTTGGCCTGCGTGTCGTTCAGCCGCGCCTGGCCACGCGCCGAGGGGTCCTTCTTGTCCGCACGCAACTCCGGCAGCTTCGCGGCGAAGTGGGGGTCGTCGTGCGGGTTCAGCAGCGACGCCGGCACACCCAGCGGCGTCGTGTTGAGCCCGCGCAGGTCCTCCTTCTTCTGCTCCTCGGCGAGCTCGTGCGCGCGGTCGTTCAGCCTGCCCTCGAGGTCGGTAATCGCCTGCTTGTTCTTGACCGGGTCCTGCGCAGCGAGCACCGCACGCTGCACCTCCAGCTCGTGGAACTCGGGGTCCTCGTCGAGCGGCAGCACGTCGACCGACACACCCTCCGGCTCAGGGTCGAGGTAGTCGCGATCGTTGCCGAGCATCTCAGCCGCCATCTGGTTCGCCAGGTCGTTCATCTGGGCCTCCACCTTCGCCAGCTTGTCGGCGTTGCGGCGTGGGTCCTTGCGGAGCTCACGCGCCTGCGAGGCGAGCTCGTGGAAGTCGGCGTTGTTGTGCGGCTTGACGGCGTCAATGGGAATACCGCGCGGCTGCGGGTCGACGTTCTTGAGGTCGTCCTGCAGCACCTGCTGCGCCAACTCGTGCGCACGCTCGTTCAGGCGCTCCTCGACGTCCTCGATCTGCTTCGCGTTCTTCACGGGGTCGGCGAGCACCAGCTTCGCACGCTCCACCTCGAGGCCGCTGTAGACGCCGTCCGTGTCGAGCGGGAGGTCGGACAGCGGCACGCCTTCGGGGTCGCGGTCGAGGTAGGCCGGCCGCTCCGCCGTCAGCGCGTCCTTGGCGAGCTCGTTGACGCGGTTGTTCAGCTGCTCCTGCAGGTCCTTTGCCTTCTGCGCCTCGCGCGGGTTCTTCTTGGCGCGGCGCAGCTCCGGCAGGATCTTCGCGACCTGCGGGTCCTCGCGGGGGTTCAGCAGCTCCAGCGGAATGCCCATCGGGGCGGGGTCAACGCCGTTGAAGTCCGCGTCGAGGATGTCCTTCGCCATGTCGTGCGCGCGGTCGTTCATCTGGTCCTCGAGAGCCTTGATCTTGTCGGCGTTGCGCAGCGGGTCCTTCGCCTTGAGAGTCGCCCGCTCCTTGCGCAGCGCGTCGAAGGCGGGGTCGGCCTCCACCCCGACGTCCTCCAGCGGAATGCCCTCCGGCTCCTTGTCGAGGAACCAGAGGTCGCCCTCGACCTTCTCCTTCGCGAGCTCGGCGAGGCGGGCATCCATGTCCTGCAGCACCTTCTGCGCCTCGGGCGACGCCCCCTTGCCGGCCTTCTCGTGCGCCCGCAGCTTCTCCGCGAGGGCGGCGAAGGCCGGGTCGTCGTGCGGCTTCATCGCGGCCGTCTCGATGCCCTCGTAGGTGGGCGGGAAGTGCGCCAGCTCCTCCGCCTTCTTCGCCTCCGCCAGCTCGGCGGCGCGGTCGTTCAGCTTGTCCTCGAGGTCGGCGATGCGGCGCTGGTTGCGGCGCGGGTCCTGCGCCTTCAGCTTCGCCCGCTCCACCTCCATCTCGGCAAACTCGGGGTCCTTGTCGAGCGGCAGGTACTCGAGCGCCACACCCTCCGGCTTCGGCTCAAGGTAGCCGCGGTCGCCCTCCAGCAGTGCGTCGGCCAGCTCGTAGGCGCGGTTGTTCATCGCGTTCTCCAGGTTCTGGATGGCCTCGGCGTTCTTCTTCGGGTCCTTCTTGAGCTCGCGCAGCTGCGGGATCATCTCCGCGATCTGTGCGTCCTCGGTCGGCTTCAGCAGCGCCAGTGGGATGCCCTCCGGCGCGGGGTCGCACCCGGCGAGGTCGTCCTCCAGCTGCTTCTTCGCCAGCTCGTGGGCACGGTCGTTCAGCTTCGCCTCCAGGTCCTTGATGGCGCGCGCGTTGCGCTTCGGGTCCTTCAGCTTCAGCTTCGCGCGCTCCACCTCCATCGCGTGGAACTCTGGGTCGGCGTCGAGCGGCAGCTCCTTCAGCGGCACGCCCTCCGGCTCGGGGTCGAGGTAGGCGCGGTCCATCGCCTCGTCCGCGAGTGCGCGGACGCGGTCGTTCATCTCGTCCAGCACCGCCTGCGCTTCGGCCTTCGCCTTGGGATCCTTCTTGGCCTCGCGAACACGCTGCACCGCCTCGGCAAAGGCAGGGTCGGCGTGCGGGTTCAGCATCTCCACCGGCAGGTCACGCGGCGCCGCCTCGACACCGCGGAGGTCCTCGGCGAGCTGCTTGCGCGCCAGCTCGTGCGCGCGGTTGTTGAGCTGCTCCTCCAGATCCTTGATCTTGGCGGCGTTGCGGCGCGGGTCCTGCGCCTTCAGCTTCGCCCGCTCCACCTCGAGCTTGCGGAACTCCGGGTCAGTGTCGAGCGGCAGCTCCTCGATCGGCACCCCCTGCGGGGCACGGTCGAGGTACGCGTTGTCCTTGCCCAGGAGATCCTTGGCAAGCTCGTGCGCACGGTCGTTCATCTGCCCCTCCAGCGCCGCCAGCTTGGCGTCGTTCTTCTTCGGCTCCTTGGCCAGCTCGCGGTGCTGGTCGACCATCTTCGCAAAGGCAGGGTCGTCGTGCACGTTGAGCAGCGCGATGGGCAGGCCCTCCGGGGCAGGGTCCAAATTCTCGATGTCCTTGGCACGCTGCTTGTCGGCCAGCTCGTTCGCGCGGTCGCGCAGGCGGTCCTCGAGGTCCTTGATCTTGGCGGCGTTGCGGCGCGGGTCCTGCTGCTTCAGCACCGCCCGCTGCACCTCCAGGTCGTGGAAGGTCGGGTCGCTGTCGAGCGGCAGCAGCTCCTGCGGCACGCCCTTCGGCTCCGCCTCCAGGTAGGCCGGGCGGTCGCCGCGCAGCTTCTCGTTTGCCAGCTCGTGCGCGCGGTCGTTCATGGCGGCCTGCACCTCCTGCAGCTGCTGCGGCGACGCCTTCGGGTCCGCCTTGAGGGCACGCAGCTGCGGCAGGTAGGACGCGAACTTGGCGTCGGAGTGGGGGTCGAGCGCCGCGATGGGCAGGCCCTCCGGCTTCGGGTCGAGACCGCGCAGGTCCTCCTGCTTCTGCGCCTCAGCGAGCTGTTCGGCACGGGTGTTGAGCTGGTCCTCAAGGTCCTTGATCTTCTTGGCGTTCTTGACGGGGTCGCGCGCCTTCAGCTTCGCACGCTCCACCTCCATGCGGTTGAACTGCGGGTCCGTGTCGAGGGGCAGGTAGCCGACCGGCACACCCTCCGGCTCGGGGTCGAGGTAGGCGCGGTCGTTCTTCAGCATCCCCTCCGCCAACTCAACGCCGCGCTCGTTCATGCGGTCCTTCACCTCGCGGATCGCCTGCGCGTTGCGCTTCGGGTCCTGCTTGAGGTCGCGCATCTGACTCGCCAGCTCGTTGAACTCCTCGTCGTGGTGCGGCGCGATGGCGGTGTAGGGCACGCCGAGCGGGTCGGGGTCGAGAGCGCGCACCTCGCCCTCCTTCACATCCTTCGCCAGCTCGTGCGCGCGGTCGTTGAGCTGCTCCTCGAGGGCGGCGATGGCCTTCGCGTTCGCCTTCGGGTCCTGGGCCTTGAGAGCGGCCCGCTGGGCCTCGATGCTGCGGAAGGTCGGGTCCGTGTCGAGCGGCACGTGGCGCAGCTCGACGCCCTCCGGCTTCGGGTCAAGGTAGCCGCGGTCCTCCTGCAGCATCTTCTTCGCCTTCTCGTGCGCCAACGCGTTGAGGTCGTCCTTCAGGTCGCGGATACCCTGGCGGTTCGCGACGGGGTTGCGCTCCAGCTTGCGCAGCTGCGCCTCGCCGTCCGTGAAGGCCGGGTCGTCGCCGAGGTTCAGCAGCTCCATCGGGATGCCCTCCGGCGCGGCGTCGACGTACTGCTTGCGCGCCGCATCCGCCAGCTCAGCCGCGCGAGCGTTGAGGGCGTCCTCGATGTCGCCGAGCCGCTTGGCGTTCTTCTTCTCGCCGTTGGGCTCGCTGCGCAGCGCCCGCGCCTCGTTCTCGAGCGCGTTGAAGGTGGGGTCCTCGTTGAGCGGGAGGGCCTCGAGCGGGATGCCGTTGGGGTCCTGGTCGAGCGGGCGGCGCTCCATGTCGTGCACCGCCTGCGCAATCTCCTTCGCCCGCTCGTTCATCTGCTCCAGCAGCTGCTGCGCCGCCTTCGCCTTGGCCGGATTCTGCTTGGCGTCGCGGTACATCTCCTCCAGCTCGTGGAAGTGCTGGTCCTGATCCAGGTACGGGTCGAGGTCCTCGAGCGGGATGCCGAGCGGGTTCGGCTCCATGTCGCGGCGGTTGTTCTGCTTGAGGTCCTTGGCCATCTGATGCAGGTGCTCGTTCATCTGCTCCTCCACGGCGCGGATCGCGTTGCCGTCACGCGACGGCGCACTCTTCAGCGCGGCGCGCTTCATCTCGAGGTTGCGGAAGGTCGGGTCCTCGTCGAGCGGCAGGTGGCGCTGCGCCACGCCCTCCGGCTCGTCGTCGAGGAAAATACGGTCGTTCTTCAGCGCCTCGGCGGCCAGCTCGTCAGCGCGATCGTTCAGCGCATCCTCCGTCTCCTTGATGGCCTGCTGGTTGCGACGCGGGTCCTGGCACAGCTTCGCGCGCTGCGCCTCCAGCCGGCCGAACTCGTCATCGGTGTCGAGCGGCAGCTCCGAGATGGGCACGTTGCGGGGGGCCTGGTCCATGAACTTGGCGCGGTCCTCGGCGTTCTTGGCCTTGGCCAGGTCGTGCGCGCGGTCGTTCATCATCTGCTCCAGATCGCGCAGGCGGTCCTCGTCGGCGTAGGGGTCCTTCTTGGAGGTGCGGTACTGCTCCTCGATGCCGAGGAAGGTCGGGTCGTCGTCGAGGCCGAGGTCGCTCTGCTTGCGGCCCTCCGGCTCGGCGTCGATGTAGTCCTTCCGCTCCTCCGCGGCGCGCTGCTTCGCCATCTCCAGCGCCATGTCGCGCAGCGTCTCCTCGCCCGCCTTGATGGCCGGCGCGTTGCGCTTCGGGTCCGCGCGCAGCTCGAGCACCTCCGCCTCCTTCTTGAGGTACTCGGGGCTCTGGTCGAGCGGGAGGTCATCCGGCGAGAAGCCGAGCGGGTGGCCAAGGTTCGCGCGCTCCTCGCCGCGCATCTTGGCTGCCACGTCGATGGCGCGCTTCTGCATTGCGTCGCCGAGGTCGCGCGCCTTCTCCGGCTCGCCGTCGCCGTTGGCGGCGATGTGGGCCACCTCGAGGTCGGCGAAGGGCACGTCGTCGTCGAGCTGCAGCGCCTCGCGGGCGATGCCGCCCACACGCGCCGGCAGCACGTTCGAGCGCACCTGCTGCTTCATCGCCTTGGCCATCTCGTTCGCGTGCTCGTTCATCGCCGCCTCCAGCTCGCGCATCTTCGGGTCCGCGCTGCGGGCCCGCTGGCCGTTGGTGGCCCGCATCGCCGTCCGCTGCGCCTCCATCTTGGCGAAATCCTTGTCCTTGTCAAGCGGAATGTACTTGAGCGGCACGTTCTGCGGCGCATCCTCCATGAAGGCGCGGTCGGCCTGGATCTTCTCCTGCGCCAGCTCCTCCGCGCGCAGGTTCAGCGCGTCCTCGATGTCGGCGATCGGCTTGCGGTTCTTCGCTGGCTGCCGCATGAGCCGCGCGCGCTGCGCCTCGAGGCTGCTGAACTCCTCGTCCGTGTCGAGCGGCAGCTCTGACAGGGGCACGCCCTTCGGCGCCGGGTTCATGAAGTTGGGCCGCTCCTTGCGGTTCATGTCCTTGGCCAGCTCGTGCGCGCGGTCGTTCATCAGCTCCTCGAGATCCGCCACCTCCTGCGGGTTCGCCTTCGGGTTCTTCTTGAGGTCGCGGTAGCGGGTCTCGAGCTTGTGGAAGGTCGGGTCCTCGTTGAGCGGGAGGTTGTCGAGAAGCCGGCCCTCCGGCTCGGGGTCGAGGAAGCCGCGCATCTTGCCCAGCTCCTCCGCCGCGAGCGCCTGCACCATCTCGTTCATGTCCTTCTGGAGGTCCTCGATCGCCTTGGCGTTCTTGCGCGGGTCCTTCTTGAGCGCCCGCATCTTCTCCTCCTTGGCGAGGAATGCGGGGGTGCTGTCGAGCGGCAGCTCCTCCAGCGGCACGCCGAGCGGGCGCTGGTCGAGAAAGGCGCGGTCCTGCGCCACCTTATCCTTCGCCAGCTCGCCGGCGCGGTCGTTGAGGGCCTCCTCGAGGTCCTGGATGGCCGTCGCGTTCTTCTGCGGCTGCTCCTTCAGCAGCAGACGCTGCACCTCCATGTCGCGGAAGGGCTGGTCCGCGTCGAGCGGGAGCTCCGTGTACGGGATGCCGTTGAACTTCGCGTCCAGGAACTTGGGCCGCTCCTTCTCCTTCAGCTCCTTCGCCAGCTCGTGCGCGCGGTCGTTCAGCTGCCCCTCGAGGTCGGCAATCGCCTTGGCGTTGCGCCGCGGGTCCTTCTTCAGCTTCGCCCGCTGCGCCTCCATCTCAGCGAACGGCGCGTCCTTGTTGAGCGGCACGAGGCGCAGCGGCACGCCCTCTGGCTCGGGGTCGAGGTAGTTGCGGTCGCCCTTAAGCTTCTCGTCGGCGAGCTCCATTGCGCGGTCGTTGAGGCCCTGCTCGGTGTCGGCGATGCCGCGGGCGTTGCGGCGCGGGTCCTGCTTCAGCTGCTGTCGCTTCACCTCCAGCGCGTGGAACGGCTGGTCCTGGTCGAGCGGGAGGTCCTCGACGGGGATGCCCTTGTACGCGGCGTCCATGTAGTCGGGACGCTCCTGCACGTTCATGCCGTGCGCGATCTCGTGGGCGATGTCGTTCATGCGCTCCTCCATGTCCGGCACCTTGCCGGTGTCGCCGCCGCGGTTCAGCGTGCGCCGGCGCTTCGCGTCCAGCTCCTTGAACTCCGGGTTCTCGAGCAGCGGGAGGGTCTGCACGAGGCGGCCCTCCGGCTCGGGGTCGAGGAAGTTGCGGTCACGCGCCGCCTCAGCAGCCGCGAGGCCGTCGACCAGTGCCCGCATGTCGTCCTTGAGGTCCTCGATGGCCTTGGCGTTCTTGCGGGGGTCCTTCTGCAGCCCGCGCAGCTGCTCCTCCTTCTTGAGGAAGCCGTCGTTGTAGTCGAGGCCGAGCTTCTCGAGCGGCACACCGTACGGGTCGGGCTCCAGGAAGGCACGCTGGTTCGCCTGCTGGCCCTTCGCCAGCTCCCGCGCGCGGTCGTTCAGCTCGTTCTCGAGCGCGCGGATGTCCTCGCGGTTGCCGAGCGGGTCCTCCTTGCGCAGCTGCAGGCGCTCGATCTCCTTCGGGTGGAAGACGGCGTCGGTGTCGAGCGGCAGGTCCGCCGCCGGGATGCCGTAGGGCTGCGGGTCGAGGTAGAGCTCGCGCTCGTCCTGCTTCAGCTTGCCCGCCAGCTCGTGGGCGCGGTCGTTGAGCTTGTTCTGCAGGTCCTTGATCGCCTTGGTGTCGCGCTTCGGCTTGCGGTTCAGCGCGCGCAGCTCGTCTTCCATCTTGCTGAAGGGCTCGTCTTCGTTGAGCGGGAGCAGCTCCAGCGGCACGCCCTCCGGCTCGCGGTCGAGGTAGGTGCGTTCCTTCTGGTGCATCGCCTTGGCCAGCTCGCCGGCGCGCTCGTGCATCTGGTCCTCGACGTCGTCGATCTTGCGGGCGTTGGCGGCCGGGTCGCGCATCAAGGCGGCGCGGTTCTGCGCCATCTCGGCGAAGGTGGGATCGTTCAGCAGCTCGATGTCGTCGCGCGGGATGCCCTCGTACTCGGGGTCCATGAAGTTGAGGTCGACGCCGGCCAGCGAGTCGGCCAGGGCGGCCGCGCGGTCCCGCAGGTCGGCCTCGATCTCGCGCACCTTCGCGGCGTTGCGGGGGTCCGCCTTGAGGAGGTGGCGCTGGCGCTCCGCGTTGGTGTACTCGGGGTCCTCGTCGAGGATCGGCGTCAGCTTCGTCAGGTCGTGCCCGCTCAGGTACTTCGGCCGGTCCTTCGCGAGCACCGCCTTGGCCAGCTCATGCGCGCGGTCGTTCATCTCCTTCTCCACCGCGAGGATGGCGTCGGCGTTGCCGTCCGGGTTGTTGTGCAGCCGCTTCAGCGCGTCGAGCTGCTCCTGGAACTTCGCGTCGTCGTCGAGGGGCACGTCGGCCAGCGGCACGCCCTCCGGCTCCTGGTCGAGGAAGGAGAGGTCCACCTCGCCGAGCTCGCGAGCGTTCTCCGGGGCCTCGGTGATGCGCACCTGCGCCCGCTCCACCGCCACCACCTCCACCTTGCACGGCACGTCGCCCACGCCGGCGGTGCAGTTCACGCCGAGGGCGTAGCGGCCCGGCTTGTTGACGTGCTGCACCAGACCCACCTCGCGGTTGTTCGTCGCCTGCGCGCTCGGGCTGATGCGCTTGTCGTTGCCGTCGTAGAGGTACATTGAGACGAAGTCCTGCGCGATGGCGTCGCCGCCGCTCGGGTGCCGGAAGGGCTTCTCCTGCTTGAGCAGAATGTGCAGGTCGGTCGGCACGTCCACGACGAAGTCCACGCGGCCGTGGCCTTTGCTCTTCAGGTCCAGATGGGCAATGGCGGGCAGCTGCCGCGCCACGTCGGTGTTGAGGCGCCGGATGTCGATCTTCTTGTTGTCGCCGGTGCGGAGGTACCAGTAGGAGAAGATAAACTTGCCCTTGTCGCGCTGCATGCCGGTCGGCACCACGTAGCACAGCGAGTTGGCCGGCACCGTGATGATGTCGGTCACCTCGCGGTTGTGCAGGTAGAGGCCGGAGCGGAGACGGCGGTGGTTGTTGCCGGTGACGAGGTAGGTCGGGATGCGCTCCGCGCTGGTGCTCTGCATGACCACCAGTGCGCACTGCGTGTAGTTCACCTCGTGGTTCGTCTGGCGGTGGAGGAGGTGGCGCTGGTCGGGCTGCCGGATCATGCCGATGATCTGCACCGGGTCGTCCGTTGGGTTCTGCACGACGTAGAGCGGGTTGTCGCGCCACGTGACGAGGGACGGGTTGCCGCCGGCGGTGCCCTCGCCCCACTCGCTGTTGAAGTTCCAGCACGGCTCGAGCGGGCCCTTGATCCACGCCTGCTGGATGTTGGCAAAGACGTCGAGGAAGACGTCCGCCGGCACGTAGAAGATGTTGCGCTGGGCCGGGTTGCAGATGGAGCGCATCTCTGCCGTCCACCGCGAGTCGTCCTTGTGCATCGGGCCGACGTACGGAGAGTCCTCGAAGGGGTTGTACATCTTCACCAAGATGTCCGCCGGCGCGAGGTCGACGGCGTTGCGCGTCTCGACGAAGCCGAGCACCGCGTAGCTCTCCTCATGGTGCAGGCCGTACTGCTCCGCCTGCTCGCCGAGCGCCAGGGCGGCGACGGCGGTCTGCTCCAGATCGCGGTTCAGGTCGCGCCAGAACTGCGCGCTGACGATGTCGTAGTCGACGGTGCTGGCCTTCTCCGCCTCCATGGGGATGAAGATGACGGGGCGGCCGGTGAAGTCGTGGAAGATCTCACCCTGCGAGATGTCCTCAAGGTTCTGGTAGAGCGTGTAGAACTTCGCGTACGCCTTCTCCAGCAGCAGCGGCCACCAGTGGTGCGTCGGCGAGCGGCAGAAGACGGTGTCGCCCTTGATCATCGGAATGCGGTCGTCGATCTCGACCTTCACCCACTGGCCGTAGCGGTGGAACTGGAAGGTGTAGCGGCCGTCCTTGCGCGGCTTCTTCGAGATGAAGCAGTTGCGGATGACATTGGGGTGGCGGTCCAGCAACGCGGCGAAGCCCGTCAGTGTGCTGCAGTCGTAGTGGTCGCCCTGCTCAAACTGGCCGTTGTTCATGTCGTCCGGCAGCAGCGGCTTCGTCTTGCCCTCGGGGTAGAGGTCGCCGATGTGCACCCACGGCTCGGTCGTGACGCCGCGGTTGTCGGTGAAGAAGCGCTTGTCCTCGAACGGAGAGGCGCTGTCGGCCTGCTCGGCGTGGCGGGCAACATCAAAGACTATGGGGGTGTAGTCGATGGGGTTGCGCTCCTGGTCGGCGTCGTCGCCCTCGTCAATGAGGTCTTCGTCGTCAAACATCGTAGCATCCTCTGGCGGGTCGACAATGCGCACGTGCGAGGCGGGGGTGGCGACGATCGTGACAAAGGCCGGCACGTCGCTCTTGGCACGAGGGCAGGTGACGGAGATGGCATAACGACCGCTGCGGGGGAGGTGGTGGATAATGCTGATCTCGCGGAAGTTCGTCGCCGCGTGGACGCCGCCGATCTTGCGGTCCGTGTCGTCGTAGAGGTACATGCCCATGTAATCTTCCGTCATGGCATCACCGCCGGACTTGCTGACGTAGGGCTTCGTCTGGTGCATGAGGATGTGCACGTCGGACTCCTCGTCAACGTAAAAGTCGACACGGTCCTTCTCCTTCTGGCGCAGCTCGACGTTCTTGGTCGCCGGGTTGGCCCACGCCACGCCGGGAATGTCAAGCTTCTTAATCGTGAGGTCGCTGTAGTCGACGCCCTTCATGCGGTAAAGGGCGATGGAGAAGGCGCCTTCGGCACCCTTCAGCATGCAGGAGGGGACGAGGTAGCACAACGAGTTGGGGGGAATCGTCATGGCGTTCGCCACCTCACGCGAGTTGAGGAAGAGGCTCTTGTGGATGGGCTTGTGGTTGTTGCCGGTAACCCAGAAGGTCGGGATGGGGTTCGCGTAGGAGTAGTTGATGAGCACCATACCACACTGCAGGTACTTGGTCATCTCATCGGGGGAGGTGAAGCGGCGCTGGTCCTCCTGCTTGATCACCACCACAATCTCAGACGGGGTGCTGCCGGTGTTGCGCACGTAGTAGAGTGGGTTCTTCCGCCACGTGACGCTGGTCGGGTTGCCGCCGGCGCTCTCGCCCTTCCACTCGTCGTGGAAGTAGGTCGCGTCCACCTCTACCGGGGTCATGTAGCAGAGCTGGATGGAGTTCATGATCTTGAGGAATGTGTTGAGGGGCAGGAAGATGGAGCGCTCGTCGTCGACGTCGTGCTTCGCGCGCTGCTTCGCATCCCAGGTGGTGTCCTTGGAGTTGAGCGGCCCCTTGTAAAGGTACTCGTCATCTTCGAAGGGGTTGTGCAGGTGAATGACAATGTCGTTGATAGAGGACGTTCCGGTGAGCGAGAAGATCTCCAGCACGCCGTACTGCTGCTCGCGCTGCAGGCCCATGTTCTCGAGCTCGATGTCTTTGGTGAGCACTGACGCCACGAACTGCCCGGACTGGATGCGCTGGGCGAGGTCCAGCCAGTAGAAGCCCTCCGTCACGTCGGCACCGGCAGCCTTGGCCAGCTTCGCGTCCATGGGGATGTTGAGAACGGGGTTGCCGGTCAAGTCGTGGAAGGTCTCCTGCAGCGTGCAGCCTTCAAGGTGGTCGTAGGCGGTGTAAAACTTCGCGTACGCCTTCTCCAGCAGCAGCGGCCACCAGTGCTCCGTGGGGGAACGCACGTAAAGCACCTCGCCCTCCTCCATCGCGATGCGGTCGTCGATCTCGACCTTCACCCACTGCTCACCACGGAAGAACTGGAAGGTGTAGCGACCATCTTGACGCACCTTCTTGGACACAAAACAGCTACGAATCACATCGGGGAAGCGAATCAGCGTCGAGAGCGCCGACAGCATGAAGCACTCATAGTGGTTGCCCTGGCCGAACTGCTCACGCGAGAATGTCTCAGGAAGAAGCGGCTGGTTGACACCGCTGGGGTAGATGTCCTTGATGCGCTTCCACTCATCCGCGATGTGCGAGTTGTCACGGTCGAACACCGCATCAGAGAACAGCTTATTGCTGTCCGCCACTTCTTGGATCGACATGGCGCCTGATCTTCAACAGAAAAAGTTGGGGAAAAGGGACAAAAAAACTGGCGGGAAGCGATACGCTTCACACGAAAGGGGGGAGTTAGTAACAGGGGACCCAACCGACACACAACGACAACTTCAGGAAAATGTCTGCTGCGAAGCGTGTTCGATGTAAGGAAAAAAAAACGCTGTTTTTTTACGGAAGAGTCCGTGGTAACTAACACACAGGAACCTGGGGAAAGAGAAAGGCTACTCTTAGAAAAAAAAGGTAAAATCAAAAAGCTCAACCAACCCGCAGGCAAAACTTGAAAGCGAAACAATGGAAGCTCGACAAGAGAGAGCGAAATGTGTGGAAAGACAAGACGCCGTCGCAGAACAAACAAACCAAGAATAAAAAAGAAGGGCGTCACTCGCACAGAGAAATTGCGTGCGTAGCAGCAGACGGTGTACGCTGTTGTGCACACCGAACCTACTGCAGATGCTTCAAAAAGTCTCTTAACTTCGCACTGACTCTGTTGTTCTTTTTTCTCTGAGTGGGTTTGTGAGAGCCTCAGTGAAACAAGGAGAATCAAAAATAAAGATACGCGTCTGGCCTGCTGGTACACGCTCTAAGCTTCTCTGCTGCAAAGGTGAGGTGCTCTCTTTCACTAGATAAAGAGTGCAGCACGCTGTGCAGGTAAGAGTCGCACGTGCGGGAAGAACGGCGAAGAGCGGGAAAAAAAAAGATAAAAAGTTTCTACTCTTCCTCTTTTTGTTTAACAAAGTGATGCGTCGCGCCAGAAAGTAAAAAAAAAGGTTCAGGTCGGGACAATCGACTGGATGCGTTGCACACAACGAGCCAATTCTTTGTCCTTGCTTTTTTTGTTTGTTTCTCCTTCGTATACTTTTGAACGTCGCTGTTGCGCTGTTGTTGTTCTCTTTTTTTTTTTAAGGGGGGGGAAAAAAACGAGATGGTAAATAGCGTAGTGCTTGGGCCGTCTAGTTGAGGGGGGAAAATCAACCAGAAGAAGCCAAGGACTGGGCGACAAAGGTATCTGTGACGGAGGGAAATGAAAGAACTAGAAAGTCGAGAAGTCTGCGATGCTTCACTGCGTTGAGGAGATGGATGTGTTTTATTATTATTTTCGTTTGTTCAAAAAGTGTGGATGGTGCGGTAGTGGAAAGGGCAGTAGTTGCGCCAAAGTATGGTGTAATGAATAGTGGGATTGTGTTGAAGATCGAGCAGCGGCGCGGGAGTGAGATGACAAGGAGAGGCAGGGAAAAGAAAGACGTTGAAGTTGAGAGTTGGAGCGCAGCCAAAGTGGAGAACCTGCTTCTGCGAGAGATGACCGCTAGCAGGCGTACACACATCATCGGGAAAACAGATGAGCAGAAAAGCACCTCGAGAGGTGCCGATGAGGTGGTCTCTACCAGCCTATCCACTTCATCGCTCCTCGCTGAAAGGAATGAGGCGACAGCCACGCACCCTCGTGCACAATCACACAAGCAAACACAGACTCACACATCTATGGTTCTCAAAGTGTGCACGGAAGCGAGCTTACGGTCAGTGGCGTAGTGCCCATATGATGCCCAAGTAAGCGCTGCATTGTCGTCCAGCGACATCAACACGCCCCTTAAATCTACATATTTTTTGGTTCATTTTGTTCTGCTCTCACACCAGTGCGATTAGAGAAGTAAAACGGGGTAGACGTGTACCAGTAGAAACAAAGAATAAAAATCGAGTTGATCGGAAAAGTGCACGCACCACGTGCGACGCAGCCCCGCAGCCACAAGAGGCGTACAACGTAAGAGTCCACAAAGCACACTCTTCTCCACCACTACAGGAGAAAAAGAGTGAGAAAGATGAAAAATAAAGAGGAGAAAATCTTGACTATGTTGGAAGAGATGGCAAAAGAAAAGGAGAAAAAGAAAAGACGCATGAATCACCTCACGGACAACAGCAACCCCAACAAAAACTGCCAGCACCGCTCCTCCTAAAGTGAAGCATCAAAACACGGCGCCATTCGGCTAAAAGGAAAAGAAAAAACAAATAATTAAACTAACGTGAAAGAGGACAACAAAGCAGAGCGAACAACAACAAAAAAAAAGAGAACAAATAAACGGGTCAAGAATGCCAGGAATACAAAAGAAAACTACGCTCCTTTTTCTTTTTTTAAAGGCGCTGAGGAAGAAAAAAAAAAAAACCAAAAAAAAAACCAAGAAAAAAAAACCAAAAAAAACCCAAAAAAGGCCCCCCCAAACAACCCCCCCACTCCCCCCCCCCCAAAAAAAAAAAAAAAAAAAAAAAAAAAAAAAAAAAAAAAAAAAAAAAAAAAAAAAAAAAAAAAAAAAAAAGAAAGTAGAAGGTCAAACGTGAAAAAAAAAAAAAAAAAAAAAAAAAAAAAAAAAAAAAAACCTCCCCAACCCCCCCAAAACCCCCCCCCCCCCCCCCCCCCCCCCCCCCCCCCAAAAAAAAAAAAAAAAAAAAAAAAAAAGTAAAAGTTTTAAAAAAAAAAAAAAAAAAAAAAAAAAAAAAAAAAAAAAAAAAAAAAACACAAAAAAAAAAAAACCAAAAAAAAAACCAAAAAAAAAAAAACCCCCCCCAACCCCCCCCCCCAACACCAGGGAAAAGAAAAAAAAAAAAAATAAAATTATTTACCCCCAAATTCCCAAGCAACAAAAAAAAAAAAAAAAAAAAAAAAAAAAAAAAAAAAAAAAAAAAAAAAAAAAAAAAAAAAAAAAAAAAAAAAAAAAAAAAAAAAAAAAAAAAAAAAAAAAAAAAAAAAAATCGGTCACACAAACAACGAGCCAACGAACAAAGCAAAAAAACAATAAAGAAAAACTTGACAGCGAAAAGGAAAAAAATTCATAAATGATAAACAAGATCTACGATGAGTTGGAGTGAAACGATCAAAACTGCGCACACACCAACACAGACACGAAGAAAAAAAAAAACAGCCACAGAGCCGCTTTGCCTCTCCGCTGTCGTGAGCCACGTCTACCACGGCTACAACTTTCTAAAACCAACGTATACTCAGCGTGGCCGACTCAGCAGCAGCTCCCTCTCTTTTTGATTTCAGTGTGTCGTTGTTGTTGTTTTTTTCCTCTTACCTTGCAGCTCCGTTTTTTCCTTCTACGAAAAGGCTCCGGAACCGCGAAGTGAAGAAAAGAGAATCTACAGCGAGGGAGAGAGCAGCACGGCGCACGGTGACTTAAGAGCCGCAGAGACAGTGAAGGCGCACCCCACAATCCGCAACGTCTCTCGCCCCGCACCGCCCACGCTGGTCACGTGCACATACACACACAAAGCTAATTTAAAAGTAAAAAGAGGCAAAAGCGATGAAAAACAACAAACAACACAAACGCAGATGTGCGTGCGAGGCAACAGCACTCAGCGCGTGCGACTACTGCGAGTAGCCCCGGCTGCGCGGATTGCGCGGCGCCGCCGCGGCGCCGTTGGAAGCCGAAGCCGGTCGCTGCGGCATCGGCGGTGGACGCGGCCCCCCACGCACGTTGGTCGGCGTCGAGGCAGCCGCGCCGGCCGAGGTGAGACGGCCAGGGATGTTCGGCCGCGCCGTGTCATGCACCGCGAGGAAGCTCGCGTGTGTGTACCGCGGCGTGTAGATGCTCAGCGTACACGGAGCACTGCCCGTCACCGGCTTCGACGGGCAGCCGATCAGGAAGGTGTAGCGACCCGGCTTGGCGGCCTGGAAGGCGATGCCATGCTCACGCGCGTTCGACGCATCGCCAGAGGAGCAGACAAGGATGGAATTGTCCTCGTACGCGGCCATGAAGATCTCGTCCTCGGCAAGGTGGTCGCCGCGCTTCACAGAGGCGGGGTCCGTCACCTTGCTCTGGTGGAGCAGCACGTGGATGTCGCACGGATCGCTCACCGTGATGTCCACGCGCGCGCTCGTGCCTGAGCCGGGCTGCACCACCACGTCCTTCGTCATGCAGTTGTGCGTCTCGGTAATCGGACGCAGCGTTGTGAGCGTCACCGGATTCTCCTGCGGGTAGACGGAGAGCTGGTACTTGCCGAAGCAGCCCTTCTTCTTGGTGTAGGGGACGAGGTAGCACGTGCTGTTCGCCGGCAGCTCCATCTCCGCGCACACCTCGCGTGCGTCGGTCAGCAGACCCTTCTGCACGAAGCGGTGGGTGTTGTGGGCAAGCAGCGGCGCCACGAGCTGCGCCGACCCATCCGGCCGCAGGAGGGCCAAGGCGGTCTGGTGGTAGACACCAACGTCGTGCGCGTCGTAGAAGACCGGGGCGGCGTGGCGCAGCTCAGCCAGCACCGTGACGCTGTGGCTGCTCGCGTTCTGCACGAGGTACATTGGGTTCTTGCGGAAGGTCGTGTACTTGGGGCTGCCGCCGCTGCAGGGCTCGGCCCACTCACCCGACACGGTGAGGCGGTCGCCGCAGTTGATGTGGCAGCGCTGCATGCTCGAGAAGTTGCGCAGGAAGATGGGCTGGGGCAAATAGAGGAACTCCGGCTCCTTCTCCGGGTTCGCCTTGCAGACGCTGCGCAGGGTGGGCGTCCAGTCCTGGTCGCCGACGCAGAGCGGACCAAGGTACTCCGGCTCGTCGTGGTAGCAGTTGTGCAGCTTCACCACGACATCGGACGGGTCGTTCGACCCCGGCACCGTCTCGATCACGTCAAAGACGGCGTAGTAGCAGTGCGGGTGGATGCCATCCGGCACGATGTCGTTCGAGACCGCCATGAAGACGTCGCCACGCTCCAGCTGATCGCGAGTGCGGCGCCAGAAGTCCACGTCGCGGTAGTTGCAGCCGGCCACCTCGCCCGCCAGCTTCATGTCCAGCGGCAGGTGCGTCACCGGGCGGCCCGTGAGGTCACGCAGCGTCTCGTGCGAGGTGCAGTCGTCGAAGCGCTCATAGCCGCCCACATACTTGGCGTACGCCTTCTCCAGCAGCAGCGGCCACCACGCCCCGGTCGGCGACACCGTGAAGCGCGGCGACCCGTTCTCGTCGCAAGGAATGCGGTCGTCGATCTCGACCGTCACAGGCGTGCTGTTCGGGTCGAAGAAGACAAAGTTGTACGGCGCCCGCACCGGGTGGGACTTGGTGAGGAAGAGGCGGTGCAGCAGCGGGGGCTGGCGGCTCAGCGCGGCGAGGAAGGGGGCGAGGTAGGTGAGGTCGCCAGACGGGGACGCCACGTCGGCCGTCGTCGGGTAGTCGGGAAGGAGGGGCTGGTGCACGCCGTCGGGGTAGATGTCAGCGATGCGGGGCCAGAGGTCGGCCACCTGCTTGTTGGCCGTGTGGAAGGCGGGGTCAATGAAGGGAGCTGCCTCCTCCACCGTCTCCAGCCGGTGCTCCTCCCGTCGCTCCTCCACCTCCTTCACCACCTTCGTGTCCCGCAGCCGGCGAGGCGGCGCGGGAGATTTTGTTGCATCCTCGCCTGGCGCCGCCGCCGCCGGTGGAGCACGAGTCGGCTTGCGTGGCACGACGCTCTTCTCCGTGGCGCGCTTCGGGTGGTCGCGCTTGTACTGGTCCGCCAGCTCGCCCACACGACGCCGCATCGCCTCCTCCAGCTCTTCGCGGTAGTCCGCGGGGTAGCGGTCGGGGTGGTAAATAGCCCGGCGCCGCTCGTCTGCGAGGTCCATGAAGGCCTGGTCCTTGCGGAAGGGGATCTTGCTCACCGGCACGCCGTGCACGTTGTCGCCGAGGAAGTCGTACGACTCCTGCGCGATCATGCGCTCCGCCAGCTCCCGCGCCTCCTCGTCGAGCTCTGAGTCGATGGGCTCCATCTCCCCCTGCGGGCTGCGGCCGCGGCGTTGGCCACCGGGCTGCTTGTGGAACAGCTCGCCTCCCGAGAACTCGTTCAGCTTCTCCACCGGGATGCCGCGGTAGTCGCTGTGCAGGTGCGGCTTCGCCAGCTCGCGGGCACGCTGCCGCATCGCCTCCTCCAGCGAGCGGATGCGGTCGCGGTTGCCGACCGGGTCGGCCGCCTCGAGGTGGTAGCGCTCCCGCTCCAGGGCGAGGAACATGTCGTCGCCGTCCAGCTCAGCGCCGCGCTCCCGCATGTCTTCCATCTCCTTTCCGACGATGCGGCGCCGGTCCTCCTGCTTGCGACGCCGAGCCAGCTCCTCGGCGCGGTCCCGCATCTCCTTCTCCAGCTGGCGCAGCTCCGCAGCGTTGACGCGCGGGTCGCGACTGCGCTGCGCGTACTCGTGCGCCAACTTTTGGAACTCGGCGTCGTCGTCGATGGGGAGGAGGGCGAGCGGCACGCCTCCTGCCTCGCTCAGCGGCAGGGTGGCGGCCTTCCGCAGCTCCTCACGCGCCAACTCACGCGCGCGGTCGTTCATCTTCTTCTCCAAGTCAGCAATGCGACGCGCATTCCGCTTCGGGTCCTGCATCATCTCGCGCCAGTCATCCTCGAGCGCCACATAGATGCGGTCGCCGTCAAGGTCGAGGTCGCGCAGCGGGACACCCTCCGGCTTCGGCTCGAGAATGCGATCCCGATCGGCCCACTTCTTCTCAATCGCCAGCTCGTGCGCGCGGTCATTCATCTTCTTCTCGAGTTCGGCGATACGACGGGCATTGCGCTTCGGGTCCTGCATCAGCTCGCGCCACTCCTCCTCCAGAACAGAGAACAAGTGGTCGTTGTCGAGGTCCAGCTCGCGCAGCGGCACGCCCTCAGGCTTCGCATCCAGCACACGATCGCGGTCGACCCACTTCTTCGCCACCGCTAGCTGGTGAGCGCGGTCGTTCATTGACTTTTCCAAGTCCGCAATACGGCGAGCGTTGCGCTTCGGGTCTTGCATCACCTCGCGCCACTCACTCTCCAGTGCCGTGTACACACCGTCTCCGTCGAGGTTCAGGTCACGAAGCGGGACACCGTCAGGCATTGGGTCAAGAATACGGTCGCGATCAGTCCACTTCTTCTCGTTGGCCATCTCGTGAGCTCGATCGTTCATCTTCTTCTCCAGCTCTGCAATCCGACGCGCGTTCCTCTTCGGGTCCTGCATCAGGTCCCGCCACTCATCCTCGAGCTTCACAAACGCGCGGTCGTGATCTAGGTCGAGGTCGCGCAGCGGGACACCCTCCGGCTTCGGGTCCAAAATACGATCGCGATCCGCCCACTTCATTTCCCTTGCCAGCTCGTGCGCACGATCGTTCATCGCCTTTTCCACCTCCGCGATGCGCCGCGCGTTGGCCTTCGGGTCCTGCATCAGCCGACGCCACTCGCTCTCTAATCCGCGGAACTTGGCATCGTCGTCCAGCGGCACGTAGGACAGCTTCACGCCCTCAGGCTTCGGGTCCAGCACATCCTCGCGATTCAGCGGGTGAGCTGCGGCAACGAGCTGTGCAGCGCGATCACGCATCTCACCCTCCACAGCGGAGAGCGACCTGCGACCCTTCCTCGGATCTCGCTGCAGATCACGCCGCTCCTCCTCCAGCGCGGTGAACACCTGGTCAGCGTCTAGACGAACCTCCCGCACCGGCTGACCATCTACTTCCTTCCCCAGCACACGGATGCGGTCCTTCCACTTCTTCTCCTCCGCGAGGCAGTAGGCGCGGGCATTCATCATCTCCTCCAACTCGGCGATGCGGCGCGCGTTGTTCCGCGGGTCATGCAGGAGCGAACGACGGGCCTGCTCCACCGCAAGAAACTCCTCATCCTCATCCAGCCCCAAATCTCGTAGGGGAACACCGTTTGGCTTTGCATCAAGGATGCGATCACGGTCCGCCCACTTTTTGGCCTTCGCCAGATCCTGAGCGCGGTCCTTCATCTTCTTCTCCAGGTCCGCAATGCGGCGCGCGTTCCGCTCCGGGTCCTGCTTCAGCTTGCGCAGCTCGTCCTCCATCGCAACGTACGGCGAGTCCTGGTCCAGGCCGATGTCCCGCACCGGCATGTCCTCCACGCTCTTGCCCAGCAGGTCCTCGCGGTCGGCCCACTTCCGGTCGTCCGCCAGCCGGCGCGCGCGGTCCTTCATCTTCTTCTCCAGGTCCGCGATCGCAGCAGCGTTGCGCTTCGGGTCAGCCTTCAGGTCGCGCCACTCGTCCTCCATCGCGAGGTACGCAGTGTCGTCGTCCAGGCCCACGTCGCGCAGCGGCATCCCGTCCACGCTCTTGCCAAGCAGGTCCTCGCGGTCCGCCCACTTCGCCTCCGCCGCCAGCTCGTGCGCGCGCTCGTTCATCGCCTTCTCCAGCTCCGCGATGCGCCGCGCGTTCGCCTTCGGGTCCTGCATCAGCGCGCGCCACTCCTCCTCCATCCCCACGAACTCGGCGTCGTCGTCCAGCGGCACGTGCGCCAGCTTCACGCCCTCCGGCTTCGGGTCCAGGATGCGGTTGCGGTCCGCCCACTTCTGCGCGTCCGCCACCTCGTGAGCGCGGTCGTTCATCTTCTTCTGCAGCTCCGCAATGCGCCGCGCGTTGGCGCGGGGGTCCTGCATCAGCTTGCGCCACTCGCTCTCCAGCGCAGTGAACTCCGGGTCGTCGTCCAGGTCCACGTACTTCAGGGCAACGCCCTCCGGCTTCGGGTCCAGGAACGCGTTGCGATCCGCGTCCTTCTTCGCAGCCGCAAGCTCCTCCGCACGCGCACGCAGCGCGTCCTCCAGCTGCGCAATCGCACCAGCGTTGCCGCGCGGGTCCGACGCCACCAGCCGCCGCCGCTGCGCCTCCATGTCCTTGAACGGCTTGTCCTCGTCAAGGCCCAGCGCAGCGTGCTCGAAGCCGTCCACAAGGTGCGGCAGGAACTTCTCGCGCTCCTGCTCCTTCGCCTTCTTGGCCAGGTCGTGCGCGCGGTCCTTCATCTTCTTCTCCAGGTCCGCAATGCGGCGCGCGTTCCGCTCCGGGTCCTGCTTCAGCTTGCGCAGCTCGTCCTCCATCGCAACGTACGGCGAGTCCTGGTCCAGGCCGATGTCCCGCACCGGCATGTCCTCCACGCTCTTGCCCAGCAGGTCCTCGCGGTCGGCCCACTTCCGGTCGTCCGCCAGCCGGCGCGCGCGGTCCTTCATCTTCTTCTCCAGGTCCGCAATCGCAGCAGCGTTGCGCTTCGGGTCAGCCTTCAGGTCGCGCCACTCGTCCTCCATCGCGAGGTACGCAGTGTCGTCGTCCAGGCCCACGTCGCGCAGCGGCATCCCGTCCACGTTCTTGCCAAGCAGGTCCTCGCGGTCCGCCCACTTCGCCTCCGCCGCCAGCTCGTGCGCGCGCTCGTTCATCGCCTTCTCCAGCTCCGCGATGCGCCGCGCGTTCGCCTTCGGGTCCTGCATCAGCGCGCGCCACTCCTCCTCCATCCCCACGAACTCGGCGTCGTCGTCCAGCGGCACGTGCGCCAGCTTCACGCCCTCCGGCTTCGGGTCCAGGATGCGGTTGCGGTCCGCCCACTTCTGCGCGTCCGCCACCTCGTGAGCGCGGTCGTTCATCTTCTTCTGCAGCTCCGCAATGCGCCGCGCGTTGGCGCGGGGGTCCTGCATCAGCTTGCGCCACTCGCTCTCCAGCGCAGTGAACTCCGGGTCGTCGTCCAGGTCCACGTACTTCAGGGCAACGCCCTCCGGCTTCGGGTCCAGGAACGCGTTGCGATCCGCGTCCTTCTTCGCAGCCGCAAGCTCCTCCGCACGCGCACGCAGCGCGTCCTCCAGCTGCGCAATCGCACCAGCGTTGCCGCGCGGGTCCGACGCCACCAGCCGCCGCCGCTGCGCCTCCATGTCCTTGAACGGCTTGTCCTCGTCAAGGCCCAGCGCAGCGTGCTCGAAGCCGTCCACAAGGTGCGGCAGGAACTTCTCGCGCTCCTGCTCCTTCGCCTTCTTGGCCAGGTCGTGCGCGCGGTCCTTCATCTTCTTCTCCAGGTCCGCAATGCGGCGCGCGTTCCGCTCCGGGTCCTGCTTCAGCTTGCGCAGCTCGTCCTCCATCGCAACGTACGGCGAGTCCTGGTCCAGGCCGATGTCCCGCACCGGCATGTCCTCCACGCTCTTGCCCAGCAGGTCCTCGCGGTCGGCCCACTTCCGGTCGTCCGCCAGCCGGCGCGCGCGGTCCTTCATCTTCTTCTCCAGGTCCGCGATCGCAGCAGCGTTGCGCTTCGGGTCAGCCTTCAGGTCGCGCCACTCGTCCTCCATCGCGAGGTACGCAGTGTCGTCGTCCAGGCCCACGTCGCGCAGCGGCATCCCGTCCACGCTCTTGCCAAGCAGGTCCTCGCGGTCCGCCCACTTCGCCTCCGCCGCCAGCTCGTGCGCGCGCTCGTTCATCGCCTTCTCCAGCTCCGCGATGCGCCGCGCGTTCGCCTTCGGGTCCTGCATCAGCGCGCGCCACTCCTCCTCCATCCCCACGAACTCGGCGTCGTCGTCCAGCGGCACGTGCGCCAGCTTCACGCCCTCCGGCTTCGGGTCCAGGATGCGGTTGCGGTCCGCCCACTTCTGCGCGTCCGCCACCTCGTGAGCGCGGTCGTTCATCTTCTTCTGCAGCTCCGCAATGCGCCGCGCGTTGGCGCGGGGGTCCTGCATCAGCTTGCGCCACTCGCTCTCCAGCGCAGTGAACTCCGGGTCGTCGTCCAGGTCCACGTACTTCAGGGCAACGCCCTCCGGCTTCGGGTCCAGGAACGCGTTGCGATCCGCGTCCTTCTTCGCAGCCGCAAGCTCCTCCGCACGCGCACGCAGCGCGTCCTCCAGCTGCGCAATCGCACCAGCGTTGCCGCGCGGGTCCGACGCCACCAGCCGCCGCCGCTGCGCCTCCATGTCCTTGAACGGCTTGTCCTCGTCAAGGCCCAGCGCAGCGTGCTCGAAGCCGTCCACAAGGTGCGGCAGGAACTTCTCGCGCTCCTGCTCCTTCGCCTTCTTGGCCAGGTCGTGCGCGCGGTCCTTCATCTTCTTCTCCAGGTCCGCAATGCGGCGCGCGTTCCGCTCCGGGTCCTGCTTCAGCTTGCGCAGCTCGTCCTCCATCGCAACGTACGGCGAGTCCTGGTCCAGGCCGATGTCCCGCACCGGCATGTCCTCCACGCTCTTGCCCAGCAGGTCCTCGCGGTCGGCCCACTTCCGGTCGTCCGCCAGCCGGCGCGCGCGGTCCTTCATCTTCTTCTCCAGGTCCGCGATCGCAGCAGCGTTGCGCTTCGGGTCAGCCTTCAGGTCGCGCCACTCGTCCTCCATCGCGAGGTACGCAGTGTCGTCGTCCAGGCCCACGTCGCGCAGCGGCATCCCGTCCACGCTCTTGCCAAGCAGGTCCTCGCGGTCCGCCCACTTCGCCTCCGCCGCCAGCTCGTGCGCGCGCTCGTTCATCGCCTTCTCCAGCTCCGCGATGCGCCGCGCGTTCGCCTTCGGGTCCTGCATCAGCGCGCGCCACTCCTCCTCCATCCCCACGAACTCGGCGTCGTCGTCCAGCGGCACGTGCGCCAGCTTCACGCCCTCCGGCTTCGGGTCCAGGATGCGGTTGCGGTCCGCCCACTTCTGCGCGTCCGCCACCTCGTGAGCGCGGTCGTTCATCTTCTTCTGCAGCTCCGCAATGCGCCGCGCGTTGGCGCGGGGGTCCTGCATCAGCTTGCGCCACTCGCTCTCCAGCGCAGTGAACTCCGGGTCGTCGTCCAGGTCCACGTACTTCAGGGCAACGCCCTCCGGCTTCGGGTCCAGGAACGCGTTGCGATCCGCGTCCTTCTTCGCAGCCGCAAGCTCCTCCGCACGCGCACGCAGCGCGTCCTCCAGCTGCGCAATCGCACCAGCGTTGCCGCGCGGGTCCGACGCCACCAGCCGCCGCCGCTGCGCCTCCATGTCCTTGAACGGCTTGTCCTCGTCAAGGCCCAGCGCAGCGTGCTCGAAGCCGTCCACAAGGTGCGGCAGGAACTTCTCGCGCTCCTGCTCCTTCGCCTTCTTGGCCAGGTCGTGCGCGCGGTCCTTCATCTTCTTCTCCAGGTCCGCAATGCGGCGCGCGTTCCGCTCCGGGTCCTGCTTCAGCTTGCGCAGCTCGTCCTCCATCGCAACGTACGGCGAGTCCTGGTCCAGGCCGATGTCCCGCACCGGCATGTCCTCCACGCTCTTGCCCAGCAGGTCCTCGCGGTCGGCCCACTTCCGGTCGTCCGCCAGCCGGCGCGCGCGGTCCTTCATCTTCTTCTCCAGGTCCGCGATCGCAGCAGCGTTGCGCTTCGGGTCAGCCTTCAGGTCGCGCCACTCGTCCTCCATCGCGAGGTACGCAGTGTCGTCGTCCAGGCCCACGTCGCGCAGCGGCATCCCGTCCACGCTCTTGCCAAGCAGGTCCTCGCGGTCCGCCCACTTCGCCTCCGCCGCCAGCTCGTGCGCGCGCTCGTTCATCGCCTTCTCCAGCTCCGCGATGCGCCGCGCGTTCGCCTTCGGGTCCTGCATCAGCGCGCGCCACTCCTCCTCCATCCCCACGAACTCGGCGTCGTCGTCCAGCGGCACGTGCGCCAGCTTCACGCCCTCCGGCTTCGGGTCCAGGATGCGGTTGCGGTCCGCCCACTTCTGCGCGTCCGCCACCTCGTGAGCGCGGTCGTTCATCTTCTTCTGCAGCTCCGCAATGCGCCGCGCGTTGGCGCGGGGGTCCTGCATCAGCTTGCGCCACTCGCTCTCCAGCGCAGTGAACTCCGGGTCGTCGTCCAGGTCCACGTACTTCAGGGCAACGCCCTCCGGCTTCGGGTCCAGGAACGCGTTGCGATCCGCGTCCTTCTTCGCAGCCGCAAGCTCCTCCGCACGCGCACGCAGCGCGTCCTCCAGCTGCGCAATCGCACCAGCGTTGCCGCGCGGGTCCGACGCCACCAGCCGCCGCCGCTGCGCCTCCATGTCCTTGAACGGCTTGTCCTCGTCAAGGCCCAGCGCAGCGTGCTCGAAGCCGTCCACAAGGTGCGGCAGGAACTTCTCGCGCTCCTGCTCCTTCGCCTTCTTGGCCAGGTCGTGCGCGCGGTCCTTCATCTTCTTCTCCAGGTCCGCAATGCGGCGCGCGTTCCGCTCCGGGTCCTGCTTCAGCTTGCGCAGCTCGTCCTCCATCGCAACGTACGGCGAGTCCTGGTCCAGGCCGATGTCCCGCACCGGCATGTCCTCCACGCTCTTGCCCAGCAGGTCCTCGCGGTCGGCCCACTTCCGGTCGTCCGCCAGCCGGCGCGCGCGGTCCTTCATCTTCTTCTCCAGGTCCGCGATCGCAGCAGCGTTGCGCTTCGGGTCAGCCTTCAGGTCGCGCCACTCGTCCTCCATCGCGAGGTACGCAGTGTCGTCGTCCAGGCCCACGTCGCGCAGCGGCATCCCGTCCACGCTCTTGCCAAGCAGGTCCTCGCGGTCCGCCCACTTCGCCTCCGCCGCCAGCTCGTGCGCGCGCTCGTTCATCGCCTTCTCCAGCTCCGCGATGCGCCGCGCGTTCGCCTTCGGGTCCTGCATCAGCGCGCGCCACTCCTCCTCCATCCCCACGAACTCGGCGTCGTCGTCCAGCGGCACGTGCGCCAGCTTCACGCCCTCCGGCTTCGGGTCCAGGATGCGGTTGCGGTCCGCCCACTTCTGCGCGTCCGCCACCTCGTGAGCGCGGTCGTTCATCTTCTTCTGCAGCTCCGCAATGCGCCGCGCGTTGGCGCGGGGGTCCTGCATCAGCTTGCGCCACTCGCTCTCCAGCGCAGTGAACTCCGGGTCGTCGTCCAGGTCCACGTACTTCAGGGCAACGCCCTCCGGCTTCGGGTCCAGGAACGCGTTGCGATCCGCGTCCTTCTTCGCAGCCGCAAGCTCCTCCGCACGCGCACGCAGCGCGTCCTCCAGCTGCGCAATCGCACCAGCGTTGCCGCGCGGGTCCGACGCCACCAGCCGCCGCCGCTGCGCCTCCATGTCCTTGAACGGCTTGTCCTCGTCAAGGCCCAGCGCAGCGTGCTCGAAGCCGTCCACAAGGTGCGGCAGGAACTTCTCGCGCTCCTGCTCCTTCGCCTTCTTGGCCAGGTCGTGCGCGCGGTCCTTCATCTTCTTCTCCAGGTCCGCAATGCGGCGCGCGTTCCGCTCCGGGTCCTGCTTCAGCTTGCGCAGCTCGTCCTCCATCGCAACGTACGGCGAGTCCTGGTCCAGGCCGATGTCCCGCACCGGCATGTCCTCCACGCTCTTGCCCAGCAGGTCCTCGCGGTCGGCCCACTTCCGGTCGTCCGCCAGCCGGCGCGCGCGGTCCTTCATCTTCTTCTCCAGGTCCGCGATCGCAGCAGCGTTGCGCTTCGGGTCAGCCTTCAGGTCGCGCCACTCGTCCTCCATCGCGAGGTACGCAGTGTCGTCGTCCAGGCCCACGTCGCGCAGCGGCATCCCGTCCACGCTCTTGCCAAGCAGGTCCTCGCGGTCCGCCCACTTCGCCTCCGCCGCCAGCTCGTGCGCGCGCTCGTTCATCGCCTTCTCCAGCTCCGCGATGCGCCGCGCGTTCGCCTTCGGGTCCTGCATCAGCGCGCGCCACTCCTCCTCCATCCCCACGAACTCGGCGTCGTCGTCCAGCGGCACGTGCGCCAGCTTCACGCCCTCCGGCTTCGGGTCCAGGATGCGGTTGCGGTCCGCCCACTTCTGCGCGTCCGCCACCTCGTGAGCGCGGTCGTTCATCTTCTTCTGCAGCTCCGCAATGCGCCGCGCGTTGGCGCGGGGGTCCTGCATCAGCTTGCGCCACTCGCTCTCCAGCGCAGTGAACTCCGGGTCGTCGTCCAGGTCCACGTACTTCAGGGCAACGCCCTCCGGCTTCGGGTCCAGGAACGCGTTGCGATCCGCGTCCTTCTTCGCAGCCGCAAGCTCCTCCGCACGCGCACGCAGCGCGTCCTCCAGCTGCGCAATCGCACCAGCGTTGCCGCGCGGGTCCGACGCCACCAGCCGCCGCCGCTGCGCCTCCATGTCCTTGAACGGCTTGTCCTCGTCAAGGCCCAGCGCAGCGTGCTCGAAGCCGTCCACAAGGTGCGGCAGGAACTTCTCGCGCTCCTGCTCCTTCGCCTTCTTGGCCAGGTCGTGCGCGCGGTCCTTCATCTTCTTCTCCAGGTCCGCAATGCGGCGCGCGTTCCGCTCCGGGTCCTGCTTCAGCTTGCGCAGCTCGTCCTCCATCGCAACGTACGGCGAGTCCTGGTCCAGGCCGATGTCCCGCACCGGCATGTCCTCCACGCTCTTGCCCAGCAGGTCCTCGCGGTCGGCCCACTTCCGGTCGTCCGCCAGCCGGCGCGCGCGGTCCTTCATCTTCTTCTCCAGGTCCGCGATCGCAGCAGCGTTGCGCTTCGGGTCAGCCTTCAGGTCGCGCCACTCGTCCTCCATCGCGAGGTACGCAGTGTCGTCGTCCAGGCCCACGTCGCGCAGCGGCATCCCGTCCACGCTCTTGCCAAGCAGGTCCTCGCGGTCCGCCCACTTCGCCTCCGCCGCCAGCTCGTGCGCGCGCTCGTTCATCGCCTTCTCCAGCTCCGCGATGCGCCGCGCGTTCGCCTTCGGGTCCTGCATCAGCGCGCGCCACTCCTCCTCCATCCCCACGAACTCGGCGTCGTCGTCCAGCGGCACGTGCGCCAGCTTCACGCCCTCCGGCTTCGGGTCCAGGATGCGGTTGCGGTCCGCCCACTTCTGCGCGTCCGCCACCTCGTGAGCGCGGTCGTTCATCTTCTTCTGCAGCTCCGCAATGCGCCGCGCGTTGGCGCGGGGGTCCTGCATCAGCTTGCGCCACTCGCTCTCCAGCGCAGTGAACTCCGGGTCGTCGTCCAGGTCCACGTACTTCAGGGCAACGCCCTCCGGCTTCGGGTCCAGGAACGCGTTGCGATCCGCGTCCTTCTTCGCAGCCGCAAGCTCCTCCGCACGCGCACGCAGCGCGTCCTCCAGCTGCGCAATCGCACCAGCGTTGCCGCGCGGGTCCGACGCCACCAGCCGCCGCCGCTGCGCCTCCATGTCCTTGAACGGCTTGTCCTCGTCAAGGCCCAGCGCAGCGTGCTCGAAGCCGTCCACAAGGTGCGGCAGGAACTTCTCGCGCTCCTGCTCCTTCGCCTTCTTGGCCAGGTCGTGCGCGCGGTCCTTCATCTTCTTCTCCAGGTCCGCAATGCGGCGCGCGTTCCGCTCCGGGTCCTGCTTCAGCTTGCGCAGCTCGTCCTCCATCGCAACGTACGGCGAGTCCTGGTCCAGGCCGATGTCCCGCACCGGCATGTCCTCCACGCTCTTGCCCAGCAGGTCCTCGCGGTCGGCCCACTTCCGGTCGTCCGCCAGCCGGCGCGCGCGGTCCTTCATCTTCTTCTCCAGGTCCGCGATCGCAGCAGCGTTGCGCTTCGGGTCAGCCTTCAGGTCGCGCCACTCGTCCTCCATCGCGAGGTACGCAGTGTCGTCGTCCAGGCCCACGTCGCGCAGCGGCATCCCGTCCACGCTCTTGCCAAGCAGGTCCTCGCGGTCCGCCCACTTCGCCTCCGCCGCCAGCTCGTGCGCGCGCTCGTTCATCGCCTTCTCCAGCTCCGCGATGCGCCGCGCGTTCGCCTTCGGGTCCTGCATCAGCGCGCGCCACTCCTCCTCCATCCCCACGAACTCGGCGTCGTCGTCCAGCGGCACGTGCGCCAGCTTCACGCCCTCCGGCTTCGGGTCCAGGATGCGGTTGCGGTCCGCCCACTTCTGCGCGTCCGCCACCTCGTGAGCGCGGTCGTTCATCTTCTTCTGCAGCTCCGCAATGCGCCGCGCGTTGGCGCGGGGGTCCTGCATCAGCTTGCGCCACTCGCTCTCCAGCGCAGTGAACTCCGGGTCGTCGTCCAGGTCCACGTACTTCAGGGCAACGCCCTCCGGCTTCGGGTCCAGGAACGCGTTGCGATCCGCGTCCTTCTTCGCAGCCGCAAGCTCCTCCGCACGCGCACGCAGCGCGTCCTCCAGCTGCGCAATCGCACCAGCGTTGCCGCGCGGGTCCGACGCCACCAGCCGCCGCCGCTGCGCCTCCATGTCCTTGAACGGCTTGTCCTCGTCAAGGCCCAGCGCAGCGTGCTCGAAGCCGTCCACAAGGTGCGGCAGGAACTTCTCGCGCTCCTGCTCCTTCGCCTTCTTGGCCAGGTCGTGCGCGCGGTCCTTCATCTTCTTCTCCAGGTCCGCAATGCGGCGCGCGTTCCGCTCCGGGTCCTGCTTCAGCTTGCGCAGCTCGTCCTCCATCGCAACGTACGGCGAGTCCTGGTCCAGGCCGATGTCCCGCACCGGCATGTCCTCCACGCTCTTGCCCAGCAGGTCCTCGCGGTCGGCCCACTTCCGGTCGTCCGCCAGCCGGCGCGCGCGGTCCTTCATCTTCTTCTCCAGGTCCGCGATCGCAGCAGCGTTGCGCTTCGGGTCAGCCTTCAGGTCGCGCCACTCGTCCTCCATCGCGAGGTACGCAGTGTCGTCGTCCAGGCCCACGTCGCGCAGCGGCATCCCGTCCACGCTCTTGCCAAGCAGGTCCTCGCGGTCCGCCCACTTCGCCTCCGCCGCCAGCTCGTGCGCGCGCTCGTTCATCGCCTTCTCCAGCTCCGCGATGCGCCGCGCGTTCGCCTTCGGGTCCTGCATCAGCGCGCGCCACTCCTCCTCCATCCCCACGAACTCGGCGTCGTCGTCCAGCGGCACGTGCGCCAGCTTCACGCCCTCCGGCTTCGGGTCCAGGATGCGGTTGCGGTCGGCCTCCTTGCGGTCGGCAGCGAGGCGGTATGCCAAGGCGTTCATCTGCTCCTCCAACTCGCGGATGCGGCTGTCGTTGCGCGGCGTATCCTGCGACACGAGGCGGCGGCGCTCCTTCTCCTTCGCGACGAATTCGCTGTCGTCGTCGAGGGGGACGGCGCGGAGGTACACGCCCTCCGGCTCAGAGTCGAGGAACTTCTCTCGGTCCGACCATTTCTTCTCCTCGGCGAGGTCGCGCAGGCGCTCGTTCACGGCGTCCTCCAGAGCGCGCTGGTGCGGGTCGTGGCGGTGCTTGGCGGCTTCGGCGGCCGCGATGGCGGTCCAGAATGGCTCGTCCGTCCCTACCACCGGGAGCATCTCGAGTGGCACGTTTGCTGGGTGGGTGTCGAGGTAAGGGTAGCGCCGCGCCAGCTCCGCCGCTGCGAGTTCGTTGACGCGCTCCTGCATGGCGTCCTGCAGCGCCTGGATGGCCGGCGGGGAGGCGTGGGCAGCCTTGGCAGCCTTCAGCTCGGCCTCCTTCTGCATGAACGGCGCGTCGCCGTCGAGGTCGAGCTCCTCAATCGGGATGCCGAAGGGGCAGGGATCGAGGAAGGCGCGGAGGACCTGCGCACGCTGCCGCTTCAGCTCGGCGTTTCGCTTCGCCAGCGCCTCCTTCAGGTCTGCGATTTGGTCCTCCTTGCCCTTCGGGTCCTCTGCCATGAGGGCGATGAGCTTGTCCTCCATATCGCGGTAGGGGGCGTCGCTGATCAGCGAGGGGCTGTCGGCGCGGCTGCCGGTGATGTCGGCGCGCAAGTTGTCGAGGAAGTCGCGAGCCAGCTGGGCGGCGCGGGCCTGCAGCTTTGCCTCGTTGGCGGCGATTGCGCGAGTGTCCGGGTTGTGCATGTTGAGGAGGTCCATGTGCTCCTCCTCGAGGCGCCGCATGATAGCGTCGTCGTCGAGGTCCAGCAGCTCCACCGGGACGCCCTCCGGAGCACCGTAGCGCGCCTTCCGGTCCTGATCGACCAGCGCCTTGGCCAGCTCAGCAGCGCGTGCGTTGATCTTGTCCTCAACGGCGCGGATGGCGGCGGCGTTGCGGCTCGGATCGCGACGCAGACGTGCCCGTTGCGCTTCCCACTCCGCGATGTTGGCGTCGTCGTCCAGCGGCAGGTCCTCGATCGGCTTGCCGTAGTAGCTGGACTTGAGGTAACGCGGCCGCTCCGCCCGGTTCATATCCTTGGCCTTCTCGTCCGCGCGCCGGTTCAGCTCGTCCTCGATGTCGGCCACCTTGGCCATGTCGGGCTGCGGCTCGTGCAATTCGTCGCGCCGGTCCCGCTCGAGCTGCAGAAACGCTTCGTCGTCGTTGAGGGGGAGCTCGGCGATGAGGCGGCCGCTGTGGTCGTGGTCGAGGTAGGTGGGACGCTGCCTCGCCAGCAGGTCGGCGGCCATCTGCTCCGCCATGTCATTCAGCTCGTCCTCGGCGGCCGCGATGGCCTTCGCGTTGGGGCGTGGCACCTTCATCTTCTCCTGCCGCGCCGCCTCCCGCAGCACAAAGTCGCGGTTGGCGTCCAGCGGCAGCTCGCTGTTGGCGACGTGCAGGTGCTCCGGCTTTAGGTAGTCGCGGTGGTCGGCCAGCTGCTGCCGCGCCAGCTCCTCGGCCCGGGCGTTCATCGAGTCCTCCAGCTTTCGGATCTTCGCCGCGTCGGGGGCGTCCTCGGCGCGGGCCCGCAGCCGTGCCACCTCCAGCGCGTGGAACTGCGGGTCCTCGTCGAGGGGCAGGTCGGCGGCTGGGATGCCGAGCGGCATTGGGTTGAGGAAGCGTTCCCGCTCCCCGTCCTTCAGCTCCGTCGCGAGCTGCCCGGCGCGGTCGTTGAGCTTGTCCTGCAGCGCCGCGATTGCCTTTTGGTTCTTTGCCGGCTCCTTCATGGCCACGCGCAGGTCGTGCTCGGCCTCGGTAAAGGCGGGGTCCTCGTTGAGCTGCAGCAGCTCCAGCGGCACCCCCTCTGGCTGCGGATTGAGGAAGGCGCGCTCCCGCCGGTGCATGTCGTCGGCCATCTTGGCTGCCATGTCGTGCATCTGGCCCTCCAAGGCGTGGATGCGCGACGCGTTCTTCGACGGGTGCCGCTTCAGCTGCTCCCGCTCCCGCGCCAGCTGCGCGAAGGCCGGGTTTGCCAGGAGCGGGATGTCGTCGGTCGGGATGCCCTCGTAGAACGAGTTCAGGAACGACAAGGATGGCGTCGCGTCGGCTGGCGGCTCCGTCTCCGCGGCGGAGGTCGGCGCCGCCCGCGAAGCGCTCGCCGGCTGCTGCGTGGTGTTCTTCGCCGGCGCCGCCGCCACGGTGGGGTCGACGGCGCGGATGTGGCGGTTGGGGTCCACGACCTCGTCCATGTCCACCGGCTGCACCGGCGGCTCCTCGCTCAGGTCGTCAAAATTCGGCGCGTTCTCGTAGGCGTCGGTGATGCGCACGCGCGCCGGCTCGACGCAGACAATCTCCACCCGGCACTTCACCTCGTCGTCCGCCGCAACCGGGCACGTCAGCGAGAGGACGTAGTGGCCGGCAGCCGGCAGGTGGGTGACAAGGCCGATCTCCTTCAGGTTCGACGCCGACGACACGCGCGCCACCTGCTGGTTGTTGTCGTCGTAGAGGTACATGCCAACGTAGTTGTCGGTGCGTACGTCGTTGCCGCCCTTGGTGTCGTGGTTCCACTGGGAGAGCAGAATGTGGGCGTCGGTCGGCACATCCACGAGGAAGTCGACGCGATCCTTGCCCTGCGGCACCATCGTCACGTGCTTCACCGCCGGCAGGTCACGCGCGACGCTCATCTTGAGGCGGGCGACGCTCACGGCCCGCTCGTCCGCCGGCTTCTTGTACCAGTAGGACAGCATGAAGATGCTCTTCTCGTGGTACATGGCGGTGGGGACGAGGTAGCAGAGGGAGTGCGGCGGTACCGTGATGAGGTTCGCCACCTCGCGGTAGTTGAGAAAGACGCCCTTGTGAACGATGCGGTGGTTGTTGTGCGTGACGAGGTAGGTTGGGATGGAACTGTTCTCGGTGCTCTGCGCCAACAGCAAGTCGCAGCGCACGTAGTTCAGCTCGGCAAGGAGGTGGAACTGGTGGCGCTTGTCGGGCTGCCGGATCATGCCCACAACGTCCACCGGCGCGTCGCTCGCGTTGCGCACGACGTAGAGCGGGTTCTCACGCCACGTGAGCAGCGACGGGTTGCCGCCGTTTGTGCCCTCGCCCCACTCGCTGTGGAAGTTCAGGCACGGCTCGACGAGCCCCCGCAGGTGCGCCTGCGACAGGGCGTAGAAGTTCTGCACAAAGACGTCGACCGGCACATAGATGGTGTTCTGCGACGGCTGGCGGTGGTGCAGCTGCGGCAGTGCCCAGCGGCGGTCCCCTTTGCTCGCCATCGGACCCGAGTAGGTGTTCTCGGCGTAGGCGTTGTGCAGCTGCACCACCACGTCAGCCAGCGACTTCGGCTGCGCGGTGGTCGGGATGATGTCCAGCACGCCGTAGAACTGCTGCGCCGCGATGCCGAGCCGACCCGCCTCATCGGAGCTCTGCGCTGACACGGCCGTGCTCGGCAGCTCCTCGCGCAGACGCAGCCAGAAGGCGGGCGACGATACGTCGAAGCCGGCCGACACCGCCGTCGCCGGGTCGAGCGGCACGTTCACGACGGGGCAGCCGGAGAAGTCGTGGTAGACCTCCGCGAGGGATGTGCCGTCCAGGTTGTCGTAGAGCGTGTAGAACTTCGCGTACGCCTTCTCCAGCAACAGCGGCCACCAGTGGTGCGTTGGCGAGCGGCAGAAAAGGGTGTTGTTGTTGATCTTGGGAATGCGGTCGTCGATCTCGACCTTCACCCACTGGCCGTAGCGGTGAAACTGGAAGGTGTAGCGGCCGTCCTTGCGCGGCTTCTTCGAGATGAAGCAGTTGCGGATCACGTCGGGGTGCCGCTCCACCAGCGTCGCAAAGCCGGTCAAGCAGCAGCACTCCGGCGCCGCACCCTGCTCGAATTGGTCGCGGCTGAGCACGTCCGGCAGCAGCGGCTTCGTCTTGCCCTCGGGGTAGAGGTCGCCGATGTGCACCCACGGCTCGGGGGTCAGGTCGCGGTTTTCCAGCATGAATGCGCGATCCTCGAAGGGGACGTTGCTGTCCGGCACCTCGCGGACATCGCTCGCAGGGGTCTTGAAGGGAAAGTAGTCGATGCGGGCGGCTTTCGTGTTCTCCGAGTCCTCCTCAACCACCTCGAACTCGTCCGGCAGCATTCCCGCGTCGGCCGGCGTCTCGACACGCCGCAGGTGCGACGAGAGCGAGGCGACGATGGTGACAGTGGCTGGCACGTTGCCCTTGCCGCGCGGGCAGGTGACGGAGATGGCATAACGGCCGCTGCGGGGGAGGTGGTGGATAATGCTTGTCTCGCGGAAGTTCGTCGCTGCGTGGACGCCGGCGATCTTGCGGTCTGTGTCGTCGTAGAGGTACATGCCCATGTAGTCCTGCGCCATCGCGTCGCCGCCCGTCTTGGGACTGATGAAGGGCTTCGTCTGGTGCATGAGGATGTGCACGTCGGACTCCTCGTCAACGTAAAAGTCAAGGCGGTCCTTGGTGCGCATCTGCAGCTCGACGTTGCCGTAGGCCGGGTTGCGCCAGTTCATCTCGGGAATGTCAAGCTTCTTCATCGTGATGGAGTCGTAGTTCTCGTGTGCCATGCGGTAGGCTGCGAGCAGGAATTTGGCCTCCTCTCCTTTCCGCATGCAGGAGGGGACGAGGTAGCAGAGCGACTGGGGAGGGATCATGACGCTGTTCGCCACCTCACGCGAGTTGAGGAAGAGGCTCTTGTGGATGGGCTTGTGGTTGTTGCCGGTAACCCAGAAGGTTGGGATGGGGTGCAGGTAGGAGTACTGGGAAAGGATCATGCCGCACTGCATGTACGTGGTGTCCTCCTCCGGTCCCTTCTTGTGGCGCTGGTCGGGCTGCTTCACCACAAAGGACAGCGTCACCGCCTCCGTGCCGTGGTTGCTGATGTAGTAGAGGGGGTTCTTCCGCCACGTGACGCTGGTCGGGTTGCCGCCGGCGCTCTCGCCCTTCCACTCGTCTTCGAAGTACGTGGCGTCGGACTCGATTGTGCTGACGTAGCACAGCTGCATGGAGTTCATGATCTTGAGGAACGTGTTGAGGGGCAGAAAGATGGACCGAGGGTTGTCCACGTCGTGCCGCACTCGCTGCTTCGCCGTCCAAGCCGTGTCATTCCGGTTGAGGGGACCGGTGTAGGTGAACTCGTCGTCTTCGAAGGGGTTGTGCATGTGCACCACGATGTCATCGACAGCGGACGTCCCACTGAGGGAGAAGACGTCCAGAATGCCGTACTGCTGCTCACGCTGCAGGCCGATGTTCTCCACTTCGACGTCCTTTGTCAAGGCAGAGGCCACGAACTGCCCGGACTGGATGCGCTGGGCAAGGTCGAGCCAGTAACGGCCCTCCAGCACGTTGCAGCTCGCCGCCTTGGCCAGCTTAGGGTCCATCGGGATGTTGAGAACGGGGTTGCCAGTCAAGTCGTGAAAGGTCTCCTGCAGCGTGCAGCCATCGAGGTGGTCGTAGGCGGTGTAAAACTTCGCGTACGCCTTCTCCAGCAGCAGCGGCCACCAGTGCTCCGTCGGTGACTGACAGTAGAGAATGTCGCCGTCTTCTGTGGCGATGGTGTCATCAATCTCGACCTTCACCCACTCACGGCCGCGAAAGAACTGGAAGGTGTAGCGGCCATCTTGGCGCACTTTCTGAGTAACAAAGCAGTTGCGAATGACATCGGGAAAGCGAATCAGCGTCGACAGCGCCGACAGCATGAAGCACTCATAGTGGTTGCCCTGCGCAAACTGCTCGCGCGAGAAGGTCTCAGGAAGGAGCGGCTTATTCACTCCGCTGGGGTAGAGCTTCTTGATGGACACCCACACATCGGCGATTTCGGAGTTGTTCCGGTTGAACTCGGCATCAACGAAGGCCTTCCCGCTGTCCGGGACCTCACTGAATTTCGACGGCATCGCGCCTTCAAACCTTCGGTGCGGCAGATGAAATCAAAAAGGCGACGAACAAAGGGAACGACGCACGCAAACACACAAGCAGGTGAGAAAGAAAGAAAGGAGTGATGGTGGTGGTAAGGGTCTGGGCGGTGGTGCCGTAGGAGAGCAGAGGGAGTGCAGTCCGTTGGAAGCGCCACTATACGACTATTGTGTTCTTTTACCACAGTGCGTGAGAAGAACGAGACGTGAGTCTCTGAGGTCTACTTTGGGTGACGACCTCGTTCACGTGGGGCAGAGACAGAACAGCGAGACACCAAAAAAAAAAAAAAAACAGCACAGGCTACGAGGATGGAGGATGGAGAACGAAGAGAAAAAAAACAATGGAGTGTGTGAGTGCGAGCGTGTCTCCGTACGCGCACTCAAAAAAAGTATGAAGGAGAATCCGAAAAGAATTGATCGGACGCAGAAGCTCCTAAACCGCTATTTTCTAAAAGGGAGGAAAAGGGGGAAACGAAAAGGAATAGAAGGAAAAAAAGAAAGACAGAAAAAGAAACAATGCAGTGCGTGTACTCAAACACGCTGTTTGTCACCGTTGACGTGACGATGTGAACACTAATGCGCTCCTCCTGTGAGTGCAAGAGGGGTGAGCAGTGCTCGCTCTTTCTGTATGTGTTGGTCTGAGTGTGGGAAGGTGGAGTGAGGGACTCCAAGTGCGTGCCCAAGTCAGCTGCGCGGCGAGCCAGAAAAAAAAACAAGGGGAGGAGTGTGACAACGAAGCATCCAGAAAAGAGGGTAGAGGAGGGTGAGAGGCGGAGAGGAAGGGAGTGTGGAAGAGAAGCAGCGGTGATGCGCAAAGGAGGCAAGGCGGCCGCCTTGAATTGCGGCGTAGAGAGCCAACGCCAAAGCGAGAATACCGATCGGTGAAGCACCAGAGAGAGACCGTCCCGTCTGACCCTCACCGCAAAGCAAAAAAAGAAAAGAATTGCCGCACTTGGCACTGCTAAGGAAACGATGGGCAGTGAGGAGGCAACCGGCACCCACAATACTCTCTGCGGTGAAGTATGACGTTGCACTTTGAAAGCAGCGCAGGCAGAACCACTGCACCTCCACCGGGAGACAAAACAAACAACGGAGCGGAAGGAGGAGGAGGAGCGCAAGCCCATAGCGCATCCTCTCATCACTCAAGCCCTTGAAAAGGTGCCCAAAATGATGCCTCACGCCCTTCTTCTTCTCTTTTTCGTTATTTTCCGTTTCGCATTCTTTTCTCTTGTCAATTAAACTTAATCGTGTGTGTGTGTTTTGCCGCCCTTCTCTCGCGTTAGATGTCCCTGCGTTATGTGAAACGATAAACGTATGACATCATGTTTTTTTAGGCAAGACAAGGCGACTAAAGCTTTCCTTTCCTAGTCGTCGTCCGACAGGTCGGTATCCTCCGTGCTGGCCTCCTCCTCCGTCTCTTCCTCGCCTGGCTGGCGAAGCGGGGGAAGGTCCTCAAGGCGCACGACGCCCTTCCTCAGTGCCTCCTGCAGCGACGCCGGCAGCGTGGAGGGGCTCAGCAGAGACTCGTCGGGCTCTGCAGCCGCAGCGAAGGGGGTGCGGCGTGGGTGCAGCAGCGCCTGCAGCTCCGCGCCTTCGTCAGCCGACTCGGCCTCTTCGCCACGGCGTGTCCGCTTGCGTGACGACTGCCGGCTGAGGTCGACCACCTCCTCGCCGTCCTCCTCACCGCTGCCGCTGCTGCGTGTGCGGATCGGGAAGCGTCGCGGCACGCGAGACAGCAGCACCGGCGTCAGGAAGCACTCCGCCTCGTTGCGCAGCAGCGAGTAGCCGCCCTGCTGCCACTGCACGAAGACGTGTGGGACAGCGGGACCAGTTGGGTTGGCGGGCAGGCGGAGAGGGACGGTGAGGAGAGCGACGGCCGCCCGCACCTCGTTCGCCTCCATCTCCCGCACCGTCGCCGCCGTCAGCGTCGGCCGCTTGCGGATGCGCACCGCCCGCCCCTCTCGCACGGGGGTGTAGAAGGTTACCTCTGGCAGCGACATCACCTCCGCCGCTGCACTGGCGCCGACAGCAGCAGCAGCAGCTGAAGTAGTAGACGCTGAACTCGTTGCCAAGGAGTGGAAGCCCCGCGTTGTTGCGCTTGGCTGTCCATTCGACCCGTCAGCCTCGTCCCTGTAGCGCTCCGTCAACAGCGGCAGCCCGCTGCTCCCCGCCACCTTCGACCACCCCCACACATACCGCCCCTCCTCCACAAACGTGAGGTCGTACGTGCTGACGTGGCTCGCGTAGGCGTCACTGCTGGGCAAGTAGAGCAAGACGTACTGCTCCTTCGTGAAGGGGTCGGTGGCGTGGCCGAACGCCTCGACACACTGGCCAAAGGGCACCTCGCCCACCACGTCGGCGTACCGGTGCGGGAAGCGCCGGACTCGAATTGTCTTCTCCTCCCGTGCAGGGGCGTAGACGCGGTAGAAGGGCTTAACCTCGTCGCAGAGACCCACGCCACCGTCCGGCCACAAGATGCACTGCCCGTTTACCGATATCGCAACAGCCTCCTTCACATCCCCCGCATACATCGGCTGCCGCCTCTCGACCCTGTCGCCGTCCTCCTCGTCGCTCTCCGTCGTTGCGGCGGAGGAGGCGCTGCGGCGACTTGTCCCGTACGGCACCACCGTCGCCTCTCGCACGTAGCGCTTCAGCTCGTACCAGCGGCAGTGCAGCAGCGGACGCCACTCCGCCTCCGCGTCCTCCGCGCCGGCTGCCGGCATCACCACCTGTGTCCCGCAGAGGCGCCACCGCATCGCACTCCCTTCCTCTCGCTGCATCACAGCCGACCGGTCCGGTCGCAGTCGGTGGAGCAGCGCGTGACGGACAGACGTGACGTCAGCTGTTGCCGGCGCCAGCATTAGTGCAACGCGGGTGTTGGGAAAGAGTTCCCACCGGCCGAGTGGGAGAAGGGCGGTGTGGCGGCTCAGGCCGCGGAATGCTGCAGGAGAGAAGGCAGAGATGTGGCCCAGCGGCACAGGCAGGGCAACGTTGTAAAAGCCGTCGGCGAAGCTGCGTCCGCGCCGTGGTACTGTGAGGGCCCAAACAACGAAGGGTGGCGCGTCGGCTGAAGGTAGCTTCCGCACGTCGACCTCGATGGAGGCGATGACGATGCGGTGCTGCACGGCGAGGAGGGCACAGGCGCCGGTCTCCTCCACCATGAAGGAGGACGAGGCGGTGGCCATGACGGGTGTGCGGTGATGAATTGCAAAGGTGGCCGCTACTTCAACTCAGTGCACGTGTACGGGTGAAAGAACTGCGGAGTGCCTCGTTTACTACACGAGCTTATAGAAGACACACACGCACACACAGCCTCGTCTAGCACGTCTTCCGGTCGACGAAAGTAGGTCGGAATGAAACAGTGAAAGAGATGGAGGGGGGAGAAGAGAAACGACGGTGGTCTGTGTACGCATTTGTTGCTGCTATTGACAAGAGCAAGGAACGGCTGTATGAGCTTGTGCGGTCCACAAGCGGAACAGCACAACGCTGCCTGATATTCTCTTTTTACTAATCTTCCTTTTCCTTCGAGCTTTCTCTCTGGTAATTAATTAGTGCAACGATGTGTGAGGGGCATTTGTTTCACTCCAGAGTCAAAAGAAGAGCGGCGAATAGGCACACCGAGTCTCAGCCTTCCACCTTTATCATCAGCGAGTGGACCATATGACCCACGAGGCGCGCCAACACTGCAGACTCCTCCTCTCCTATATTGGCATCGGTAAACCACACTGCCTTCCACTGCACAATGTAAGACATCTTTTTTTTTGCCCATATATCTCTTTTATTGTTGATTGTTGGCCCTGATGGGAGAGGGAGGGAGAGACGAGCGAGAAGGGAACCAGCAAGCACCCATGCGGCAAAGCGCATCACTCCACTCATATTTTTTCTTTTGCAATGCAGTCCATCCTGTTCGATTGGGAAGGTCTGTGCCATTTTTCTTGTGTTGTCTGTGTGTTTTTTTTTTTTAATGGTAAGCGTGGGCACGAAATTGTAGAGCAGAGACCGTGTTGGCGCTGCAGCACGTTAATTGCAAAGAAAAAGAAATACTACATAAAAGAAGAAAAAAAACAGTGAAAAATATTTTGATGGCCTCTGCGACCCGTTCATCCTTTTTCTCTCAACATCTCCCCAAAACGGAGGTGAGAGAAGGATGACGTGAGAAACACAAAACGGGATAGAGTGAGTGCTTTTTAGATATACAAATTACTATTCCTTTTTTATTTATAAAGATAGAGAACGCTCATGGCCAAAAGCGTGGTAGCGACGGCAGCAGCTCGTGCAGCAAGATGCAGTGACGGTATAGTGGGCTGTTTGTTGTCCACCGCCGCGTACGCTTCGCCATTAATCTAGATGCTGAGCTTGTCGTGCTACACCACAGACAGGCCTCAGGCAACAAACCGCCCGCGCTACTCAAGCGCCTCTCTGGTCTCTCTCACGACAGAGTAGAAGAGGGCAGAGCAGATCATTAAAAGCAAAAAAGAGTTTTTTGGGGGAAAAAAGAAAGAAAGACAAAGAAGAGATGACGAGGAAAACAGAAAAAAAAGCGGGCAAAGTTACGCTGCCGCGCTCTGTAGTCTGCTTTGCCTTCAAGTCATCATTCTATTGTTTACGTGCGCACGTGTAGACATTTTTTTTTTCTTGGAGCCCGTATCGCCACGCCGCACTTGCTGCTCTCGGGCGTACCCTGCTGGACAGTTCGTCGTACTTCACACGGCTCTCTTCCTCTGTATCGCTTCAAGAAGCAGGCGAAGCGGAGAGATCTTGAGAAAGATGCGCGGGGTCCACGGTGCAGGTCAAACAAGCCTGGTGTTGGAAAATATGGAAAAGACAAAATTAACAAAAGAAGGTAGGAAAGGATTGCCGAAGGTGAGCGCCACGCCGCGGAAAAAAAAAACGAGGAAAACACAAGCTTCTTTTGCTTGATTATTTTTTTGATGTAATGCGTCGAAGAGACCACTTTTTTTTTTTCTTCTCCCGTCTATTACTTCCTTTTTTCTCTTATGCTCCTATGAGTGTGTTTTCTGCCATAAAAAAGGTAAAGAAAACAAAGGGTTTTGTGGGTGACAGCGGGGCTGGAAAAAAAAAAAGAGTTTCTTTTCTCTTCTCAAGTTCTCTCTCTCTTTGCGTGTGTGTGTTGCTTGTGAGATTCTGATGCGTACATGCGTGCCACAGCCGATAAGAAGACTGCACGCGACGCAGACCTCGACGAAATATCGTCATCAGGAAAAAGAAAAGACAGAAGTGTATTTTTCTTCCTGACAGACAACAGCAAACAAAACAATTTAAAAAAAAAAGAGCGGTTGCGCAAAGAGGACTTTCCTCTTGCACAGCCGCCCACTGATTCATAGTCTCGGCAAGCAGTGAACAACACAATTGTTTATGTTTCTTTTTGCGGGTTTTTTTTTTATGAATATTGGGTTAAAGTGATAACTCGCTGCAACGCCACTCTTCGCGCGACAACCTCTCGCCTTCTCCCTCTCTCTCTTTTCCTTCTCCTCGGGGGTTTCTCCTGCCCAATGTGCCTCTCCTTCCCTCACGTTGCCATGGAGAAGTCGAGGTTGGTGAGGAGAGACAAGGAGCGGAACGAGAAGCTCCAACGAAGTCGCGCTTCAGTGGAGGCGGGGAAGGACTCGCGGTGTCCGCTGGGCGGCTGGTAATAATGACTAAGTTCGAAAAGAAAAAAAAGGACGTCGTTCACCCCTCCTCCACCTCTCTCTCTTGCAGTCTTTCACGCCTTTCCCGCTCCTCAGTGAGAGGGAGCGAGACATAGGGTAAGAAAGACACAATACATAGAGGAAAGAAACAGGGAAAAACGGCAAGAAACAAAGAGGAAAACAACAAAATATGAAGCTCAAGCGAAGCCACAAGCATGTGGAAGTAGTGCTGGGTGTGCGATGCACACACACACATACCCACACGGAGCACCGAGACGAAGGGCAGCAGCGAGTCCCGTTGTCCCTGTCCGTCTCTCCTGCTGCTGCGAAAGCGCCGCTCTACACCGTCTTGTCGTCTGTCAGCACACGCTCGCCGACCTTGACCGGATTAATGACCTTCTCCACGGACCACTGCCCGCCATGGCCGATCTTCAGCACATTGGTGTGGTGGCGGATCACAACGTCGCGGTGGGTGACGGAGATCATGCGGACGTTCAGGCGGCGCAGGTGGTTCAGCACGTCCTGCTCCGTGTCGTCCATCATCGACGTCGCCTCGTCCAGGATCGCGACCGGCGTCTCCTTGCTGCGGTCCATGCACAACACGTGGAAGAAGACGCGGGCCATGCTAATGCGCTCCTTCTGCCCACCGCTGAGGCTCGACCAGTCGTACGACTCGTCCACGTCGGTGAGGTCGAAGCCCATGACAGGGCTCTCGTAGCCGCGGATCACATTCACCACCGTCTGCGCACCCGCCAGCTCGATGGCCTGGAGAACGGCAGCCCGGATCTTTTGTGTCGGCACCTTCACCTGCTGCGGGAAGGCGATCTGCTCATACAGGGTACACTGTGGCGCCATGTAGCTGTGCTGTGGAGCCAGCAGGAAGCGCACCGACTCGTCCTGCGCCAGCACGCCGGTCTTGGGCATCCACAGCCCACACAGCATCCGCAGCAGCGACGTCTTGCCACAGCCGTTCTCGCCGATGATCACCCAGTCCTCGTTGCTCATGAAGGCAACGTTCATGTCCTCGAAGAGCGGCTGCCCAACCGGCGACGCCAGCACGACGTTCTCCATCTTGATGAGCGGGAACAGCTTGGCACCCTTTTCGTGCGTCATGCGCTCAACCAGCGTGTACTCGATCGGGGTGCGCGGCCGCGGCTCGTCGCCGACTCGCGGGGCCTCGCGAATGAGCGTGCCGGCTGCGATGCTGCGCAGCGTCGTGTCGAACTCGGCCATCTTGGTGGCGAACTCCGTCAAGTGGGACAACTCGCGGAAGTTGACGACGAAGTCCTTCACGCTGGCGTTGAGGTCCTCAATGAGCTGGATCTCGAGGTAGACGTCGTTGACGGAGCGGTGGTAGTACGCCTTGCGGGAGCTGCCGAAGGTGACGATCTGCGCCACAACCGTCATGAAGGTGGAGAACGTTGTCTCGAGCATCTCGAAGCTGCCCTTTGCCAGGGCCATGTGGTCCAGCGTGTACTTGAGCCTCGCCAGCGAGCCGTCGAGGCGCTTGCGGGTGTAGGTGCCGGCATTGTGCATGGCGATGTTCTCGACGTTGTTCAGGTTGTTCGTCAGCATGCGGCGGTAGTCGTCCTCGCGGGAGAGCAGCTGCGAGTGGATGCGGCCAAAGGCAGGCGACAAGGAGCGCAGGATGAGCACCGCGGTGGTGGCGATGCCGGTCATCAGCAGCGCCGGACGCAGACCCGCCTGCTGCACCAGCGCCGTCATGGACGTGATGCACTCCAGCCCGGGCAGGACGAAGTAGTAGGGCAACTCCGCGAAGTGCTCGGCGAACTCGCCGCAGTAGGTCGCAATCACCGTGTCGGCCGCCTCGAGACGGTTGTCCAGCATTGTCGCCTGGTAGTAGATGAGGTGCTTGTAAAAGCGGCGCTGGAAGGTGCGGCTGAGGCGCTCGCGGTAGCAGCCGATGAGCCACGGGCGGATGCCTTCGATGGCGCCGCTCGTCATGCTGGCCGCCAGCCCCACGGCAGAGCGGAGGAGAATTTTGTGAACGAAGCGGTAGAGCCGCTCGGAGCGGGCGCCGTGCAGCATCGTGGCAAGCACCTCGCCGTTTGCCTTCGACACCCACACCCGCAGCACCGCCTTGACGGCGAAGAGAAGGATGAAGATGGCCGACCCCGCGAACTCGCGGCAGCGCCACGACGGGAGGGCGATGCGGGCAATTTGGAAGAAGCTGCTGAAGAGGGAGAAGGTGACGCGCGTGTCGTCCTCGGTGTGCACCTGGCGGATGGACTTCCCAAAGAGGCGGAGGTAGTAGCGCTGGAGGATGAAGGAGACCACGAAGGCGGCCGAGGTCCCGACAATGCCGAAGCGCTCCATGAGCGGGGCACTGGTCAGCGCCGCCGAGACGGAGCTCAGCGTATGTGGCTGAACGTGTATGCGCGGCATGACGGAGTGGATCTGCTAAGAAAATAATATGAAAACGTCAATCGGTGTACACGCAAACGCAGTCACGCACACAGAGAGAGGACGGTGGAAACGCGGAATGCGTGCAGGCAACCGCCACGAAGAATTCTCAGCGAGAAGAGGAAAAAAAAACAATAATTTGTGTCGCACGTTGGAGCCGTGACGTCAGGTTTTTTGCTGCTTGTGCGCTCCTGAGTGCTCTTAGTGGAGCTTGTTTGTTTGGGGCTTAACAGCGAAGCGGTAGGGCAAGATGATTTGAGGTAGAAATAGATTGCAAAGAATGGGGAAAGAAGTGACGTGTATTTTTGCTGATTCAAAGGAGAGAGCGAGCAAGACAGAGAGCGCACTCCCACTCTCATGCAGAGATGCACGAGTGCTGCACGCATACACAGGCATCACATTCACGTTACTCGCCACTTACCATGTCTAGAGGAAGAAGAGCCAAAGAAAAGGAAAAAAAGTTACAGACAGGGTTCTGCAGTCTACGCCGTCTCGCAAATCACGGAGTCTCGCTCGTTCAATTTTAATTTTTTGCTTAATTGTACAAGACAGCTGCGCACATACGGGAAGGAGGAGAGGCAAGGACGCCCTCTAACAACAGGGTTGTGAAACAGAATAAAAAACGCAAGAAATGAATCGCCACGAGAGAAGAAAGAGACGGAGCGAAGGCAGCAGCTCGACTAACCATCCCATTCCACCATGCCAGTCTCTGCCTCCTTAGGGTGAAAGAGGCAGGCGTGTTATGGTGGTGTTGTTCAGCGAGGTCGGACTGGAGAACAAATCGCTGGTGGAGGACGGCGTGCGTAAGAAGGCGTCGTACGGCGTTGCCGGCTCTCGCGCGTCGTAGTTCCGTGGCGTGCGCGGCGGTGCGATGGCTGCTGCGTCGTCCGCCTCGCCAGCACCAGCGCCACGGCGCATGTCGCGCGGCGTCACGTAGCCCTCCGTCGCGGCCCGCTCTGCAGAGGCGGAGCTGCAGATGCTGTGTGCGTCCACTGTCGTCCCTTCCAGTGCCAGCAGGTAGCGCGGCCCCGAGGCCGATTCCGCCAGCGCCGCAGAGAGGGAGAGGGACGCGACGGCCACCGGCTCACGAGACGCAGCGGACGCCATCGACGGCGGTGTCGCGGGTGCTGCGGCACCACCACCACCACCACTCCGTGCGGGGGTTGTCGGGAGGAGCTGCACGCGTGGTGACCGCGTTCGCTGCGCCGCTGACGCATTCTTCCGTGTGTCGCTCGTTGACAGCACCGGTGAGGCCGGCGAGCGCCGCTTTGCCGGTCGGCCCTCGTGGCTGCTCACCAGTCGCCGCTTCGCACCCGCTGCGTCGCCGCCACCGTTCGAGGCCGCAGCCGGCTGCCGCGAGCCCGCCCGCTCCTTCTTGGCGGAGCGGAGTTGCCGGTGCGCCGCCACCCGTCGCGCCTCCGGGCCCAGCGGGGACTGCATCTCTGTGATGTGCTGCAGCCGCCGCTGGTTCTCCGCCCCGGCGTCCTTCTCGGCGGTGTCGAGGTCCATGTAGCACAGCCGCAGCGCGCGGTTCGATGCGTCGACGGTGGGGAGGGTCTTGTAGTACTGCTCGCAGATGGTCGGCAGCAGGCGGGTGTAGTTGCCCAGGAAGCGCTCCAGCGGGCTGTAGTCCTCTCCCTCGAGAGCGGTGGTGCTGACGGCACGTGGCGCGGTGGGAGAGCCGAACGAGGCAGAGGCACTCAGCGAGGCAGTGCGCCGCGGCACGTGGGAGGGCGTGTCGCTGTTGCCGCTGCGCACCACTACGCCAGGCGTCGCGTCGAGGTTCAGCAGGGGCGGCGTCGATGCCTCGCCTGCCTGCGAACCGTTGTGGCGAATGGCGGGTGTGCCTGGGGAGCCGAGGTGGCGGCCGGCGGCTGATGGCAAGGCTGCTGCGTCTGGCGTGTCCGCGGCGCCTACGCGGTAGCGGCTCAGCTTCAGCGCGATGAAGCGCCAGCACGGGTCCCACCGGCTGTGCTCGTCGTGGGTGATGGCGATGCCGAGCTTGATGTCGGCCAGCTCGTGGCCCAGCGCCTCGTAGCCGGCCTTGTAGTCCATCACCAGGTCGTAGAGGGAGCGGAAGGTCATGGGCTTGTACATGAGGCTGCTTTTGCGGCTGAGGCCGAGTGCGCCGTAGAGGGAGGGCGTCGAGCGGGTGCGGAGGACGAGCACGATGTGGCGGTACGTGTTGCCGTTGGCCTCCGACTTGAAGGACAGAGGGATGCGGTCGATGTCGCGCAGGCACTGCGTGAGGTGCAGCGCAACAAACGTGGCCTCAAGGCAGCGGATGGGCAGCGCCTCTGCCAGCGCCTCCTTCGCTGTGAGCAAGATGCTCTGCAGCGAGCGGTGCTTCTCGAGGGAAAAGAAGGTGCGGGGCAGGTGGTTGTAGGTGAGCACGTTTATCTGCTGCTGGATGTGCGGGACTTGGTCGAGGGAGGGCCGGTCACGGGGAATTGCAGCCTCGCTGGGCCGCGGTGGGTCTGCCAGACCCTCAGTCCCGCTGAAGGGGTTTTGCTGGCTGAGCTGCTCCACAATCGCCGCCAGCCGGTCTGTCATGGCTGCCTGCAGCACAGAGAGAGAAAGAGAGAGAGCCGGACAGCGGCACGCAGCCCTGTCTAATCCGCTCAAGCTCAGTTTTAATGTGAGAAGTGAATTGTAAGAGGTAAGGTTGGCGCGGTGCGTGTGTGTAGGTGTGTGGGTATTGGCAGGAGTTTGCCCGTCGATGCTTCTACGTTGTTGCGGACGCGGTCGTAGCGCCGTCGGGGACCGGCAGTGGAAGGGATAGGAGCAAAGTCAGCGCCGTCGCAATGCACAGCTGCACTCACCGCAGGCGTGTTTGCTCCCTCTGTCTTCGCCTTCCGTCTATGTTTGTGGATATCTGGATGTGTTTGTGCGTCAACGCTCCACGCACGACACACAGGCGAGAAGCTCTTGTGGTGTGAAAACGTGTGTCGCAGTAAAATTTCTCTCCTTTTCAAAGCGTGGGAGAAACGCTTGGCTGTCGGTCCTTTTATGCGGTGGATGGTTGTCCTTCGACCTGCGCCGCTGTGAATGCACCGCTCAGTCGCCCGACTGCAACGACACAGAAAAGTAAATCACAAAATTATTGAGACGCAAAAAGGAACGAAAAGGGGTAAGAAGCGTGCGGCGAAAGCCTGATAAAGAGTACTGACAGAAACAGTTTGCCTTTTATTGCGTCTATATTTAAATAGTTTGCACCTACACGTGACACACGATCACAGCGCCAGCCTCCAGTCTTACTCCCCTTCCACATTGTGCAATCGCACGCATACACACGAGCAGAAAAGTGAGGCAAAAAAAAAACCTTACTCTTGGTGGTCTTCAGTGGCCGCATGCGTTCACCACCGCTGAGAGACACACGTGGCGCACGCGCACGACAAAGCGTTCGCCGTCCGCCTCGTTTCCAGCTCTAGAAAAGAAACAGATGCGCACACCCCACACTTCCATCGATGACCGCACTCCGCTTGAGTCCGTCGTTGCTCCGCTTCTAATACAGCTGTATTTTTTTTTGTTTTTTTTTCGTGTATGTTAGGTTACTCGTTTAGGTACGTCACCGCAGCTCCTGTTGCGCTGCTCCTCGAAGAGGCACGCAACATCAGAAAGCTTATTTTAAAGAAGAGACGGAGGTGAGAGAAGGAGCAGTCACCGCCAAAGGCAATCCAACGCACCTGCACGCAGAAAAAAAAAAGAAAGGCAAACAAAGACACAAGACAGCAGAGGAAACAGCGCCAGCAGCCGCTTCCTGTGAAGAGGTGTCTGCACAGAGACACACACATACACATACACACGCAGACGAGCGACTACATGTACCACTCCAGCGTGTCGGCGTCGTGCTCCTTCTTGCGGTACCACTCGAACTCGCCGAACTGGCGGTCGAAGGTGCCGGACTGGAGGGAGAGGAGGCGCAGGGTGAAGCGCGGTCCCATCTCCTGCAGCCGCACCGCGTCGAGGCTGTCAAAGATGTAGCGGTGGGTGCGCAGAAAGATGTAGTCACGCTGGTTGTGGAAGGTCGCGACGGCGCGGCCGGCGTAGTCGCGGGTGGCCGGGAAGAGACACTCCATCATGCGCGAGATGCGGCGGCCGAGGCGGGTGTCGAAATTCTTGAAGATGAGCTCCGGGTAGTGCTCCGTGCGCGGCGCGGGGTCCTCCAGCTGCGCGTAGGTGAGGAAGTTCGACACACGGAAGGTCGCCGTGGGGCCCTCGGGCAGGTGCGAGATGATGAGGTTGTAGGGCTCCTTCAGGCGGTCGGTAATGACGAGCAGATCGGTGAATTCGCGGTTCATGCAGAACTGCGTAATCTCCTTCAGCGTGTAGTTCTTGCGTGGGCGGTAGAGGCTGTTCGGGACAAGCCACAGCAGCTCCTTCACCATCTGCTTGGTGCGGAAGCACGGGTGCTCGCCGGTGGTGATGAGCGTCTTGGGGTTCTTGCGGTCGCGGAAGAAGGCGGCAAACTCGTCGTCCGCCTCGTCGTTGAGGATTTCGGCGTCGGCCTTGTCCTCGATGATGGTGACGTCGGGCTTGCGGAGGCGCTCCTTCGTTTTGGGGGTGGCCTTCACCGGCGCCTTCTCCTTCAGGTGGCGCCGCACGTTCTCACGCGACTCCCGCCGCGCTCGCTTCGTGTCCTTCTTCTGCTTTAAAATCTCCGTGAAGAGCTGCGACTTGCGGATGGGCTGACGGGTGTTGCGGAAGCGGTCCATCAGCGCCGGGTCGACCTCCTGCGCCTTGCTTTCCAGCTTGTGCTGGCGCTTCGCGTAGGGCCGCGTGCTCCGCTTCGAGCGAGCTCCCTTGCCCATGGCTAATTAGTGAGACGTGAACTACGAGCTACTCAGAGAGAGTATGTGTAGATGTGGGCTGCTGCTCGTCCAGAGACGCAGCTGAGTGTGTGCGGGAAAGGTTTTTTTATTTGCAGACGCCTCCGTATGTCAGCACGGGCGGCTGAAAAGCTTGTCGCTGTTCAAGTGGCTGGCAGAGCATCCACAGTAACCGCAAAACAAAAAAAACAGGAGGGGGAGAAGGGAGAGGAGAGGAGTATTGGAAAAGGTGCTCAAGATGAATGAGGCATGAATGATGTGGTGTACTGTGTCCTCACACTTTTGGCAAATGCCTCTTCTTCTGTTGTCGTGTGTAACGTCAAACTTTATTCAAAAAATGCGCTGCGAAGGTCTGCCACTCACCTCCTTTCTGCAGTAATGCGCACACCTCCACGACTGATAGAGCAAGCACCGCACACCCACGGTTGTTCGCTTCTCTTTCGGATACTTTACCGACGTCACCCGCACTCTCTCCGCGGCAGGGAAAAGGAACACGGCATCGTGAAAGCGTGAAGGCGGGACACACGCGAAGCACCACCAAAAAAACAAAAACGAATAATAAAAGTACGTGTATGCCGAGAGCTGACGAGATATGTTTCTCAGTCGCGCAGCTGGTACTTCTTCCCCTTGTACTCCGCCACCTCCTTCAGTCGCGCGTTCAGCATCGCGTCGAAGTTGTTGTTGGCGCCGCGGAACTCCTGCATCGACGGGTGCTGCTGAATCTCGGACTTGGACAGCGGCGCCGTGTTGAGGAGAGACACGAGGGTGCGCTTGAAAAGGTAGGCACCAGCCTCACTGCTTGCCCCGCTGGTGGCAGCGGTGCCTGTAGCGCTGCGAGGCCGCTTCAGCGATGTGGCAGAGCCGGCTGAGGACGCCGCTGCCGGCGCAGCACGCGGTGCGGACGCCTCCACGTAGCCGCGGCGCAGCTGCTCGTCGGTCCGGTCGGCCACCACTTGATCCCGCTCGCGCTGGAGGCCGTGCACGTAGGCCGCATCGCCCTCAAACCCGCCCTCCACGCGGCTGCCGTGCACTACCACGTAAGGGTTGAAGGCGGCAAACAGCGTCACGAGCTGCAGCTCAGCGTGAACGCGCACCGGATCCGACACGGTGCAGCAGTCTTGCAAAGAAAGAGCCGAGAGCGCCGGGCTCAAGAAGAGGTGGCGGATCGACGCCTCGAGAGACGCCGCTGTAGTGTGCTCTGTCGGTAGCTGCACGAAGCGCACACTGCCCTCGCTCAGGCAGTCGGCCCAGCTGTGCGAGGCCAGCGCCGCCACCACCGCCTGCTGCTCCGCCGCCGTCACGCCCTCCAGCCGCCGCGTACGTGGTGAGAGAAGCAGCACCATCCGCGGCCGCTGCACCACCGTCATGTGCACACCGGTGCGGAGCAGCACGCTGCGCTCCGCCTCCACCGCAGCGCCGACCGCCTGCGCCACCCACGCCTCGGACGCCCCCCAGCCGCGACAGCTCTCGGCCACATCCGCGAAGAGCGACTGATACTCGGCGGCCGCGCGGTGCTGATCGACCAGCGCCTTCCACCGCAGCCGCGCCGTCTGTACAGGCAGAGGCGTGGGCGTCCGTGTCGTCTGGGGCTCCAGCAGCTCCACGAGGCGCCGCAGCGGCGTTGCAGCAAACTGCATCGTCAGGAGACTTGATACTGAGTAGGACACCTGCTTCGCCTCGGCCATCAGCGCCGAGCCCTCCACCTCCTCTCCGTCCAGTCGCGTCAGCACCGACGGCATCGCAAATGAAAGTGCGTCGCGCTCTGACCTTCTTGTTTGTGCCACCTGGTAGAGGAGCGGCTGGCCGGGCAGGGCGGACTCCGTCAAGAGATGCAGCCCGGGCTGTGTCGCCTCCCTCTCCAGCACCTGCGCTGCCCGGGCCACGTCCGCCGCACGGCTCACGACAGCCGCCCCGCCCTCCTCGTCGCAGAGCACGAGCTGCCGCACCACCGCGGCGACGGTGCTGATGTGCTTGTGGGCCGGCCAGACGAGGTGGTGGCGGTGGCGCACGAAGCAGCGGATGCGTGGCTCGTCCCACAGCACGGCGCGGGCCCAGCGAAGCTCCGCGAGCCACCGCTCGTGCGCCGCGCGCACGGCATCACTGAGTGGCGGCGAGCTTTCCAGGGCCGCCTCGCGCTCCTCCTCGCTGTGAATGTGCAAAAAGCATCGTTGCCGCGCGCCGCTCTCGACGACGATTTCAGCAGCCCCGCCCAGTGCGCTTTCTCGCAGCTCTGTTGGGAGGAAGAGAGGGACCTGCGTGTGCGAGGACGAGAGGGCCGCGGCAGGGCTCGACATTTTTCGCGCCGTGTGAATAGAGAGATGCTTATCGGCTTCGTGGTGGTTTTCAAACGGCTCTCTATTCCCGTTTCGATGTGTGTAAGTACGTGTTGGTGTGAAACTGCACAACAAACGTCGTCGGCAACGGCACGCCGATGCACCTAGAAGAGCCTCTGCGTATATGTGTGTGCGTGTTTGTGTGAGTGCTCTTTCGTGTTTCATTAACGAATATAAGAAGGAGTGAAGAAGACGGAGGAAGAGTCACCGTGTGTTTCGAAAACAACGTTTATGAGGAGAAGCATTTTGAGTCACTACGCTTGTATGTTCTCTTTCTGCCTTCCGACGTCGTGTACGCGCTTGTGTCCTTCTCCAACATATTCCTTCATAGGCGCTTGTGCAAATGCTGTGCGGACAACACGCAGCAACAAAGCGCAGAGGAGAAGACAAGTACGTTGGCGTGCCTGCGCCACGCGTACGCAGAACAAACACCATACCTCCCGAGATGATCAGAAGATCAAGCCTCAGCGCAACAAAAGGCATGGCGCAAAAATAGATCGCTGTCAACGCCCATCACACGCTGGCAGTAGCGCTGCTGCAGGAACACTGTGCTTCTTCTTTTCAACAAAGGTTGCGTGGTAGGTTCCACCATCCGCGGCTCCCCTCTTGCTGTTGCTGCTGCGGCTGTATCATTACAATTTTTTTTTTTGTAATTTACTTGATCTAGCACGCTTTGCCTCCATTGTCTAACACGCCGCGCATCATCTAAAGGATCCAGCGGAAAAGAGCTCATCGAGACGGACAAGCCTCGCAACAGCATCACAGGCACTCATAAAAGGGAGAAGAAAAAAAAAACACCCGGCACACAGACAACGGATATGAACAGTGCGTGGGAGGGAGCATCTATAGGAAAAAAAAAGGCGGTGTTCAGCACCGACAAGCCGGTGAATGCGTCACCGCAGCCACAGTCGGCGTGTCTACGCCTCTGCGCGACGCAACTGAACACACATACACACAGCTACAACCAAAAGAAAACGTGCCTTGTCGTGGAGAGGACGTGCGTTTGTCCCTCTAGAACAGACAGAGGAGAGGAGTGCCAAAAGCCAGCAAAGGGACACACAGACAACGAACAACACTTGGAAAAAACAGCCGACACGATCATTTTCTCACCGGCGCCGACCGATGGAGCTGGGGAGCACCAGGTTGGGCTGCCGACCCTGTCCGCGACCGCCAGCGCCACCGCCGCGCCGCGTCTCTGGCAGCCCGCCGGCGTGCAGCATCATCTCATCGAACTTCGAGGGGCTGGGGAAGGCGGCCTCGAAGAAGACGGCCATCGGGTCGCTAGGATCGGCACGCGGCGCGGCGGCACGACGTGGACGTGGGGGCGGGGCCGCCATCGCTTCCGCCTCCTCCGCCGCTGCGGGAGCACGACGGCCGCGAGGCGGGGCAGAAGCAGCGGGGGCTGCCTGGGCCGGCTGACGGCGCTGTCGGGGTGCAGGAGCCCGCGTGGCACGGGGCGGCCGGCGCACAACGCGCTCGATGCTGGCCTCGGTGTACGGCCCCTCGTCGGCTTCCGAGTCGTCTCCCTCGGGGTCGATGTGGGAGAGAGAGCGCGTCGGCGGTGGCCGCTGGTGCGTGCGGCGGGGCAGCAGGATGGGCTGCTCCTCCTCGAAGAGCAGCGAGTCACCGAGGTCAGGGGCGAGACTGGCGTTGCGCCGGCGCGACGAGGCAGCCCGCCGCGTCGAGGGCTTCCGTGCCGCCCGCGACGACGGCACAAACGTGGCCTCTGCTGGTGGAGCCGTGCTCTGGCGCCTGGCCTGCTGACTGCGCTGACGCTTCTGGCCAATCGCCCTCGCCTCCTCCTCTTCCCTCTGTTCTCTCCTCGCATCAAAATGGGCCTGCTCGCCGTCGCCGCCGCCGGTGTAGTGGTCGCCGTCAGAATCGATGTCCGACCAGTCGATCACCACCACGCTGCGCTTGCTCTTGCTCTTGTGTTTGCGGGCCAGCACGCTCGAGACGATCCTTTCCAGCCGGGCCCGCTTGCGCGCCTCGGTGTCGGCGTCCACGGCCTCCTCCTCCTCGTCCTCTGCGGGGCCGCCCGCCACCAACGCGTCCTCTGATACGATGGGCAGAGAGCGGCGGCGCTGCTGCTGCTGCTGCTGTGGCTGCGCGTGTGGTGGGACCTGCTTTGCTACGGGTTGACGGGAGAGCTGGCGCAGGGCCTCCTGCACCGCCGGGTCCGGGTCCTCCTCAAGCTCGCGGAGGAGACTCGAGTTGCGCTTCGACGCGTCGGCGCGGGCCCGCGGAGGCGACGGCGTGACCGACGCGTGGCGGCGCACCGTCGCAGCCATCAGCACCTCCTTCGCGTGCTGGAGGGCGGTGATCTTCTCCGCCGCCTCCGACACGCGCCGCTCCGCCCGCTTCGCCTTCTCCTGCTCCACCCGCAGCTGCTCCTGCACGCGGCGCTGCTCCGCCTCCTCCTTCTCGAGGTCCGACTTGGCACTCAGCACAAACTCCTCAACGAAGCTGTCGTCGTAGAAGCTGTGGTGGAGCTGCGCCTCACGGCGGCGGGCGGCGAGGCGCTGGCGACTGGTGGAGCGTCCACGCGGCGGCACGGGCGAGCGTCGCTGGCCCTCTGCCTTCGCCTTGGGAGCCGCACCCGACACGGCAGCCGCAGCGGCCCCCTGCGCCGTCAGTGCCGCCGCCCCCTCGTCGTCCTCCGCAAACGCAGACGTGCTCTTCAGGATGGACACCGGCGGCGGCGAGCGCTGCCGCACCGGCGACACAGGCGCGGAGGCGGCGTAGGCGGTGTTGTAGACCGGCCGCTCCTCCCGCGCACCGCTGCGGTCGCCAGCAAAGGTGACGCTGCGGTGGCGGGGGTAGTACGGCAGAGGCGAGAGTAGGGGCGACTCGTCGCCGAAGCCGCCCTTCGAGCTCACCCGCGAGTAGGAGCGCTGGTTCACCGAGAGGCTGCCCAGCTGGCGCCGCGGCACCGGCGAGCCCTGCCGCGAGGACGGCCGGTGGGCCACTGCGATGTCGGACATGACGTGCAATGGGGTTGTAGTAATAAATAGAGAAAGAGAGTCTATGGTAGTGGTGGCACGTAACAGGTATGGAATGTAAAAAAAAAAAAAAGAAAGGGGGAGAGCTCTATGTGCGTGTGTTGGTGTGCGTGTAGAGGGGAAAAAGCAATCTAAAGAGGGAAATAAAAAAAAAGGAGTGTTACCTTTCGCTGAGATGATAAAGACGCTAAGCTGTTCTTTTACGGCGAGCAGTAAAAAAAAGAATGGAGCTGCGTAGGTGTGCACTAGCACTTGAACGGTGTCTCTCTCCGTCTGCGTTTGTCGTTGTGCTGTTTTCTTCTGGCGTCTCCTACCTGCCAAAGGTACTTTATCCCAGCGGAGAAGGTAAAAGCCTTCAGATAGCGTGACGGCGAGAAAGAGTAACCACAGAAGAAAAGTAGGAGTTTGGCAAGAAGGGAGGAGAGAGAGTTAACGATGGAAAGTTATTTGAGGAAAAGTAAGAGCATTGAAGTACGTTCGTCGTGGTACGCCAGCCTCCAACGCAGCCGCGAAAAGCGTAAATAGCGGGCAAAGAGTGACCACAACACGAGGTGGGGGCAACAGGAGAAGCTCTGCAGCGCGCGGCTTGGGGTAAGCAGGTTACCTCCATTCTCTTCATTACAACGCACTTCACTTTGTTTTGTTTTCGCCAGACGAAGAAACTAATTATGTTTGCCTTCCAAGACGGTGATTGTGGTGCATCCTGCGGCTTCTTTCTGCGTCCTTCAGTTTCCGCCAGCCGCTTCTCACGACACTGGCTCCGCGCGAGTGTACCGTGCATGTGTGCATTTGTTGGTGGTGGTGCGTGTTTGCGTGGGTGGGTGTGTCGGTGCGTCATCACCGCAGTGGAGAGGAACCGCACGAATTGCGTTAAGAGCCAGCGTGTAGTTGTTGAGACGCGAGAAGCGAATAATTAAAAATTAAAAAAACGAACGAAACAAGATAAAAAGATGTGTGCGTCACGGGAAGCTTCCCGCTTGTTCCTTTCTCATCTGTGCACAACACAACTCGCCGCAGAGCGGGGTAGAGTGGGCGGAGAAAACCAAAGCACACCGCGGCAAAGTAAAGGTGCACCAGAGCTTTCCATATGAGAGAGAGAGGGGAGAAGGAGTGAATGCACACACTGCTATGCCTGCTTCTGCAGCCCACGGAGCCAAATGATAGGAGCCGATGAGCGTCAGGACGTGTGCAAGTGTGTGCTTGTGTGATTTACGCTGGCAACTTTCCAGTCTCCAAACCTTTCGTCTCACGCGCGCAAGGCAGAAGGTGACGAGGAGAAAATTCAAAAACAAATGGGCAAAAACGACTGCAGTCACGACAATACCGAGACAAGAGATTACTTTAGGAAATGTCTTTTGATCGTCGATACGCAATGCGGTGTTCCTCGCCTTTGCCTTCACCAAAGACACCACCAGCAGCTCCGCCTCAAAGAAAAAAACGCGGAGGCGGCTGTTCCACTCCACGCACACACATACACCCGCACGCACACGCGTCGTGCAGCCGGCCAGTCGAAGCGCCACCAAGCACCGTGTCACCACTGAACGGGAAAAGCGCACAAGAGAAAAAGATAACGAAGAGAGGGGATCCCGTGACCACGCGACGTTCAGCACGTAGGGCAAGTAGAAAAAGAAAAACAGTACCCGCTGGGACATTTTCTTTTTTTTCCTATAATTTTTGGGGGGGGGACCATTGGGGGGGGGGGGGCTCCCCCCCCCTAAAAAAAAATATTATTAGTGTTTTTTTTTTTTTTTTTTTTTTTTGTCTTCTTCCTTTTTTTTTTTTCCCCCTTTTTTTGGGGGGGGGGGGGGGGGGGGGGGGGGGGGGGGGGCCAAAAAAAAAAAAAACACCCCCCCCCCCCCCGGGGGGGGGGAAAAAAAAAGGGGGGGGGGGGGGGGGGGGGGGGAGGAAAAAAAGGAAAAAAAAAAAAAAAAAAAAAAAACCCTCCCCCCCAAAAAAAAAAAAACCCCCCCCCCCCCCGAAGGGGAAAAAAAAAAAAAAAAAAAAAAAAAAAAAAAAAAAAAAAAAAAAAAAAAAAAATTAATTTTTTTTGCAAGCTTACTTTTTTTCGTTTTGAGTGTAAATAGAAAATAATACTTATAGCGTAGTTAGAAACATAACGAAGATGGATTGACAGCGATACTGGTAAACAAAGGCGCCGTCGAGGAGCTCAGTGCTTGCTGCTCCCCACACAGGCGGGACATGCAATCGAGTCACAGACTTCCATTGCCTCGTCCTTCCCGCTTTGCAAGCTCCTGCTACCGCCGCGCCTCCTCACCTGGCTTGATCTTCCAGCCGTCTGCTTCTCTTTCCCTTCCGTTTCACGGCGAACCAGCGGGCAGGCCAGCTGGAGCCTCGCAACGAATGGCGAAAGCGAAAAACAAATTCAAGAAAACACTTTGGGACACCAGAAGTGGGTGAAGGGAGAGAAAAGGAGGGTAAAGAGACGAGTGGCGCTGAAGGCCGCCGCCGTCTGTCGCCCCCTCACTACACGCACACGCACACATGCAAGCACGTCAACAGCGCGGTACTCACATCACGCCAGCCGGCAGCTCATCCGCGGTGGGGTAGGACTTCTGCGACCCCTTGCGCGTCACGCTGATCGCGGCGCACTCGTTGGCCCGCTTGCACGCCTCCAGCAGGCTGAGCCCACGGTTGAGAAAGAAGACCATCGACCCAACGAAGCAGTCGCCAGCGCCAGTCGTGTCGACTGCCTTCACGCGCTTGCCCTTCACGTGGATCGGCGCCGCGCCGTTTTCAGAGAGGGCGAAGCCGGCGGCGCCGAGGGTGATGACGACGTCCCGCACGCCGAGGGCCTGCAGGGCGTGAATGGCGCGGAAGGCCGAGTCGGTGTCGGTGACCTTGACGCCCGTCATGAGGGCCGCCTCCACCTCGTTGGGGCAGAAGAGGGAGACGTTCGGCAGGTAGGGCTTGATGAGCTCCACCTCCTTCGGCGTCGGCGCCGGCGCGGTGTTGAAGACGGTGTAGACGCCGCGGCTGTGGCCCTCCTTGATGGCCTCCAGCGTCGTCGCGAGGGGGATCTCGTTCTGGCAGATGAGGTACTTGAGGCCCTTGTGCAGGATCGTGGACCAGTTCCCCGTCTGCGCGCGGACCAGCTCCGGCGTGAAGTGGTGCGTCGCGTTGGGGTTGATGACGATCTCGTTCTGGGACGACTTCGTGTCGACGAAGATCATCGCCAGGCCGGTGGTGCTCCTGCCGGTGCGCAGCATGTGCGCCGTGTTGACGCCGTTCTTCTCGAGCTCCTTGATGTAGTCGGTGCCGTCGCCATCAGCGCCGACCATGCTCACCATGGCCACCTTCGCTCCGAGGCGGCCAGCCGCGACGGCCTGGTTGCCGCCCTTACCGCCGAAGTTCTTCATGAAGGACTCGGAGTGCATCGTCTCGCCGACCTGCGGCATGTGGTCGACGTAGCCGACGTAGTCGAGGAAGCACGAGCCGACGACGAGGATGTCCGGCGCGAACTCCGCCGTGTGGGACTGGACAGTCTGAACGCGGTGCATGATGCTAATCGGATGAACTGCGAGTGTGTGAGTAGTGTGCTGGCGTTAATCGTTGAGGCTTGCGAAAGCAGTGCTCAGAAAACTAGGTTCAGCTTAAAGAGAGCAAAAATCACCAGAAAGGAAAAGCGAAGCGAAAATGGCTGAGAAGGGCGTAAGGGAGGGCAGTGGGAACCTGCAAGAAAGGAAACGTAATCCGGAAACGGTCGTAAACGAAGCACAGTAGCAGAACACAATTAACAGCGTCGATGGACAGGATGCAGAGAAGGACAGCGAGGACGATGAGGGAGGTGAAGAGAAAGAGGGAAGGGTTTTAAGGAAGGTAAAAGACAAGCGTGCGTCTCGCACAGTGAGGGAGAAAGAGATGAGTGAAGCACAAAGACTTTTCGGCTGCAGCGTCCTTTTTTTAGCACCGCTCTTGCTTATTGCCTACAGGCTGTAGAGAGGCGACGTGCCACGTAATGCACATGAGCCGCACCGCCAACACTCCAAAAGCAACAAACCATAAGAAAAGAGAAAGGAAAAAGATGAAGCAGTGAAGAAAGACGCAACGAAGCACAACAGTGCTGTTCGTTGATAGTCTGCTTTTCTCAGCTCACTGCTCTTTCTTCTTTCCATGTTGTTCTTTGAACCTCAAAGTACTGAAATGACAACGCTCATCGTTTACGAGCCGCTTCAATCTCTCCCGTAATGCGTCCGGAATTTCAGCTGTGAACAGATACCTAATGTGTGTGGGATGCGCAAAACCGCACGCAAGAAAGCAAACACACGCCGCCGACGCCTCCTTCTAAAAAGGCCGACGCGCGGCCCGGCCGAGCAAAATTAGAACGAGCACCGAGGCGGAGAAAATGGGGTGGCGGGCAAGGAAACCCAGACAGGCAAACAGCAGCGTGCCCAGCACCACCGTCCAGGCGGCGAGAATGAGAAAGGAGACGAGGGGGTGGCGGCCGTGCGAGCGGACACCAAAGACACTCTGCGTGAAGTCCTGCCCGGGCTTCTCGAACTGAGCGGAGACGTTGCCGAAGTGGTGACGGCCGTCCTTCCCGGTGAAGCGGCCGCGGTAGAAGTCCTCGCCGGTTTGGTTCGTGCTCGCGTTGGGGTCGCTGCTTGACGAGCGACGCACCGTGAAGCGCGTCCCGCGGGGGTCAGTGTACGTCGTCTCCTCCATGCGGTTGCCGTGGGCGTCGGTGAAGACGCGGCTGGTGCTGCTCTCGGTGCGGAAGAAGGGGCGGAAGGCCTGGTCCGAGCCCGGGAAGCTCCGCCCGACGTGGCCGCCGAGACCGCCGCCCTTCATCCCGCCTCGCCGCATCTCGTCCTCCAGGTTTCGGAAGATCTGATCCACTCGCATGCCGCCGAACAACTCGCGGAAGAGCTGGTCCGCCTCCTCCTTGGACATTTGCTGGTACTGGTAGTTGCCGCGGCCCGGCCCGCCCGGGAAGCCCGAGGAGGACGTGTAGCCGCCGCCGTTGCTGCTGCCGCCGCTGTAGCCGCCGCCCGTCCCCCGCATCATCGCCCGCTGCGCGTCGTACTCGCGGCGCTTGTCCTTGTGCCCCACGACGCTGTAGGCGGCTGAGATGGCCTTGAAGCGCTCCTCCGCACCGGGGGCGTGGTTGCGGTCGGGGTGGAACTCTAGGGCCAGCTTCTTGTAGGCGCTCTTAATCTCGTCCTGCGTGGCGTCCGGCTTGACGCCGAGAACGGCGTAGAGGTCCTGCTGAGCGCTGCTGCTCTGCAGGCGGGGCGACGCTGCGAAGGGGAGCGAGGCGGCGAGAAAGCCGCGGCGTGGCGCTGCGACGTGCTGCCAGCGGCGCATCGAAGACGGCGAAGGGGGCATGGCAGTGACGAAGCGTGCGGCGAAGGCGAGGGAGGCTGTGGCGCCGCCCGCCGCCCGTGAGCTCCACGTGGACGGATGCACGAGGCGGCGCATTGGGGGCTTCAAAGCAACACTGCAATAAATAAAAGGAGAAAGCAATACAAGACTTACAGCGTAGAGAGGATGGTGAAAGTCAAATCTTTGTCGTCAAAGAAAAAAAGTATATAATAATAATAAAGATGAGGTGTAGTGACAAAACCTACGATGTGGTCTTCTGGCTATGGGTGAGCGGGCAACACGAATCGATCAGTGGGTAGGCGCGGGAGAGCGACCGGGCCTGGCAGCGCACGTTAAACAAACAGGCGGAGTAGAGGTGCAGTGGTTGCGCGGCGACGCGAAGATAAAGCGAGGGGAGTATGAGAGACCGAAAAGAGGGAGAAGTTAATGGAAGCTGCAGGGAAAAGACACGAATGCAAATAGTGTTGCGGAGGTTCACGGCGTTACGTGCTTCTTCGACACAGCTGTCACACACCGCAGCGTGAATTGTGAACTTCCCAGGCTCGACAAAATCCTAAAAGTTTCATCCAGAGCACACTCGTATGAAAAAAAAAAATTGCGCCGTTTAGCAGACTGCAACGCGTTGTCCTTTCCCGACGGACACCAACCGAGCTCACCATAGCTTTTTATTTTTCAGTGTTCGTCTTGGTACTCTACCTCTAAACCCCACTTGCAGCAGCGGAGGAGAGGATGTGGCCGCACTTCTGCTCCGTGTCGGCTGCGCGGCGCTGCAGGCGGTCCGTCGCATCACGACGCGCGGCGGCTGCGCGGATGGACGTCTCCTCGATCAGCATGGCGAAGCTCCGCTGCTTCTCCTCGACCATGCGGATGGCGCTCTTTGCCTTGAGCTGCCACAGGTCAACGCCCTCGCGGAACTGCTCCACCATGCGGATCAGCTTGTCAAAGTCGCCTTGGATGTCGCGCTGATCCTCCGTGAGCGACTCCCGCACGCCGGACAGCAGCAGGGCCAGCTCCTTCTCGACCTCGCGCTCGAGCTGCTGTGACTTGTCTGCGATGTGCTCCTTCTGCTGCCGCTCCACCTCGCCCCACGCCGCGTCGAACTGCGCCTCTGTGGTGCCGTTCATCGCCATTTGGTCCCGCGTACCGTCTGCGGAGTGCGTCTGAGAGAATTAAAGGCACAAAGTTTCACCCAACGCTGGTAGCCGGCCAGACGACTCTCCCTCCTCTTATCAATCTTATTTTTTCCTTTTTTTTTAAAGGACTAAAGCAGAAGCGGCGAACACGTTAAGCAAAACGCGGATGCGCTGCGGAGCGAGAAGTGCGCAATCGACAACCTTCTGCTACCTCTTTCTTTATTTAAAAGCTATCTATGGGTGAGAGGCCTCAATCTACAACGGTATTCCAACAAAAGCAGTGATACCTTCTGTTCTTTTGGTTCGCTTTTGGTGGTGTAGCAGATCTATTGATGCGCTATAAGAAAGGCGCTGCGACCAACGGTCAACGAGAAAGGAAAAGGAAGAAGCAAATTGGAAAAGGAGCGGAAGATGTACAGCAGCAATAATAAAAAAACGCAATAAAGTAATAGGACTTTGTCTGAGTATGACCTCTACTGAGGCACGCCCAAGGAAGAAGAAGAAGGGCCATGTATGGTTCTGTCATCACAAGAAGAATCAGCCACCTGCGCACGAGAACCATTTTTATTTCTGCGCTTCTCGCAGGGTACGCGGCATACCGTTGAGGCACAGGAAAAGTCAAAGCGACGCGCAACGTCCGCCGTCGTTTAGAGTGGAAGCCTTGCAGTGGCTTGGTAATTCTCCTGCGCATTTCCGCTGAGGAGCGGGGAGGCTTTGAAGTCAAGAGAGTTTTCTTCGCTTGATTTTTTTTGAGGTAGGAAAGAGAGCAGACGTGAAAACGGGCACATACTCGCACCAACGCAACAGCGCACGGAGACGGGGGAGGAGGAAACAAAGAGAGAGAGCAAAAAATGATAATGATGATGATGATGAAACACTTGGCAAGAGGAAAGAAGACAAAAGTGAAGAGAGAAGGGGAATAAAAAAAGCAACGCGGGCATTTTCAACGCTCCACAACGCTGCAGTGCATCTTCAGCGAGGAAGATGTCAAACCGCCTCACCCGTACGCCGCCGCAGAATAAAACAGTACTCAAAAGACGACGGCCGGCGAAGCTACAAATAACTTCTTCTTTCCTTCAAACGTGGAAAGAAAGACGAGAGCAACAAAAAAAGATGGGGAGCTGCTCGCATCGCCCTATCCAGTGCCGTAGTTGTCGCTGTCACGGTGGCGCTGGGCAACCCGCGAGGCGTAGAGGCTGCGTGGATGCGCGGAGCCCACCTGCGACACAAAGAGGTGCTCCCGCTCGTGGGCCGTGGTGCTGCCAGCCGCAAAAGGCAGCAGCCCCGCCCCGCCCGCCGCTGTCCGGCCACCCACCGACGCATCGCCGGCCGCCTCGCGTGGAGGGGGACGGCTCGGCTCCGTGCGTGCGGCGTAGGGTGTCATGAAGGAGCCGGTGGACTCCATCACGGGGTCGGGCAGGCCGCCCGCTCTGCTCGACTCGCAGACGCGCTGGCTCAGCTCTCGCAGGAAGCACTGCAGCGAGGCGTCATGCGGGCCAAGAGTGGAGGCGTTGCTGGGTGGGCCGTCGAGGTAGCGCAGGTTCCAGCCAGAGTAGACGGCGGCAAAGCTGGCAACGGACTGCCGCACCTTCTTCGCCCGCCCCTGCGCCGTCCCGGTCGCAGCGGTGGCCGCACCACCGAGGAGGGTGGCGGAGGAGGCGGTGGCGTCCTTGCCTTGCGCCGACCGCGCAGCGCCGTCCGTGTCGCTCAGCTCTTGGTCGCCGTCGTCGGTGGAGCCGGCGAGGGAGGCGGCGGACCAGTCAGAGCCCACCGCGATCGACCCGATGCCGTCCACCGTCGTGGCGTGCTGCAGGACGAAGCTGACAAGCGTCTCCACGCTGCCGTCGTACAGGGCGTAGAGCAGCAGCAGCGGCAGCGCCAGCGTTTGCAGCAGACTCGTCACCACAACCTGCAGCCGGTTCTTGAAGTAGTGGGTGGTGAGGTTCTCGTAGAAGACGTCGGCCGACTCGAACCACTCGCGGGTGTCAAAGTGGAGGTGGCCGACGAGTCGCTCCAGGTCAGCCGCGTAGGCGTACTCGCGCTCGCGTGGGTCGACCTCGGGCACGCAGGCGTAGAGGGTGAGGGCCAGCGTCAGCCACCACACCAGCGTCAGCCCACCAATCGAGCCCCCAATGAGCAGGCCAGGGTTCAGGAAGGAGAGCAGCGCCGTCACCAACACGCAGGTGCCGCACACGCGCCGCACCAACCGCGACACGCTGTTCGAGATGCGCAGCCGCGCCACCATCGACTCGGCTACCTCCGCCCCGGCGCGCAGGCGGCTCGCGTGGAGGTGCTCCACCTCGTTGTAGAGGCGAAAGCGCCACTCCGCCGCCACCGTCCACGTCCGCTGCGACAGGGCCCAGTAGTTCACCTTGACCTGCACCGCGTTCTTCACCAGCACCTTCAGCACGGAGTAGAGGCAGAAAAAGAAGTAGCCGGCGCCGTAGAGCACTGCGTAGAGCACCAGGGTGGAGCGGACGGCCCACATTGCCTTGTGGCGGCTCTCCACGGTGCGGAAGGCGTCGAACATGGAGGCCAGCAGCAGCGTCAGCACACTCGAGCTCACAAAGCGCAGCGCCGTCCCCTGCAGCGCGTCGCTCTCGTGCAGGGCGATGAGGAAGTTCTCTAGCTGCATGAGCGCCTGGACGGCGCGGAGAGGGTCGAGGGGCTCTCCAGGAGCGCCGAACTTCACGCTGCCGCTGCGGCCTACCGCGGCACACACCGCTTCCAAGAACTCGCCCCAGCCAGCGGTGCTGAGGGCGATCGCGTCGCCGCCGCGCAGGCCGATCGACTCGTGGCCGCCCCGGCCGTCCAGCCCTCGCAGCCAGTTGTAACGCCAGCGGTGCAGCGGGGTGAGAAACCCAGTCTCCACGCCGGCCTCGCGCGCAATCTCCTCCACCTCGCTCTGCAGGTAGTACGTCTCCACGAAGCGCGTCAGCTCGTAAAGGGAGGCGCCGAACGTCGCGCTGACAAAGACGAAGCCCCACACGTGCCCCCACACGCTGCGGTGGAAGATGTAGGGTGCGTGCAGGCCACTCACGAGCTGATGTGCAGCGCACTCCGCCTCGGCGCACGTCAGCGCGGTTGGCCAGTCAAAGCGCATCGTGAAGAGTATAGCCACGATGAAGAGCACCAGCGTGTTGAGAAAGTCGACGGCAGACGCCACCGTCGCACCCCAGAAGCCCTTGTTGTACCAGTAGACGTAGAGGGTCTGCATGAAGACGCGCATGTCCTCGATCTTCCCACTCCCGGCAAAGCGCAGGCTGAAGCGCGGGAGCCGCAGCACTGACGTGCGCATCTCTAAGATCATGACCATCGTGCGCTACCGCCACAGCGAAACGCCGCGGCTTCTGCGCCGTCCTCGGCGGCGAGCTTGTTTCCGACCGGTGGTGGCGGTGGCTAGATAGCCGTCCACACCCAGACGCGCACACGCGAGACGCACTGCACGCAGCCACACGCAGGCGGGAGCAAACGAAAAGATGTGTGGAAAGTGAGCAGTGCGTGCGGAGCTATGGGAACCTCAATACAATGTCTGAAGCGGTTGAAGAGGCTTCAGCTTCTTTTTATTTGAAAAAAAAAAAAATGCGATGGAGGCAAAAGAAAGTACGTGTTTTTTTTTTTTTTTCGATGGCGGCTGTGTGTGTGGCGGAAGAGTGTAGATCCGCTGGAGCTTGTGGTTGGGTGGTGGAGAGCAGCTCGAAGGTGCGGATATGTCAGCTGGTGCGTGTACAGGGTACGTGTAGTGTGGTTGTTGATTTCACTGTTTGTTGTGTGTGCCGCACCCTACGCATCCTTCAGCGCGAAAGCTGGCGAGGTTGGAGGGGGCATCCAACGAGGTAGAAGAAAAGCGTGAAGGGAGTTGTGGAGAAGAAAAGAGCATGCATCGGCGCATCTTGTGGGCCGAAGAGGCACGATTAAGGAAAAAGAAGCCACGAAAAAGCTGCGAATCTTTTCTTTTTGGTACAGTCTCCCGCACTGCTGAGAGAAAAGGCATGCTCCGCCTCAACGGATAGCGGGCCTACTCCTCGCGTGGCCTTCATGATTACCACCTCTCAATCTCGCATCTCAATCAGCGATCCGCACACGGGCGTGCCTGTGCACATTCTCATTTTGCTCTCCTCTTTACCGCTTCGTCTGCTCATTATTCACCGTCCAGAACCATTTTTTTTTTTATCACAAAGCTTGGATTTTATTTAATTTTGTTGTCGAGCGCGTCGCACACAAACGAACCCACCGCAGACCACCAACATTGTCGCCATAAAAAAGGCCTCTCTTCACAGTCGCTTCTCAAAGACAGAAAGAAAGAGAGCGAGAGAGCGACGCGCAATCAACCGCCCGTCATAGGCCGCACACGCATGAAAACAAAACAAAAAATCAAAAAGGCCCTTTCTCCCCGCCTTCTCAGGCGTTCCGCATCACAGCTGGCAACTCACTTTCCTTCTCTGACAAAAAAAAAAAAAGAAACCGTCTTTACACCTGAAATGCCATTTTCGCAATGACACACACCTACAAGGCCAACTTCGCCAGCGCCTTCTCCAACGCGGCGTGCGTCGCAACGCTGGGGCAGTTCTCTGGCGGCCTCTTCACCTCCTCGGCAGCCGCCACGACAGGCGCGAGCCACGCGGCGTCAACACGCAGGAAGGCGGCGAGGCGGTCCAAGTCACCAGTCGCGCCGCCCTCCTCCCGCAGCGCCGCTGCCCGCATCGCGTTGCGCTTGCAGAAGCCACGCACGGCGTCGCGGCGGTCGCCGGCCTCCTCGATGAGGTTGAGGGGGAGGAGACCCCAGCACCACGTCTCGTCGTTGCACTCGAGCTGCGCCGCCATGCCGAGCAGCACCGACACCTCCGCGTCTCGGTAAGGCTGCTCACGCGGCAGGTGCAGAGCGCGGACTGCCACGACAATGACAAAGGCGGTGGTGTAGTCGGCTCCGTCGTAGCTCGAGGCATGGGGATGCAGGCACTTGGCCGGCGGTGCCGCCCCGTACGCGAAGCCCTCCAGCAGCAGCAGCGCGGCGTCCTGGAAGGTGTGCCCGCGGCGCACCAGATCGGCGCCACGCTTTGAGCGCAGCGTTGCCTCGTCGACGCGCTCCGCGTAGGGCGGCAGCGGGTTGAGCTTGCGCGACGACGGCGCTCGCAGGCGCTCAAGGAAGGCGAGAACGATGTCTTCGGCAGGGGTGTCGGGGACGCAGCCGTAGAAGGTGAAGATGCCCAGCAGCTGCTTCCACGTGGCCGCCGAGGGAACGGGGCGAACGTTGCCGGCGGCGTCCTCGACCCCGGTGTACTCGTCGTGCGTGATGAAGGGCTCTACCTTGCCGGAGAGCAGGCCCACCACGCGCTGCCGCACCTCCGCACCGTCCTGGAAGCCGCCCTTCGCCATCTCGACGTAGCCGCCAAACTGGTTGCCCTCGCCACACACACTCACCACACGGGCGAGCTCCTCGCTGGCGATCGACCGCGCCGAGGTGCGCGCATCGCGCAGCTTGTGGCACAACATGATCTGCACCAGCGTCTCGGCAGGCGAGAGGGCAGCCGGCGACGTCTCATCAAGAAAGGTCGCCAGCTCTCGCTTCAGCCAGCTCGCAAGGCCGCGGTGCCGCAGCTGCCGCAAATACCGCGCCTCCTCCATCGCGTTCGGCAGCGCGTCGTCCGCCTCGGGCAGGGCGTAAAGGGCGGAGAGCAGCGAGAGGACGGAGCGCGTCTGGCGCGTGGAGAGCGCCTCGATGCGGGTGAGGGACGCACCCCTCGCCGTGGACGCGTCCTCCACCGCCTTGTGCGCCAGCTGCAGCTTCTCGGCGGAGAGGGTGTTGCGGCTCTTCTCGCGATGGAGGTGAATGGTGACGTGCGGACACTCCGCATCCTCCGCCACTGTCGCGTGCTGCAGAAAAAGACGCAGCAGCGAGACGGCGCACTGCGTGAGCGGCCGGCTGGCGGGCTTGTGCCAGTGGAAGGGCGTGGCGGCCACCGCGCACGCGCCGATCACCTCCGGCACAGCGCCGGTGCCGTCCGCGCCGTCGCGCAGCTCCGCGTGAGACGCGAAGGCGACGGTGCCGCAGCCGCTCCACCCCGCCCGCGAGCTCCGCGCCAGCATCCCACGCATCGTTTTCTCCGAGCCCGGCAGCCGCTGCTGGGCGTCAACGTAGGTGCGCTGAATCGTTGAGGCGGCGGTGCGCACAAACAACACGCGCGGCTCCACGGCGGGGCGGGTGGAACCGAGACGCACCGCGAACGGCTCGCACCGGCTGCGCACCGACATGTCGGGCAGCCCGTACGGCAGCTCGAAGGCGTCGCTCGCGGCAGTGGTGACGCGGCGCTCCGCGACGGCGCTCCGCCCCGCAGCCGCGCTCGCTGGCACCGCAAACTGGCGAACGACGACGTCCGCTGGCGCTGTGGCAGGCGGCGGCGGCGGTAGGGGGGACGCAGGGGAGGAGCCTCTGACCTCATCCGTGCACGGCGTGGTGCTGCCCTCGTCGCTGACGTCGTCGTCGATGTCCCTGTCGACCGAGGCGTCCCGTGTGTCGTCGAGGTTGCGCGAGAAGTCGTCGTCGTCGTGAACGATCGAGAGGGCGTGCTGGCTGCTGGCCGGCCGGGGTTGTGTGGCGCTGCGGCCCGCCGTCGTCTCCGCACCCGCCCTCCCCTCGTTCAGGCGGTAGATGCACCACCCGTCGTGGTGGCCCACAAAGCGGCCCTGCATCTCCGCGCAGTAGCGCGTCAGGTCCTCGCGCAAGTCGCCCGCAGCGTCGCGGACGCTCACCTCGGCTCGCACGTTGACGCCGCTGGAGGGTGGTGGGGCATTGCCGCCGGGGTAGAGGACGGCGTGGCCGTCGCGGCTCAGCTGCAGCACGGCGCCGACGTCTACACGCACCAAGTTCACCGGATCGAGGAATTCGATGACGCACGCGCCGTCGCGGCGGCGCACCGAGAAGCGCGACACGTGACGCAGCTCGTCAGCGGTGTAGGTGGCCAGCTCGGCGAGGCTCGGCTCCACCACGAGGTCGGGGTTGCTGCACCGCGGCGCGGCGGCGTTCCCGCTGGCGGCCTCCACCACTGGCTGCCCGAGCGACGGCGGCGGCGATGGCGTGGCGCCGCGCTGTGCGGTCGGCGAGAGGTGGCCGGCATCGCTGGCCGCGCCGAGCTGGACGGCCGGCACAAGCATCTCCCGCAGCGCGAGGGGCGACATGGCGCTGGCGCCGAGCGATGCGGGGCCTTGGTTCATGACGGCGTTCTCCTCCGGGGCCCGCATCTGCCCGACGAGCCACGTGTGGATGTTGCGGCGCGACGACGGCGCGAGAGCTGCGGCACCGCTCTCCTGCGACTTGGACGACGGCTTCGGTGCCAGCGGGCGGTCGTAGGTGTCGAAGAGCAGCGCGGTGCCGTATGGGCTGGCGTTGTAGTCCGGCAGGGACATGAAGGCGAGGTCGTTGGGGCGGCTGAAGTTTAGGCTGGAGTACGCGCTTGCCGGTGCCGCGGCAGCAGCCGGTGCCTGACCGAAGCCACCAGCGGCGGCGGCGGGCTGCTGGCCAAAGCCGCCTACCGCTGTGGACTGGGCACCAAACCCGCCTGCTGCGGCAGCTGGAGCTCCAAAGCCACCGCCGGAGGCCGCCGGTGCTCCGAAACCGCCAGCCGCGGACGGCTGCTGGCCGAAGCCACCGGCGGCAGGTTGGCCGAATCCACCGGCCTGCTGCTGCTGCTGCGGCTGCTGGCCAAACCCGCCTGCTGCCTGGCCAAAGCCGCCCTGCTGCGGCGCCTGCGCACCAAAACCACCCGCTGCAGCGGGCTGCCCAAAGCCGCCGGACTGCTGTGGCTGCTGACCGAAGCCGCCAGCGGTAGCGGGCTGAGCACCAAAGCCGGTGGCGGCCCCGCGGCCGGCACCAAAGCCACCAGCCGCCGGCTGCTGACCGAACCCACCGGCGGCGGGCTGGCCGAAACCACCTGCTTGTTGCTGCTGCGCTGGTTGCTGGCCGAAGCCACCAGCAGCCTGACCGAAGCCGCCAGCTGCAGCACCGGGCTGGCCAAAGCCACCCGGCTTATTCTGACCAAAGCCACCAGCAGCCGGTTGCTGACCGAAGCCACCAGTAGCGGCGGTCTGGGCCCCAAACCCAGTCGTGGCTCCACGCCCGGCTCCGAACGCATTGGTAGCCGACTGCTGGCCAAATCCACCCGCAGCTGGCTGACCAAAGCCTCCGGCCTGCTGCTGCTGCGCAGGCTGCTGGCCAAAGCCACCGGTTGTCTGACCGAAGCCACCTGTCGCGCCACCGGCTTGTCCGAAGCCGCCCTGCTGCTGCTGGGCTTGAGCACCAAAACCACCGGCCTGCTGCGCCGCAGCTCCAAAGCCTCCCCCAGCAGCTGTCTGGCCAAAACCAGTTGCTGCCCCACGCCCCGCACCGAAGGCGTTTGCGGCGGGCTGCTGCCCGAACCCACCCGCTGCAGACTGTCCAAATCCCCCAGCCTGCTGCTGTTGCTGTTGCGGCTGCTGACCGAAACCGCCAGCTGCCTGGCCAAACCCACCTTGTTGTTGCGCCTGGGCACCAAAGCCGCCACCAGCGGGCTGACCAAAGCCACCGGCCTGCTGCGGCTGCTGACCGAATCCACCGGCAGCGGCGGGCTGCGCACCAAACCCGCCTGCTGCTCCACGACCGGCACCGAAGGCGTTCGCCGCCGGCTGCTGGCCGAATCCGCCCGCTGCGGGTTGTCCGAAACCCCCAGCCTGCTGCTGTTGCTGAGGCTGCTGGCCAAACCCCCCGGCGGTCTGGCCGAAACCACCTGTAGCGGCTCCAGCTTGTCCAAAGCCGCCCTGCTGCTGCTGAGGCTGGCCAAAGCCACCAGCAGCCGCTTGTTGGCCGAATCCACCGGCCTGCTGCTGCTGCTGCAGCTGCTGGCCAAAACCGCCTGCCGCCTGACCAAAGCCGCCCTGTTGTTGCGCCTGAGCACCAAAACCACCCGCTGCAGCGGGCTGCCCAAAGCCACCAGCCTGCTGTGGCTGCTGACCGAAGCCGCCAGCGGTAGTGGGCTGAGCACCGAAGCCGGTGGCGGCCCCGCGGCCGGCACCAAAGCCACCAGCCGCCGGCTGCTGACCAAACCCACCGGCAGCGGGCTGACCGAAACCACCTGCCTGTTGCTGCTGCGCTGGCTGCTGCCCAAAGCCACCAGCAGCTTGACCAAAGCCGCCAGCTGCAGCACCGGGCTGGCCAAAGCCAGCCGGCTTATTCTGACCAAAGCCACCAGCCCCGAAGGCGTTCATCTGAGCTGCAGTGGAGAATGGGGTGTCCAAAACACCTGCGCGCACTTTTAATTCTGATTATCGTCGGCCTCTATGGGAGGGGTGAGTGCGTCGTCGCAGGCAATGCGGCAACGGAAAGAGGAGAAAAAAATAACGGGTAAGCGTGTCGACACACACTGTTTCCCCCAGTTTGCTTTTAATTTGTACGTAGTGATTGAAGCGGAGGAGGCGGAGAGAGAGAGAGAAGAAGAAAAGAAGTGCCTGGAGAAGGCAGTTGCAGAGCCAACAAGTGGCAAGTGCCGTTGTGTGCGCCACTCTGCCGCGGCGGGGGTATCTGCAGGAAAAGAGAGTGCGGTGGATGCCGTTGCGTCACCTTGCCGTGGCACCCAGTTCAGGCTCATCACAGCCCGCGTACCTTCATCGCTGTCGTTGTTTTCTCCGAACACTTTAGTGAAGCGAGTGAGTGACAGACCACGACGTCTGTCGCGACGGGCAATGAGGCAACCATGGCAGTAGTTCATAGTGTCCCCCTTCATGCGCAGTTACCTTTCTCAGCCTTTCATTAAATTCTTTTTTTTTTTCGCTAGAGAAGGAGAGAGTGTCCTCTTCGCAGTGTGACGCAACAATGCAGGAACACAAAGCATGCCGAAGAGCGCGACAAGATGGCGCAAAGCCACGTCACGCCCTCTTATTTCGGCAGACGCACAGCACAGTGCTGTACACGCCCGCCAATAACAAAGAAAAAAAGGAAGCGAATGAGAATCGTCCTTCATCTCGATTCCTGCTTTCTGTGCAAGTGTTGCGCGTGTAGTAGAAATAGTAGTAGTAGTAGTAGGACCAGCAGCCACCAAATAACAAACTCAAAAGAGAAGTGAAGAAAACGGTTCACTTCCGACGCAAAAACACGCAAACACCGTCGCTGCCTCCGTCAATTGCGGAAGAGGGACGCCATGCTCGGATTCGCCGTCTGGCCCGTCTTTGTGCGCACAAAGTCATCCCAGTGCTCCATCTCACTGCAGTATAGCTGCCGGCTATCGCCGTACGCGAGCAAAGCCACACTATTACCAGTGTGCACCTTCAGCTTTTGCTCCTTGACATCCAGCACGACAAACTCTTTTGGCTCAAAAGGGCGGAACAGGCTCGACATCGTGGGTGCACCCGTGGCGATGCCGCGCTGTGCACAGTAGTCGTCCCAGTGCAGCATCTCCGCACTGAAGGACTGCGAGGGCGATCCTGCTTGCGCTGCCGACACTCCCGCCACCTGCGAGACGTAGGTGTCAGCACCCATAGCAAAGGTCCTCAGCGGCACGTCTTCGTCGCCGCTGCCGAAGAGCTGCTGCATCGTGGGTTTGCCGTCGTTGATGTTGCGGTCTCGCTTGACGTCGTCCCAGTGCAGCATCTCGGTGCACAAGGGCTGGCGAGGGGCACCACGATTAACGGCCTTGTTCACTAGCGGCAGAGAGATGTAGGTCTCATTCTCTGTGTGGAAAAAGCGGCCGGTTACGTCGACCTGCATCGCCACGCGCCACACACTGTGTGCTTTGTCACGCAAAAAAAAAAAAATCTTTTTCCAGCCTTTACACCCGTCAATAGGTGCTTCTGACTGGTCCTGTTCGCTATTTTGTTCGTGTTTGTGTGTGCGTTTGCGTCGGAGGTATGGGACGAAACAGATCGATCACAACACCACTGTGAGTGCGGCTCCTCTGTGATGTCTCGTACCCCTCCGAGATGGTGAACCACAACACAACACCGGAAGCGGCTGTGCAGAGAGAAAGTCCACAAAGGTAGAAACAATAGATTGAAAAAGGGCAAACACACCGCAAGAGAAAAAGAGAGATAGTCACGAGGCAGCATACGAGTCACCGTTTAGCACACATACGAACAAAGAACCGCCACGAGCCTCACCACGCACAACTTCAAGGCACGCGATACGAGTGACTACCGCAGCGACAAACACACCAGTGCGTCTGCCACCGTGGTCTGGAAAACTAGAAACAAAGCGCGGAGGTTCTTTTTGAATCGCAGCGTCGCTCCTCTTCATTGACGTTTGCGACTCAAAGTGGCGCACCAACATAGAGAGGTAAAACAGGGTCTGCACAAGATTCTGCGGCGTTTCCACCGAAAGTTACTTTTTTCAGATAGTATATGCTTTCTTATTATTATGTTGAAGTAGTGAAGAAGCTGTGATGAACGCAGTGCTTCGGCATCACGCCGGCACGTGTTCGCGCTCGAACTGGTCCAAGGCGGTGGAGTCGTAATGCGTGCGCTGAAAGGCCGCGGCGCGCTGCACAAGGTGGGCCGTGATGTGCGCCGCATCGGACAGGATGGGCGGAACACCGGCGGCATCCTTGAAGAGGGCCAGCAGCGCCTCGGAGCAGAACACCTTCAAATCCGCGCCGCTGAAGCCCGTCGTGCTGGCTGCGATCTGCACCGCATCAGCGGCGGTCTTGCGGAGCAGCAGCGTCAGAATGGCGACACGGTCGGTCGCGCTGGGGAGGGGGACGTGCACGAGGTAGTCGAAGCGGCCGGGACGCATGAGGGCTGGATCGAGCAGGTGCGGGACGTTCGTGGCGCCAACGAAGCAGACACCCCGCGAGTCCGCGAAGCCGTCCATCTCCGTGAGCAGGGTGGAGAGAAGACGCACCTGCTCGCCCTCGCGGCCGCCCACGACGCGACGCCCACCCAACACCTCCACCTCGTCAAAGAAGACGATGCAGGGGGCCTGGCGCCGGGCCCGGGCAAAGACGTCGCGCAGGTGCCGCTCGCTCTCCCCCACGTAGGCGCTGACGACCGTCGCGGAGTCGAGGTAAATAAGAGAGAACTTGCCCTCCGTGCACAGCGCCTTGATGAGCGACGTCTTGGCACAGCCGGGCGGGCCGTAGAGGAGGACGCCTTTCGGCGGCGTGATGTTGAAGCGTTGCATCAGCTCGGGTCGCTGCTGCGGCCACACCAAGGCGCGGTGCAGGCGGCTCTTCACGTCGTCGAGGCCGCCAATGTCGGACCACGGCCCAGCCCTGAAGGGGAGCGCGGTGGCAATGGTCGGCTGCCGCGCCGCAGCCAGCGTCTGCGCGCGAGTGTGGCCCACCAGGCACTGCGCGGCGCCATGCCAGTCCGCTGCGTCGCCACCACGCACGCTCGCGAGGAGGAGAGCGCGCTGGGCGGCGCTGGGAAAGGCGAGTACCACGTGAAAGGAGAAGAACTCGTCCAGCACGCTGGCAGCGCACTGGCTGTAGGCGTGGCTGACGCAGACGACAACCACCGCCACCGGCGCTCCGTTGCCGCCGCCGCGAAGCACCTCGACGTCGCGCTGCAGTCTGCGCACGTGCGCCTTCGCCAGCTCAGGCTCGGCCTCAGCGAAGACGTGCTCGGCGTCCGGCACCACCACCACGCACGTCCCACCCGCGCCTTCCTGCGCAGCCTTGGCGGCAGAGAAGGCAGCCGACCACGGCAGCACGCGGTGCCGCGCACACGAGGTGGAGAGGACGTGGCTCACCACGGTGGAGACTCCGCAGCCGCGCGGGCCGCGCACCACCACTCCCATCGAGGAGCTGGGTGCCTGATCGGCGCACGCGATGAGTTGCTGCAGCTGGCGCACCTCCGCCTCCAGTCCGATAGGCGCGGTGGCCTCCCCTGCAGCCGCGCCAGCAACTACAGCACCGCCGCGTACTTCGTTGACGCGGATGCGACAGTCACTGCTGACACGTGCGATGCCGCGGTAGCCCGACTGAAGGACGACGCTGCGCACCACGTACTCGCCCTCCTCAGTGCGAAAGCGCGCACCTGCCATGACGTACCGCCCGACCAGCGCCGCCTTGAGGTGGGCGGCGGTGCCCCGCACATCACCGCGTGCACCGTCCACCACCACCTCCTTTGCAGTGTAGGAGAAGCGTGGGCAGCGCAGCACGACAGCCTCGAGGTCGCCTCCGCAGGAGCTGACACAGCCACCAACACTACCGTCAATTGTGGTGGCAAGCGGCGTGTAGACAACACCGCTGGCGCTCGCGGCAACGCTGACGGCGTGCGTCTCTGCAGGTGCGAAGTCTTGGCTGGAGAAGCGCCGCGCCTCGGCCAGACTCACACGCACTGCCGTCTCGAGAGAGTAGGAGAGGGCGGCGGAGACGATCGGCACCAGCCCGCACACGTAGCACTCCTCACGAAGTTCAATAAGTGCGCAGGGATGCCGCGCGGCAGCCCATTCATCGGGAATGCGCATCATCGTGCCTGTTCTTCAGCTATTGTAGTTGGTGTGTACCCGTGTACCCGCCAGGCGCCAGCGTTGAGTTGATGGTAGCAATACTGGGACTCCAAAGGGTGGCCGCAGGCTTACTACTTTGGCGTCGACTGGTGGGCTAAATTGAGAAGCTACGTTGAGGCACAGACAGAACGAGAGAGCGAAGGACAGAAGAGTGGTACAGGGAGACGTGGAAAAAGTGAAGAAAGGCGTAGAGTGAGAAGGAGAAAGAGCGCTTCTCACTGCGGTCGCATATCGCATGTTAAAGGGCACGGCAGAGTGCATCCTTTTTTTTTCTCTCCGAAAAGGGGACGTACGGCGACGTTTTGGGCTGCTTCCGTAGCGAAACGAAAGGAAGGGAGCCATCCAAGCACACGCCAGAAAGTTAGCAGACGTGTCATCCCTCGTGGTGTGCAGTTGTTCGTAGAACACCAGTAAAAGTCGTACGGTGCCACGGCTGCAAAGCTCACCCGCACGCGAACACGGCAGCACCTACACAACAAAGAGGTTGTGATGCGCTTGCAAGCCTGTGTATGACTTTTTTTTCTTCAAAGTTATTTTTTGTTTGGTTTGTTACTGGCACTGCCGCCCGTACGTGGTGGCACTGCACCGTTGATCAGGAAAATGTGTTCTGTTTCAGTACCGGACAACACAAAGTGAAATTAGGGGAGAAAAAAAGAAAAACAAAACACATAATAGTTTGATAAGAAAAAAAAAGGCATTATGTGACGCGTTGAGTACATATCAAAATCCACATTCTCTTTTCCGGATACAGCACACTCGTGGGCGAGTGCCTGTATGTTTCTGATGGCGCACTTTTTTGCTCCAAATGTAGAACATCAGAAAAAAAAAAAAGGCTGACACTGATTTGTGGTGAAAGAATCTACTCCATCTCTCCATCTCTCTCTCTCGTTGCCCCATCTTACTCCCTGGTGTGTTTACCACCTCTTCCTTATCACACCCTTTCTTTTCTTCTCTCCCCTGCCTGCACACCAACCTCAACGGCGTCGCTACAAGAACGACATGGCGGTGAAACGGGGCGGTGTTAAAAGAAGAAGAATGCGAGGACTAGTACACGGAAGCAAGGAGACACAAGAGAGTTGTGGCAACGACACATAACTTTTTTTTCAAAGTGTATCTTAAAACCAAAAAAATAGGGGTATTTTAAGCTGGTGCGGAAGGCAGCATCACATAGCTTCGATCATACCACAAGAAGCCTGTGATACTGGTGCTTTCGGTTCATTTGAGCCGGCAAGCACAACAGGTTTCTTAGTGGTAGAGGAAAAAAAAAACGCACAGAGGGAATAGAAATTAAAGCACAGATATAAATCAATAATAATAATAGTAGAGTAGAAGGCGAAGCTACAAGAGAGAAGGACAACGAAGAATCTATAAAAACAACAAAAGCATCGAGAGAAAGAAAAGAAAGAATTGGCACCTTACTCATCACGAAGACAAAAATATCACTTGGAGGCAAAGCAGAAAACGCGCAACTGACGACGTCTGCGATTAATGAAGTCGTCTTTGCTTTCTGTTTCTCACGTTGCTACGATCAAAACAGGAAGCAAAAGAAGAGGGGGTCAATTAGCTGCGCTGTTCTGCTTTCCTCTCTCGTTCATCATCGCGTGCGAATAGACCTTGTTTGGGCGTATGTGTGCGTGTATGTGCGAAAATTGTGTTCTGGCTCTCCTCGTCAGCTACAGAAAAAAAAAAAAAACTGCGTCGCCAAACCGTTCTCAAAAGGGGTGAAATGGTCTATGAGAAAAAAAGAAAAAGATCGTGAAAAAAAGAGTGCGAGAAAAACAAAAGCTACAACACGCCTCTTCAACGGTGCGTAGTGCTCAAACGACAGCTTTCGCTGCAAGTCTTCTTGAAGGAAGCGGTCGCAAAGTAGGAACGAAGTAGACAACTCTGAGAGTATACATTGAAAAAAAAAAAAAAGATGTACGAAAGTCGGAGCAAAGTAAAAAAAAAAAAAGCACGGTTTATGTTCTATGCGTGAAATACGAAGCAGTACAAGCAGAGAAGTGGCTAGAAGCACTCACTGCTTCTAAAGCGTAGAAACTCGTCTCGGAACGAGTCCACACAGCCCACGGCGGCGGAGCAAGCACCAACGCTAAATTTGCGCCGGAAAAAATTCTTGAGTGGTGCCTTGTGCGATTGCGTATCCTGTAGTACGCAGGAGGCAATTATTTCCTCTTTTAAGCCCGGAAAAAAAAAAATAGTTGTAGAAGTGAAGAGTAATGGTACCCGGAGCATCTGCCAGCGCGTCCTTCTCCCGATTCTTTTTTGGATGATGAGAGCCTTCCATCCTTATCTGCGCCGCTAGCTTTGCCTTTTTCTTCTTAAGCCTTCCCAACTTCCCTCGGATCGGAATGGGTAGCCTGTTCAGGCTTCTGTGAGTAGCTTTCTGCAGTGGTGGTGGTGGTGGTGAATGGCGTACAGGGGAGGAGACTCACGCTGGCAAATGTTCACGCTGTAGATGCAAACAAAAAAAAAAAAGCAAGTGATCTATTAATCCGCGGCCTCTGTGCGTCCCAAAAGGTTTGGCTGCCCTCTTGAATGTGCTGTGCGAGGGAGAGGCAGGCGGGGGTCTTAGCCCGACACACTAAGGCACTGCGACAGAGGAGCCTGTGAGGTGCCAAAGAGACACGGCTGCAGCAGGTTGCCGTTCGCGTCGAACTGCGCGTCCTCCCTCACGACGTCCTGCACGGTGTTGCGGGCCGTCTCAACGCGAATCGTGAAGCCCATCAGCTGCAGCCCGTTCATGCACATCACCCGCTGTGCCCCCTCCAGCGTCCGCATCTCCACAAACGCGAAGAGCGTGCAGTAGCCGCTGCCGGCGCAAACACGGATCTTGTTCACCTGACCGGCGGCGGCGATCAGCTCCAGTAGCATGCTCTGCGGCAGCAGCCCCGGCAAGTGCGAGATGTAGACGGTGCGCCGCTTCATGTCGTCGTGCAGAGGCTGCGGCACAAAGGGACGCCGCGAGGGAGTCGGCGCAACTGGCTCCGCAAACGGCAACACGTGCTGGGAAAGGGACGGCGGCGGCGGCGGTGCAGCGGTGCGTGGCCCTGGAACAGTAGAGAAGATCGGCAGGAAAGCCTGCTCCCGCGGTGGCGGTGCAGCGGCCTTCGTGTAGCGCCGCATGTGGGCGAGCAGAGTCTGGCGGGTCTCGCCGTCGGTGGTTGCCGCGCTGGCAATCTCGGCCACCTGGGCCCAGAAGGCGGCGCGCGAGATGTGGCAGCTGGGGAGGGCGGCGCAGCTGTGCGACAGCGCACACACGCCCTCGAGCTGCGCCAGCCTGCGGCCTCCGCGCTGCAGCAGCCGTGTGGCGAGGTAGTAGGGGTCGCCTGTGATCATGCCCAGCAAGAAGAGGTTGCCCACAATGACGCCGCAGTTGACGGACTGGGCAGGGTTCAGCTCATTCGCCTCCAGCAGCGACCGCAGCAGCAGCTTCAGCAGCTCCTCGCTGAAGGCCGCAAAGCCGGCCCACTGCGGCGAGAGATCCGCCAGCGCAGCCACGACACGCTGCAGCACCACCGGCGACGCCCGCGCCACCTCCGTCGCGACCTCCGCCGCCACCGCCGCCGCGGACCTGCTGTGCTGGATGACGGCGCTGACGGCCTGCGGGGCCGCCTCACTGTACAGCACCGCCAGCAGCGACTTGAGGGAGCGGCTGCGCGCCTGTGCCACTTCGTCCAGCGCGATGGCGCGCACCACGAGCGCCTGCGACTGCCGACGGGGAATGAAGGCGTGCATTTTCTGCGCGGCAAGCTCGGACATCTCCGGCGAGGTGAACCCGACGTAGCCCGACATGACGGGTCCCTCCCACGCCGTGAAGGCCTCATCGGCTCCGTAGGGGTAAAAGAGCGCCTTGAGCTCCACATCGGTCGTGCCGAGGCTGAGGTGGCCGACGCTGAGCCAGAAGCGGCACTGCGACTTGCCCAGCACGGCCTCCTCGCGGCAGTCGTCGAAGAGGAAGGAGGAGACGTCGTTGCCGGTGGTGCCCTCCGCGGTGGAGGCGGCACTGCTGATGGTGGAGACGGAGCGGCAGAGAGAGAGGTCCTCCCAGACCTTTGTCGTACGCGTGTCCATCATGGTGAGTAGTGGGAAAGAGAGAAAGAAAGGCAAAGAGAGAAAGCGAGAAGACCGGCAGGGAAGAAATGTGAGAAGAGAGAGCGGTGGAGAGAGGGAAAAATGCGCGCGAGGAAACGAGCACTCTTCCGTGTCTCGTTGTGGTGTGCCTGATAAGAGCTTTGCGTGTGCGTCGGTGAATGTATGGAAGGTGAATGTCTATAGGGTGTGGAAGCAATGAGAAAGCAGCGTATATCCTTTTTTTTCTGTTTAAAACCGCTTGTGTTTGGGGAGATTGCGTGCGTGTCTGTGAGAATGAAGTGCGTTGTTAGCGGTCCTTGTTTATCGTGTCGTCTATCGAGTGCGGTATTGAGCGGGTGATTTGCGTCGCGTTGCGGACGCACCGAATTCTATTGTGAAGTCAGCGTGGTAGGAATTTGGAGCAGACCAACAAGAGAAGAGAGAGTGCTCGTTCAATGCTGATGGGGTTGCAATGGTTTTGGTGCCTGCTTCCTTGTCTGCGTTTCTACTCGAATCTTAAGGAGCTTAAAACTGACGGTGAAACGTTTGCACAAAGTGTTGCGCGAGACACGGCGATGTTCTCGTCAATAAAGCGACGTTGGCCCCAGTACCAACAGCGCAGCAAACGAGTTTAGAGAGGGAGAAAAAGAGAGAGAGAAGTTGAGATTGGAGAGGATATTCGTCGCTGATACACAGGAGGGCCTGTGGCGTCAAAATGGGAAACATGAGCCCAACAGGAAAGCCAATGCCGCCCTCCACGGATCAAAATAAAGAAATTTGGAAGCCTGCAGAGTCCTCGCACGACAAGGAGCTCTTGACCCCGCACACGTGCACACCTCCGAGGTACTGCACCTCGCCATTCTAAAACCCAAAGTAGATACCGAGCGTGCATCCGCAGTCGCGCGTCTGTTGAACACATTCGATATGTGCTGGAATTTGCTTCCGGTCTGTTTTCGCCAACCATCTCTGTGGTCTGCACTTTTTAAAGCAAAAGGAAAATAGCAATACTGTGAAGCTTGAGCACCAATGCCTGTCGCGGACCAGTTGAGCGTCTACCATGCAATCAACGCTTTTTGTTGTGCGGGCGTGGGCTCCAAACAAAACACGCACGGGCATCTCTCTCCGCGCCGCTGCACCGCCACTCCGCGGTGAGCTGCAGCAGAAAAAAAAGTCCACGCAACCGGCACGAGCACAGAAGATGATAAGTGCCCCTCACTGATGCAAAGCGAGTTTGGCCAGCTCCATCACGCGAGCAACACGAGCCGCCTCGCTGTCCAGCGCACCTTCCGTGCCGCGATTGGCAGCAATCTCCTTTGTAGAAGACAGCGCACACACCTCCCTCACCGTGTCAGACTCGAGCACCTGATAGCGTGGGTGGTCGAAGTTGCGGTGGTTGCACTGCGGCCGCATAAAGGACTTCACGAAGCGCGCATCGGGAGTTGTTGTGAGGGTTCGCCGCACCGACTGCGCGCTCTTGTGCGCGTGCGTAATCGACGCCGTCGTCTGCGCGTCACCGGCGTTTGTTGCGGCGGTGGGTGCCGGGCGTGGGAGGGGAACGGTGTTGAGGGAGAGGGCACCGATGGTGCGTGGGGTGAGCCGCAGCTGCGCCGGCAGCGACATGGGCTCGTTCACCCACACACCCTTCATCTCGGCAACGACGGGCTCGACGATATGGTAAATCAACTCGGCCGGAATGCACTCGAGCAGGTGGGAGCACAGCACGTTCAAAATGAGCACGTCGGATGGCGGAAAGAGAGCGTTGTTGTGCGTGCGGTCCGTCGGCCGCGTGCGGGCCACAAACCAGTACATCTCCCCAATCACGGCGCAGAGCATGTGACACTTTTGCTCAGCGGTGATGCTGCGCAGCTGCCGTGCAATCGAGGGCTTGGCGCCGACAACTTCCGTCAGGTGGAAGCGGTCGAAGGCGGCACAAAGGCCCTTCTCGGCGAGAAGGTGCTGCAGAATCTGTACCAGCGTCGTGTACGCCATATCAGGGAAGAGCTTCAGCAAGCGGCCACGCACCTCGTTCGTCAAGACGGACTCGCCCAAGAGCGCGAGGCGGTGAAACTCTGGGGTGATGTTCCACGTCTGCGAGTTATTTGAGAAGAAGAGGAGGCTGTGCAGCAGCACGTTGTAGCGCCGCAAGAACGCAAGCGCGACGCGTTGGCGAGAGAGGCGTTTGGGTGTCTTGGCGTAGTGGAACTCCGCAACAATGCGGGAGCGGTTGGCCAGTACGTCGTACACGCCGCGTGCGGGCAGCGGGTTTGTCGGGCTGCACAGCCGCTGCGCAAGCATGTCGAAGAGCACCGCCCGCAAGCCCGGCGGCAGGGACGGGGTGGGCAGCGGGTCACGCGCTCCGGCTTTGCGCGGCGGCCGTGGACTAGTGCTGAGAGACACGTTGCTCTGCGCAAAAGACGCACGGGCGACAAGAACAGCTCCTATCTGCTGGCGCTGCGTGGCCGCGGCAGCGTTATGCAAACCTACCTTTCGTATCGCGTGCGCCACTCGCCTCATTTTGTATCAAAAGAAAGGGAAAGAATGAGTTTTTTTACTGTTATCAACTTTGTTGCAGAAGACGTTTACGCAGACAGCAAATTCATTCCAGGCGAGCCAGTAATGCCGAGGATACGTGGACTTCTTACTTACGGCAGCGAACATATTATAGTAAGGTTCAACAAGTTCAAAGGAGATTGTGAAGAGGAAAATTGGTGTTGAGACTGTTGTAGCTTACTGCTTTGCTGCATGCTCTCTTCATAGGCGGCGCGGCGCTTTCCCCCTTTTCAACTCCTCGATGTTCGTGCGGCACGACACACGCAGCGACGGACCCAGTAACGATCCACTCGTGCCAGCAAGTGCTCTGAGGCTGGAGGGAAAAGGGAAGGCAACTGTCAAAGTCAGACAAGAGAAAAGCACACTTCAATCATGATGTCTTCTTAGGCAGTGCCAAGGTTGCTGCTAGTCCCTCTGTTTGTTTGCGCTTTCATTTTGCACATCTGTCGGATGTGGAAGGTGGTGCACCGCTCATCGCGAGCGCTTCGTTCCTCTGTTGAGTGTTTAAAAAGGACTAAGTAGAGCAACATTACGGCAGTATGAAAGCGAAAGGCGTCGAGGGTGAAAAGGAAAACAAAATCGTTGAGGTACATCGGTGCAAAAGTGTTCCAAGTATCCAATCCAGTCGCCACTCTCCGCGAGGAGAAAACAAGAGAGGGGGGATGGATGGGAGAAAAGGGGAAAGCAGGAAAAAAAAACAGCTGGCATAAGGAAAGACCAACCGCAAAGAGGTAGGAAAAAAGGATGTGAAGCGATGAAGCAGTGCTACAAACGCAACGGCACGCATGCAGCGAGCCAAAGAGGCACTTTGCCCATCAAGAAGGTTGCCAAAAACGGAAAGAGTGGAGTCACTCTTCCAATGCGTCCTCGGGACTCCGGCGTTTCAGCAGCACAACAGAACGGAGGCGGGCCAGCAACGCGTCTGCGTGGGTCGATGTCGAATCATCCGCCATCGCCACGTCGATCACCGGCTTCTGGCAGCACACGGAGAGCCACTTGTGCACCTCCTCGTCCCCAAGTGACGCATCAAGGCCGCGCATAACGCTCATCACCTTGACAAGCGACACGCTGTTGTGCTTCTCGTCGACAACCTCGCGCACCCCCTCGACGACACGCAGAGTGAAGCTCTCCACCTCCTGCAGCCACTGCTGCCGAAAGAGCCGCACAAAGTAGGAGTCGTCGTGGAAGAGCTCCGGCAGCGTCACCTGGAGATTGGCGTCGGTAAAGCGGTGGTACACAGTGAAGCGTAGCTGCAGCATGTTTGCGATCGACTTCTCCGGGCATACCGCTCGCACATGCGCGAAAAAGTCGTCGAAAGGCATCTTGTCCAGCAGCGTGGTGGGAGACACCTGGGCTGGATGCTGCAGCTGCGCCAGACGGCGCCGGCAGACGTGCACGAGCTCCTCCGGGAGGTAGCCCCGCAGGACGAGAAGAAGCGTGCGGCACTCGGGGTGGTGCAAGTTGTGCTGGCAGGTGTCAAGAATGTTCAAGCCAAGGGCCTTGGACTCTGCGGGGTCGGCCGCTTGCATGGACAGCCACTCCGCGAAGAACTGCCGCAGCCGGGTCTTCTCCGTGGTCGGGCGGTCGCGTGCGGCCCACATCGCCCGCACCATGCGCAACACCACGTCGAGAGAGAGGTGGCGGTGTCTCACCGGCAGCGTGGCCGCCAGGAAGCCGCTGTCCTCGGTCGGGCAGTGGCCGGCAGGCACGATCACGTCGGTCGCCTCCACCTCTGCCTCCCCGATGCCCTCCATGCGCAGCCACTGCCGGACGACAGGAAATATCGCGTCGACACCGCTCGTCGCGGCTGCAGCGGTGGCAGCGGCCGCCGGCCGAGAGGCATCAGTGGCAGTCGTTGCAGCCGAATGTGCGCCGTTGGTAGAGACCCTCTTCACCGCCGCAGCCGCTGCTCCGTCATCTCCTTGCAGCTGCCGCAGGCGCATTTCCAGCGCGTCGATGCGGGTGAGGAGCTGTGCCACGTACTGCCGCGAAGCGCTCGTCGTCGACGCAGCGGCCTCCGCTTCCACCGCAAGGACGTCGCCGGAGCCGCTTTGTGCGCTGCTGCGGTGGCGTGCCATTCCAAGCTGCGACCCAGCCGACCCGCGGGGATTCGTGACCTCTACCTGCGCGTAGGCCTGCTCACGCAAGCACTCCTCCAGCTCCGCCACGTTGCCTTGCAGCACCTTGATGCGCGACTCCTGCAGCTGCGACGCCTTTTCCAGCTTCTGCGCGCGCTCCCGCTCCGCCGCGGTGCGTGCCGTCTCCTCGATCATGGCGCGAGACAGCAGCTTCACCTGCTGCTGTGCCTCCACGTACGTCTTCTTCTTCTGCTCCATCTCCAACGTGAGGGCACTGTTGGCGTGCTCGGCGGCGGTCAGCTGGTCGCGCAGGGCGTGCACGAGTCCCTGCAGCACCCCAAGCTGTGCCTGCTGGTTGCTAATAGTGGCGTTCATCGACTCCTTCAGCTGGATGAGCTCCATCGCGTGCAGGCCGCGGTCGCTTTGGCTCTCGAGGTACTCGACCTGCATCTGCTTCGCTTTGTCTGTCATCTCGCCCAGGGCGGCGTCGTACTCGTCGCGGATGAGGTAGAGCACACCGCGATACTCGGCGAAGTGGTTCACGAAGGTGGCGAGTGCCTCGCGGAAGATGAAGAGGGTGTCGGTGCGGGAGCAGCTGGGATGCTCCCGTATGTACTGCTGGTGCTCCCGCCGGATGAAGCCCTCCAGCTGCAGGGAGAGCGGCGCCTTCGACTCGAGGGTGTCCTGGCGGCGTCGCTGGCGCGTCGACGTGATGGCCGGCCACATCTGCACCGGACCGACGAGCGCTCGGCTCGACACGAGGGGGCGTGCAGGAGAGGCGGCGGAGACGGTGAGAGGGAGGTCCGGGCTGACAGTGCCGGAGGCGCGTCGCGGGGCGGCCGCTGAAGGCGCCAGTGCGCTGGAGGGACCGATAGGCGGCAGGTGGTACGCACCGCGGTCGACGGAGGGCAGCCCACGACGCACCTTTTGCGTTCCGCGTCGCGCTGCCACCGGCAGTCCTACCTGCCCTGCCGCCCCACTGCGGAGAGCGAAAGGTGGTTCACTGCGGCCGTGGAGCATCTCCGCGGCTTTTTTGAATTATCGCCCTGCTAGGAGAATCCTAGAACGGAGTTTTTGCTCCCTTCTCGTTGTTCTCTGCTACTTCCCTGCAGCCTGGCGTGCCTTAAGAAGCGAGAGCGCAGTTCTCGTGCAATCGTGTATAAGTTTGTGTGTCCAGATGTGTGGGTAGGTGCGCGATTGCAGACCCTCACAGTACACAGCCCTTCGTTCTGCAATACAGAGAACAAGGAACGTATTACAAGAGCGGTGTTGACAAGGCCGAGAGAAACAATGGGAAGCGAAAGAAGGGAAAAAGTTGGAAGCTGCATCGGAGCATTGCAATTGACGAGAAGAAAGAGAGAGACTGCAAGCCAAATATAGAAAGACGCCGCCTGCAACCATCAAGGGGTACCGCGGCGCGCATAAAAAGGGAGCTTTTCAATTCGTCGGCAGCAACTGCGTCTCCATGCACTAGCAGGACGAACAGCGATTGGGTCATTGTACAGGAACGAAATGGCAGCTACGTCGCAGCGGACCGACAGTTTCAGCAGTCAAAACGACACACCTGCGAAGTAGCCAAAAGTAAACGCAAAAAAAAAAAAATAACCACAAAAGCAGCTCATGTTTTATCCGGTGTGTTTTTGTTTTAGTAGAGTCATGTGAGAAGAACTTGTAAGCACATCCACACCCATAAAATGTCCTATGCAGATCGACGGCAGAAGATTCTCAGAAGGGACAGTACTTCTTGCGTTTGTTTTGGATGTAGTTCTTGGAGATGCGCTGGGTGCCAAAGGCCACTCGTCGAGGCGCACGCCCCTGCTGCCGGTGGCCGCCGCGCGGCGTTGCGGCAGGGCTGCGCCACGTCTTGAACTGTGGCGGCACAAACTTTTCCGACTCGGAGTTGTCGACGGAGATGGGCTTCACCTTGACGGCGTACTTCTTGTCGAAGAGCCCACCAGTGGGACGTGGACTCCGCGTCGAGGCAGTGACGCAGTGCCGGTGGGCAACGCGGATACCGCGCACAGTGTCCCACAGCGCCGGGGAGAGGGAGCAGCTGCCCGCCTCGCGCTCGAAGAGGCGGCGCAGGAGCAGCACCTCGCTTGGGTGGTGGCGCAAGTAGTTGACGGCCCGCGGCATGCGGTGCACCTCGTCGCTGAGCCGCAAGGTGAGCTGCCGACGGGCATCGCGGACGCTGGCGGACTCCTCGTAGTTCAGCGGGTCCACCACACGCTCCGCAATCACGGTGGCCGCGTCGAGCGAGCGAATGAAGAAGCCGCCCGTCACCGAGCCGCGCAGGCGGGGAACATGAGATGCCAAGCAAGACAGCGTGCTCGCCTGCTGCACCCCCACCACGGCGAGGCATTCTAGCACACCAAGGAAGTCGTGTGCCTCCTCGGCAGTTTCGCATGGCGTGGAGGAGGAGGGGGACGAGGGCCCGGCCACGTCAGCCAGCGGGACGAGCTGCGTGGTTGCCCCGCTCTTCCCCAGGAGGAAGACACAGCGCCGAAGCTGCTCCTCCAGCTCTCCACACAGCACATCGATTAAGTTGGGCTGATTCCGCAGCGTCTCCGCATCTGGCGTGTCCGCCTGCTCGTGGAACTCCACCACCGTCATGTTCGCCGTCACCTCGCTTGTGTGGTGCGCCACCTCTGCGGTGCTGAAGAAGAGGTGGTTGATGGCCCGCAGGCCCCGGTAGGCGTCGTGCACGCCACGCAGCGTCAGGTGCGGCGCCAGCTCCACGCAGCGGCCGAGCGCGATTGCCGTCAGCTGCGGGTCGTTCACGAATTGTTGCTCAGCCATCACTCGGAAGGCGCGACTTGTGTAGGCAGCCAGCTCCAACAGCGAGAGGCCTCCACTCGTGTCGGTGTCGGTTGGCAGGGGTGTCTTGAAGGTGTCCCAGAGGCACCGCTGGATCACGTTCTCGTTGCGAACGGAGCGAGTGGCCAGCGCGTTCAGCAGCTGCAGCTTCTGGCGCAGCCCAAAGCCTCCCTCTTCGATGAAGGGGAGCAACTCGGTAGAGAAGCGCACCACGTCGCTCGGGGGAGACTGCGGGTCGAGGCACTTCTCGTACAGCTGCGCTACTTTGCTCCGGGGTGCGTTGAGAACAAGGGGAACAGAGGAAGGTGCGGCAGACACGCTCGACCCGCACAGGCGCCACAGGCAACGGCGCATGGCAGATGGTCGGCAGGCAAAGAGCGGCTGCAAGAGGAAAGTGTGTCAGTGCCCACTGTGCTGCGCTGCCATTCACCTGAGCTGCCTTTTTTTCTTTTTTTTTTTGACCAAAGAAAAAAGGGGAATTTTGCCGAAGAACGTTCAGTGGTGATTAAATGAGAGCGACCGTAGCGAAAAGAGAATTGTGGAGTGTCGCACTTCTGCTGCAGGCATAAACGGAGGCTTTATTAGTGCGGGCACAGTAGGAGAGAGTGATGGTGAGAAAAGAGGAAGTGGAACACTGCGGAGCACGAGTGGGGTTAGAAAAAGAGAAGAATGCACGAGTTGGCAACACAGTCGATGTGAGCATTGCCTGCGTCACTCGCCAGACTTTAATTACTCTATCCCACTTCTCTTATCAGAGTCTTCAAATTACTGTGACCTGGGAGAAAGAAGAGCGAAAACTGCGGCGGTTATGTTCAAATACCCGTCCAGACACATTGCAGATGCGTGCGCTCCTCGTCTGCTTCCCTTACCCGCCTCGTGGCGCCAGAGGACTTTAGAGCAGCTGAGGGTAAGTTGAGGTGAAGCTGGGGGAAGGAAAATGCCATATTTCACTCGCTCTTATTTCTGTTTGAGCGAGCTGCCGTGGGGGACTCAGCATCACCAGCGTCAGCACGAGCGATAACACAGACAGCTGCCGCGCCATTCACTCAGATACTCATCTCCTACCTCTTTTTTTTTTTTTTTTGGCGGCAGCCAGTGTTTCGTTGATGGAACAGAACAGACCGATACCAGAAAAAGCAAGAATAGGAAAAAGGAAATGGCGCAGCTACATTTTGAGGCTTTGCGTCAACAGGCCAGACGTGCGAGCCACCTCGGCAACCTCCTGGAACCCGCTGTGGTAGGCAAAGACGGGGATTGTACTCAGCTTCATCACACACTTGACGGTAAACAGCAGCGCGGTCTTCTGCGCATCGGTTGGCGAGGCTCCAGACTTGATATCGTGTGCCAGCTTGTCTGTCAGCGCGTCCAGCTGAGCTGCAGTGAAGGTGTAGGAGGCGTTGGCGTCGACAAAGCGCATCAGCAACTCCTTTGCCGTGTCGTTGATGAAGGCGTCGCGGTCACCCTTGTTGTGCGCGCTGCACGCCACAATGAGGAGGTCCACCACGTCGCTCGTGGCACCGCAGAAGGAGACGAGGTCGACGTTGCGCTGCCGCTCGGCCCAGAAGACGGTGGAGAGCGACTCGAAGGCCAGCTTCCGGCACTCCAGCCCCTTGTCCACGCGGTGGGTGTAGCCGCTGAGGTCGATCGTGCCCTGCAGCGTGCCGTCCTCGCGGAGCTCCGCCAGGAGATTGGGAAAGATGGTGGAGCGTGTCTCCTCGCAGAGCAGCCACTGAGGGTGATGTTGCAGGACCCACGAGAGCAGGCGCAGCGCCATCGAGCGGAGAGGCAGCGAGGGGGCGGTGCTCTCCTTCGGGTTGGCGGGCCGCTGCAACTGCAGCAACGCCCGCACCACGGCCGGACGGTACGCCTCGACGCTCACGCCGCGCTCCACAAGAGCGCTGGTGAAGTAGCGCAGCGCCACCATGCACGTCACCCGCGTCTCGAGACCAGCGTCGGGACTGAAGAGGACGTCGGCGATGCGTGGGGTGGCGGCGGAGTGCGCCAGAAAAGCGCTCAGGACACCGATGCAGGCGCCATAGAGCTCCTCGAGGTCGCTCCCGGCCGTTCCGCCGAGAAAAATGGCGAGGAGCTTCTCGCAGGTGGCCGGCACGTGGAAGGCGGTGGCGCAGTGGGCCAGCGCGAGGGTCGCAGCATCTTTCACCGCCTTCACGTAGTAGTACCGCCCCGCGGCGTTGCTGTCAGCCGCCCGCTCCCCGCACACGAGCAAAATGGTGGTCGCGTTGGCGGGGTTGAGCATGCTGTAAGAAAGCGCCACCTCACCACACGTGCGCAGCTCCTCTCCCTGCTTGCTCGTGACGCTGTCAAGCAGCAGCGTGCACCACTGCTCCTCCAGCGCGCTCTCTCGGCCGGCCTCCCCCACGCACAGCAGGAAGTGGCCGTTGCCGCCAATGCGAGAAGACAGCAATCCCAAAAAGGAGTTGATCGACTCTGCGGCGATGCAGCGCACCAACATGTAGGAGCACGTCAGGTGCGCCTGGTCCCGCGTGAGAAAGCCAGCCACGTCCTGCTCCACCGCCGAACGCGCCGCCGGCTCCCGCACGTACACGGCAGCCAGCAGCGCCATGACGCCCTCGAGAGCCGCGTCTAGCAGGTTGCGGCTGAAGCTCACCGCACTGGCGAGCCGCGCGAGGTGGTCCCACACGGAGGCAACGAACGGAGCGTAAAAGGCACCGCCGCACCCGCGGTCGGACAGTTGCTGAAGCACGTCGCGGAGCAGCAGCGACAAAGCGCGCATCTCACTCAGCTCACACGCCGCGAGGGAAAGAGGCCCGCCAGACGCGTAGAGCTGCGCCAAGCCTCGGAGGTGCGGCTCATCGAACAGGGCAGCGGAACGCCCGGAGAGACACCCAAGCAGCGCTTCGGCGGCGGCCACACGCACGTTGGACGGCTGCGACGACGCGAGCAGCGACTCCACTGTCCGCAGCACCGCGAGCGGCACCGCTGAGGACGAGACCTCGCTACTCGCAACAAGCTGCAGCGCTCGCAACGCTGGCAGCCGTTGCGCCTCGCTGTCGAGCGCACCCCACAGCGCCGCCGCCGGCGCTTCGAAGAGCGGCAGCCCATACGTGGCGGCCCACCGAGCCACGCCCTCCTCCGCTGCCGCACGGCACCCGGCAGGAACGGTCGAGTCAGCAATAAGCGCCTGGTACGCGGCACCCAGCGCAGCAGGGATAGAGGCGTCGCGGGTCACGGCGTACACGGCGGAGAGCGTGCCACCGACTCGTGTGATGGCGGCGGCCGCAGCCTCTGAGCGCGCGGCGGAGGAGCAGAGTGCCGGCAACAGAATGCTGAGCTCCACAACAGCGCTGCCGACGGGCTGGCCCCCGGAAGCACTCACGACGCTGTCCACGATGCTCCGAAGACTTTCCACAGCCCCTGGGTTGTGCGCCAGGCTCGCGGCGCTCAGCCGCACCTGCGCCGGCAGCAGAGGCAGCACCGCCGCCGTGAGCGGGTGGACGTCGCCAAACACCTCAAATGCCTCCTCCAACGCCTTCGTGACGGCGGTTAGTACCCTTTCCTCGCCACTCCCCAATAAAGCGCAGAGCTCCGTGCAGCGTGCGACAATGAGCTGCAAGCACGTCGCGTCACGGGCGTAAGTGCGCCGAGCCACAGCGCGCATCAGCTTCACACCCTCCAGCTGCACCAGCTCCGTTCGGTCCTGCAGCGTGGCGGCCACCGTCGTGAGAGCCTGCATGCCAAGCCGCACATCATCCTGCTGACAAACGAGCGTCTGCAGGACGCGCACGGCGTGCATGCGCAGCTTCCACGTCGAGTCGGACACCTCGTTACCGTAGTCGTAATACTCGTCGTACTCGTCGCCGTAGTCCTCCTCGGCAGCGGGGTAGGCCTCGGCGCCGGTGTTGTACGGGTCGAAGCTGATCAAGTCCTTAATTGCGTCAAAGCTCGCGGCCCAGCCCAGGTCGCCCCCCTTTACACCCATCTGCAGCAGCGAGTCGAGCACGCCGAGCAAAATCTCGCTGTTGTCCTCCCCGCCATCGTACATCTCAGCCGCGTGGCGCAGGTGCTCGCACACGGAATCGAATACGCTCCGCAGCACCTGCGGCGGTGGCACGCGGAGCGCCTTCAACTCCGTCTCGCAGAGTTGCAGGTAGGACACGTAGTGCTCGCTGGCCTGCGCGGCGAGAAGCAGCGCTACAGAGTCATGCAGCACCTTCTCCTGCGTCGCGGCGTCCACCGACGCGATGAGCGACTCCACCAGTGTCAGGCTCGCGTGGCGGATCGACGTCGAGGACTGGAAGTCTCGAACGGCCTGCGCGACCAGCGCTGGCCGACCTTCTAAGGCGTCGCGGTAGGCCGGAACGAGCGCGTTCAGCGCGCTGTACATGGCTTCCCGCATGTTCTCGTTCAGCGACGTCGAGGCGAGGTTCGCCGCGCATCCCCGACTCAGCGCTCGCGCAACCCCCAGCTGCTTCTGCCAGAACAGCAAGTTGCGCCGCGCCTCCTCGGCAAACTCGGAGCAGCTCTTTTTGAACGCCATTCCGCACAGGTAGTGAAGGTTAGCTGTGTCGCCCTCCAGCGACGGCGGTGCCGTTACGACGCTGTGCAGCAGATGAAGGAGGATGCTCTCCCGCTGCTGGCACTTGACCACCATGGTAGGGAGAACATTGGCTGCCTCGTTTTGCACCTCCTCGCACCGCTCCTCGGATGAGAGACACGCCAGCGTCCTTTCCACCACTTCATTGGAGATGTTGGCCTCCGCAGCGCTCGGCAGATAGCGCCGCAGGTCAAACAAAGCCATCAGGCGCAGGTCCTTGTCGACATGTCTGATGTCCTTCAAAAACCGATCCACCTGAAAAGGAGCCATCGTGCTGGCAGTAGAGAAATGAAACGAGCGGAAAGGCTCTTTCTCTCTTTCTCACTTTACCTCTGAGGAAGCAAGAATACCGCTAAATGTGCGTAAAAAAAAAAAAAAAAGGTCGGTGAGATCCTTGCTGAGGAAAGATACCTTTGCGTGTCGTCTGCTTCTCCCTTGCCGCCTCACTAGTGTCGCCAAATCGCAGGCGAGCGGCGATACGAATTGAGACGAGATGTGCACTTCGAACTGCCCTTGTAGTAGGCACGCTTCAAATAGAAAAGCAGATTCCTGCTTTTGTTGTTGATATTTTCTGATTTCAATGCGAGCGCAACGGAGCTGGCTGTTTGTAGTCGACAGCCATATACAAAGGGTGTAAAGGAACAGTTTGAACAAAAAAAAAGGCCAGAAAATCGAAAAAGAACCGTAGAGGGAGCAGGAACAGAAAGCGCGGTAAAGCATAAACAGTGCATATAAACAATGCAGCAAGTGATACATCGCAAGCGTGAGGCAACTAAGCCAAACTTAACACAAAGAAGTATGCATGCAAGCCAAATGGAGCGGCAGTGCGCAGCCGCCCAAGAACGCACGATCGAATTGCGCAGATAGGGTGACGAGTGAACTCCCACAAGGCAGCCAAGCAGCGGCTGTCATTTATGGCTTCGAATCGGCACCGCTACACTCCGCAAAAAGAGAAGCTGAACGCGAAAGCGGGAGTAACTCGAATACTGCTTCATTTTCTTTTCTTTTCGCTGTTGTTTCGATGGCAGCCTCCGCGTCGGAGAATTGTCGAAAATAGTTCCGTAGCGCAAGATGAAAGGGGATAAAAAGACAGAGGAAATTGTACGTTTGCATTTGATTAAATGTGCTCCATTTTTTTTTTTGCACTGCTACGCGCCGCCATGCCTTTTATCTGCTTCCGCTAACGCACGCATACGAAAAGGGAAAAGAAGAAAAGGCAACGGACGCTTTGTCTCGCTTGCTCTTTCCGCACCCGGAAGAGTAAGAAGCGATGAGGAGTATAGTAGAGATGAAAAAAAATAAGTGGGAAGGAAACAAAGAGCACCATAAACAAATAAAGAAAAGGAGGAAAAGATAAAAGAAAAAGCTGTCTGGCTAAGACATTACTTTACTTCTCTTCCCGGCTAAACAAAGTAACAAAAGAGAAATTAACAATTTCTTCGTTTTCGTTGCACGTCAGCTTGCTATTGGTTTTTTTTCAGCGCCGTGACTCTTATCTCAAATTTAGACGTCAACATGGATTTTTTTTTTGTTGGTGGTGTGCGGGTGCGCTATGTGTGTATGTGTAAGTGGGACGTCAGATTCGCAACACTCACGCATGGGTGCTTGCCTGACTACGCAAGTTCAGCAGTGGCGCATTGTAGGAGACCTGAAGAGAGGAGAAAACAAAATAGAGTAGGATGGACAAAAAAAAAACATTTTGATAGTGGAAATAAACATTATCCAGCGTCAGGAGTAAAAAAAAGGAAGAGAGAAAAAAAAAAAGAAAGAGCAGCGTGCACTCAGTAATGAGTGAGCCGAAGCGCACACAAAGTCGCGAAAAGCAAGAAACATTTGTCAAGCTAGAAGCAAGGGAGAAAAAAAAATTAGGTATGCTATCGAACGCGTTCCATCGCAAACGGTTTTCCCGCTACGTGCATTGCGTGGTGAAAAGTAATAGTTTTGTTTTTGTTGTTGCTGCAGCTCTCAAACGTGGCCGGGCGAAAGTCTACTTCTGGCGGGACTCCAAAGCTGCGATCATGTCCTCCGCACACTTCGGAATAGGTGTGCCGGGGCCAAAAATCATCTTCACTCCGGCGTCGTACAACTCCTGGTAGTCATCAGGAGGGATCACACCACCAGCAGTGACAATGATGTCATCGGCGCCGAGCTTCTTCAGCTCGCTGATGAGCTGCGGAATGAGTGTGCGGTGACCAGCAGCCAGCGAGCTAGCGCCAACGATGTGCACATCGTTCTCCACGGCGTGGCGGGCAACCTCCTCGGGTGTCTGGAACAGTGGGCCGATATCGACATCGTAGCCCATGTCAGCCAGCCCTGTGGCAACCACCTTCGCGCCGCGGTCGTGGCCGTCCTGGCCCATCTTGGCAACCATAATACGCGGCCGACGACCCTCCTTGGCGGCGTAGGCGTCGATGCGTGCCTTGATGTTGGCAACGTGGTCCTGCTCGGCCTTGCTGCCGTCCCTGACGTAAGTGCTGTAGTACACGCCCTGCACCACCTGGTTCTTCGCCACGTAGCGGCCATACACCTCTTCCATCGCTGACGTAATCTCACCCAGCGTCGCACGCTCGCGGGCTGCGGCGATGGCGACCTCCAGAATGTTGATCTTGTCATCGCGGCATGCCTCAGTCAGGCGCTTGAGGGCCTCCTGCGTCTTCTCGTTGTTGCGCGACGCCTTCACGCGCTCGATAGCCTCGATCTGGCCCGCACGCACCTTCTTGTTGTCAATGCGAAGCGTCTCGGGTGCCTTGTCATCAGGGTTAACGTACTTATTCACACCGACAATCGCCTCCGCGCCAGAGTCGATGGCGGCCTGGCGACGCGCAGCGCTCTCCTCGACCTTCAGCTTCGGGAAGCCTTCCTCAATGCATTTGGTCATGCCGCCCTTCGCCTCCACGTCCTCAATGATGGCGGATGCCCGGTCGATCATCTCCTGCGTCAGTGCCTCCATCATGTACGAGCCGCCCCACGGATCGACGACGCCGCAGATGTGCGTCTCCTCCTGGATAATAATCTGCGTGTTACGCGCCGTACGAGAACTCTGCTTAGACGGCAGCGCCACCGCCTCATCAAAGGCATTCGTGTGCAGACTCTGCACACCACCCATGACAGCGGCCATGGCCTCAATCGTGGTACGAATGATGTTGTTTTGCATGTCTTGCTCCGTCAGCGACCACCCGGACGTCTGCGAGTGCGTGCGCAGCAACAGACTCTTCGAGTTCTTGGGGTTGAACTTCTTCTTGACGTAGGTGGACCACAGCGTGCGAGCTGCACGCAGCTTTGCAATCTCGCAGTAGAAATTCATGCCGATACCGAAAAAGAACGACAGGCGCGGCGCAACATCGTCCACAGTCAGCCCACGCGCCTCAGCACAGCGAATGTACTCCAGCCCATCCGCAATCGTAAACGCGAGCTCTAACGCACCGTCAGCGCCAGCCTCCTGGATGTGGTACCCACTGATACTGATGCTGTTGAACTTCGGCTGCCGCTTATTCAGGTACGCCATAATGTCTCCAATAATGCGCATGGAAGGCGTAGGAGGGAAAATGTACGTGTTGCGCACCATGAACTCCTTGAGAATGTCATTTTGGATGGTACCACGCAGCTTCTCTTGCGGCACACCGCTCTCCTCCGCCGCCACAGCAAAGAAGGCAAGAATTGGAATTACAGCGCCGTTCATTGTCATGGAGACACTCACCTTCTCCAGTGGGATGTCCTTGAACAGCAGCTTCATGTCCTCGACCGTGTCGACGGCAACGCCAGCCATACCGACATCGCCGGTGACACGAGGGTGATCAGAGTCGTATCCACGGTGCGTGGCCAAATCAAAAGCCACGGAGAGACCTTGCTGACCGCTTTTTAAGGCAGCCTTGTAGAAGTTGTTTGACTCTTCAGCGGTCGAGAAGCCAGCGTACTGGCGGATTGTCCAGGGACGGCCTGTGTACATCGTGGCATGCACACCTCGCGTGTAGGGGAAAAATCCCGGGAGGCTTGGAGCACTCTTTACATCTTCTGGGAGATACAAAGGCTTGATGTCGAAGCCGTTGATGGAGTGACGCACCAAAGTCTCTGGGTCGCGTTTCAGTTCCTTTTTCGCTGTCGCAACCCACTCCTTTGGGTAGCCTGCAGCGAGCAGAACGCAGCTGCGACGCATCATCTTTAGGTGCTTGTGTCTCGAATGAGAGAACTGAGAAACCTTTTTTTTTATTCAAGTTCGTGCCTTTAAATTCCCACTAGTGTCTAAGCGAGAAAACAAAAACAAAAACGAGAGAAAGAGCAGTCTGCGCTATCAAAGCAAGACACGATAAGAGAGAGAAAAAAAAAGAGCTAGATGCACAAACACGGGAAATGAAAAAAAAGGACAAATCAGTAAAACGAGAGGGACTATTTTTTTTTGATTTTGTTCGTTTTCTTGTTTTTCTTTTGTGGCGGACAAAGAGCACTTTCCGGAACGGCTGCAACTACTTTCTCAGCGACAGGATTTTTTTCTTTAGTAAAGCGCTTTCCGGTCCAAGCCACAAAGAACCGTGACAACAAAGATGGAGAAGAAGGAATTGAGAGGGAGTAGTGTTCTGTTATTGTGAGGAATAAGCAGCAAGTGACTCTGGTAGAAAAAAGAACCGAATAAAGGAAAGATGGCGCTGGCGGAAAATATTGTTGCACACAGGCGTTCCTCACTCACGCCTCTGCTGAAAGTCGCACGCACGCTAGCGCTAATGCTATTCTGTATTTTTTTTTTGTAAAATCTCTTTCAGCACACAGTATTCCTGGAAGCCAATAAAGAGCTGTGCTTACGGAAAAAGAAAAATACAAAGTGTCCAAGTACAACACTTTAAATTTGCTATGACAGCCTGTTGGAGACGATCGACACTATTGAGATACGCAGGGAATTGGCGGTCATTTCCGCTTGAGCAGAAAAAAGTGCAAGTAATTGGTCGAATAAAGCTAGCTCTTTAAGCAGCCGGATACGCACGACATTTTCAAGCATAAATCACACAGCAAGCTACGCAAATAATTAGAGTAATAATAATAATACCGAAGACCTATTTGTCGATGCCTTTGTGCAGTTCGAAACTCTGCGACAGCAGGTAATGCTACACAGGTTGCTAGCCATCCCGCAGTATCCGTAATACATTCTATGCGAACAGAGCGCATGACTGATACCGCGGCAAAAGAGATGGTGTTCAGACACAATTATGCCAAAGAAAAGCAATACTGCACTCTCAGTTCTTTGACAGGCGGAAAAGCGCCTTTTTCACTGGCGGTGTGTAGCCTAATACTTAGAATTTAGCCATAATTGAATGTTTCGTCTTTGGACGCGTACCTTGCCCCTTTTACCGCGTAAACGCTAGACGCAGGCACAAATACGCTGCACAAAAGAGCGCTCCGCACCACAACTGCGTCACAAAAGATTGAACGCGGTTGGTGAGATCAGCGGCACCACCTTACGTGACGGAGCTACGATCAAACGCCGCATAATGTTGCAGGTTTGCGCGCCAACCGTTGCCAGCGAGCGTTTCAGGCGTCCGAATGCATTTCCATTGTGATTCAGAAGTGTTGCGCGTCATGTGCGAGGGAGCACGTCTGCAGTATCCATGCTCTCGGCTCACGAGCTGCTTGCACAGTGACACCGCCGCTTCACCAAGATCTGCGTGATGCCAGAAGAAACAGTAACAATCAGCGTTTGTAAAGGCAACCACTTCAACGACCTCTGATATCCGGCTGTTTTTCTAGGCTGGGTAAATTGTGCAAGTCGACAAAATACCTCATGTAGCTTCTGCAAATCTATAAACGAGGTCATAAAGCCATTGACAGTCAAATGGTCTTATTTTTGAGAAGCTCCCGTGCATACTCCGCAAAGACCGCAGCACTGCATTAAACTCAGGTTGATAACATTTTCAACTTCATCAGAGGCCCTGTGTCACGGATGCTCGCTGCGACTAAAAAAGGATGTGAAAGTCCTCAGCCTGCGCTAAGCGTTACCGTCGGGTCATCAAAGTATGTGACGTATTTTTCTCGAAGCAGGTGATTGGCTAAAGGTAAAATGCAAAACGTATACTGCCGCGAACGGTGCATTCGCAGTCCACGCTTTGCTTGACGTCGGAGAATCCGAGAAGCAGAAAGATGCACACTTTTGCTACACTTCACTTGTGTGAACGGCGGCCCAGAGCGCTTGAACGGAAGGTCAAGTTTTGGAGAATCTTGTTTAATGTCAGAAGCATCAGCTGCTCTCAAACAGAAATTTTAGCGCAACTTTCCGGAGAAGCGGTGAAGTGTGCACTGCCGTGAGGCGCAGCAGTTTTTTTGCGCCGCGAAAGAATACAGCGAGCTTGGCGTTACGCTGTTGCTATCGTAGAATTTGACAAACGCATTATTAAGCAAAACCGTTCACGTCTCAAGCACTCCCCCCTCCGCCGTTTATGTGGTCGGCGTTTAACCGCGTGCTGCACTGCGCGCGGACCGACAACGATTTTTCTGCAAAAAGTAGACACGGAAAAAAAAAAGGGGGGGGGATATACTGGAGATGCGCACGCTGTTTATCAGCAGAAGTGCGTCCTACTCAACCTGGTTTTCTTAGAAGAAATTAAACGAGCTATACTTCTAGACCGCAAGACGTCAAAAATGTACCCTGCCTCTTCCCAAATAACGCGAACGAAGCGAGGTTGTAAATTCATTTGAGTGACTCGCTCTGTTTTTTTTTTTTTTGTTGCTCCTCCAGCACGTTAAGTGGAGGATCTCAAGCGGTTACTCTACCCTTCTCTGTCGTCTGCGCCGTTAATTTATTAGAATACTATCTGCAGCAAAAAGCCGATCATGAGCCGCGCCTCCAAGAAAAGCCGGAAAAAGGTCAGCACGAAGCTCCTTGCCTTTGTAGAGGTGAAAAGCTCGAAAGGTTTCACGGCGTCGTGTTGGCGAAGCACGGCTGCAGCACGCTTGTTTAAAGGGTCCGAATCCGTTCGAAGTAAAAGCTAAAGCTCTCTTTTAACAAATAGTGCTGCATAGTATTTTCGTGCCACTACCGTGCGTTTTGTAGTTGTTATTGCTTGGAAGTAGGAGAGTTGCAAATGGAGTTCTCTCTCTTTGTATACATTTTTTTCTTTGTTTATAACTCGTAAACTTTTTTTTTGAGTCTGGTTGCTAGCAAAAAAGTGTATCTACTCTAGGTTTGAATGTGCTTCATCAGCGGTGCTTTGTCAAAACCATTCATCGTTTTTCATGACAAATGAGAAATAGGTGTCTCAATGAAGATCGCTGCAGCGAAGGTTGAGCTCTTGAACTGTAACCAATCAACTATGCATTTTAAAGAGGTTGCTGGACTCAATTCTAAGGCCAGTAAACAAAGCACGCCAGCTGAAAAACGTGAGTTTTGTTTTTTGTATAATGCGCACTGGTTGTGTACTTGAGTGCGAAGCTAGCTTTCCCGTTTCTTTCCCCTCTTTTCTGAGATTGATACCTTGAAAGACTGCCTCAAAAAGCTGAAGCGGACAAAAAAAATGGAAAAGCAATAGTTAAAGATACAAAGCCTACAGTCTGTGGCGTGATAGTCAACGAAAAAGCCAATGCAATTCCTCAAAAAAATTTGGCCGGGAAAAAAACAACAACAACAGGCGCGTATGCACTGCAATCGGCTTCCCCTTTCCAGGCGTTTTGTCATTGCCACAGCTGCTTCTTCTTTTCCGTTGAGCAGAACTATTGCATTTGGCAACGATTGACAAATGCGCCACAAACTGCTTTGCGTTTAATGCCCAATAACTCCCTCGCCGAATAATAATAATAATAAACCGTCTTCTCTCTCCTCTCTGCCTAAACTGCCACCCAAACGGCGCTTGAAATTGTGCCTCATTGTTTTATTTCTACCTATTGGCAGCGACGAGTTACGTCCTATTGCCCTGATAGCCAGCAACCTATTTTTCTTCTCCTCCGTCTGCATCTGTTCAGCATACACCCAAAAATACAATGCAGCGCTCTTTTCTTCGCCGTATGTGCAAGCGCGCCATGGTCGGGACTATGGCGGCGCTGCCTAGGACGTCCCAGGCTCAGTGCGCCATGCGCGCTCCAGTTCCTGTGTGCGCGTCTGCCTTTCCCGCCTACCAGTGCTCTGCTCGTGCGTACTCCGGCGGCCACCATGAGGAGCACGCTACTCGCAGCGGTCAGTACCTTCTCGACAAGAACGACGTCCTTACGCGTGTGCTCGAGGTTGTGAAGAACTTCGAGAAGGTGGACGCTTCCAAGGTGACTCCCGAGTCGCACTTCGTCAACGACCTGGGTCTCAACTCTCTCGACGTAGTAGAGGTTGTCTTCGCTATCGAGCAGGAGTTTATCTTAGATATCCCCGATCACGATGCGGAGAAGCTGCAGTCCATTCCGGATACTGTGGAGTACATCGCGCAGAACCCGATGGCTAAGTAAATGACGTGGTCACTCACCAGAGTGTATTGGATACCGTTTTGTCTTTCTGGTGTGGTGGAAATGGTAGTGTGTTGTGAATGACAAAGAGTACATTTTTGGCTCCGTGAGCTTCGAAAGGCAGCAAAAAAAAAAAAATGCGCACTTAATATGCTGAAATAGCGTACTTTGTTTCACAAGAGTTCGTATACACCTGTGTGTTTTAGGATTTTTTTTTTAGTAAAGGAAGTCCGTACTTCGAGTCAATGAGCCATATTGCACCACGGCTCTTTTTTAGATATGACGGGCAACGTGTTTGTTGACTTCCAGAGTGTTTCTCTGCACTTCTTGCAAATGGACTGCTACCTTCGCTTAGCTCGTATATTGAAGCCCGTTTTGCTTGTAATGTGGAATTGCTAGGGCATGCGTAGCACGAGGCTTTTTCGCTATAGAAAGGTTTTCCTTTTGTCCGCGAGTTGCAACGTTATCTTGCCCTTTTCCCATGATGAAGAAAAACGCAGCGTACAACACTAGCATGAAGTTAGAAAAACCATTGCAGCACGTGTGCCAGACGAGAATGCCAAAAGGGAGTTTCTGCCGGTGTTTTTTGGATTGCGCTCAAAGTAGTACCTTTCCACTCTTTTCCGTGTTACAGGTAATCTCTAGCCGTTTGAGAAGCGATAAAACGAAGCGAACGAAGCAAAACCTTTTTTCTGATAGTTAGTGTTTATCGTTGTAGAGAGAGTTGTCAAACGAACGATTCTCGCTTCAAATCCAGCTCTTTCGTTGTCGAGTTAGGTGCGCTTACCTTTAGGATTGGAAGGCGAAAAAGAAACGGTTTGCTGAAGATACGTATTATACAGGCAGACCCGCCGGTTATCATCGCTGGCACCGCCATCTAGCTACTGCAATTCATGACTTTTCGTGCAGCTAGCTTGTTTTCTGCTTGAGACAGGCTTGCCCGATTAGATCGCAGAAAACACACTCCATGTTGATGCTAAATGCCCTTTTACTGGTGCGGGCTAAAATACGGTCGTTGTCTTCCACACAACTAGCTATTGCGTCTGCAAATTTGCAGATGTGCATGTTGTTTTTCTCTCCCAACAACCACTATCTTCCCGCTCTCTATGTTTCTTCACTTTCCATGCCTGTACAATCAATCCTTATATTATTACTATTTTTTTTTTTCGCGGTACAGTGAGTACGTAGCTTTACGGTATTTCCTTTTTGTCCATCCGCCATACTTTAGCAGAATGGTTGTCGGTACCCGTGTTCCCGCGAAGGCACAGTACGCGGCTAGGGGCGGTGCTGCTACTGCGCGGTCTCTATCCTCTTCTTCCAGTGACAATGTTGCGCTGCCAACTCGAGTTGTCTCGGAGCGTGGGCCGCGTTGCGTGGGTCGTGTCTCGGACGACGACTTCGAGACGTCCTCCTATGAAGAGACGTCGAAAAGCTCGTTCTCGGACGACAACAGTGAGGAGTTCGTGCCGCTGGTGTTTGGCTACATCAATGACAACCCGAGGCGCCGTGCTGGCGCGCCTGCTCGCACGCAAGCCCCGACCGGGGTATCCGAAGAGGTTGGCTCGCAGAGCTCTCTGTCCGATGCCTCCCCGCTCGAGATCTTTTTTGAACGTGCGAATGCGAAGCGGAACTGCGGCAGGGGCTCGCGACACGTGGAGCAGAACGAGGTAAACACCTCCCTGAGTAGCTACGATGACGACGAGGCCTCGGCTGTTTCGGATGCTCTTCCCGTCGAATTCGAGCGAAAGAAGAGAACCCGCAGTGTTGGCAAGGTTCACAACCCCACGTACGAGATGTCGGATTCGGAGTCTACTCTCAGCCTTTCAAACGAGGATGAGGAGCCCCTCAATGCCCAGCTGATCTACACACTCGTTAAACGTCTGCGCAACCCGCTGGACAACGTTACCCCGGAAGCGTTTGACTATGTTGATTTCAACGATGCAAATTTTAGGGAAGTGCTGGAGCCTCTTAAGCAAATCAAGGCGTGCCTGGAGCGGCGAGCCAGCTACCCATTAAAGCAGAACGGTGAGATCGATCGTGAGATCAAGGCGGCTGTACAGTCTCTTCCGTCACAGAAGGCTATCGCTGCCAAGGTGCAGATGGTGAAGAGCCGTCAACTGCGACCTGCCCAGCCAACCAACCGCATCCAACGTGGAGGCGAAGCTGGCCCGCAGAACGCGGAGGTCTTGGAGGTCCTTGTCGCAAAACTGCGGAACCCCAAAGAGGAGGTGGCGCTCCGCGAGTTCGAGAAGGTGGACTGGGCGGACCGCAACTTTGAGCCGGTACTCCTTCCTCTGCGGCAGGTTCGAGCCTACATGGAGGCGAAAGAGATTGTGACGAGGAAGCCCGCAGACGGTGCGATGGACGGCGTTACAGCGCTCGACGAAAAGATCAAGGTCGCGATCATGTCTTTGCCGGCGGAGAAGGAGATGGCGGCTAAGGTGGCGGCGGTTTCGAGCCGGCCGATGTCGCGTGACGCGGCAAATGGCGAGGCGATTCGCGAGCTCATTGCGCGCTTGAAGGATCCGGGGCAGGAGGTGCAGGCCAGTGCGTTTGAGAAGCTCGATTGGAACGACGAGCAGTTCAGCCGCGAGCTGCAGCCGCTGATGCAGATTCGTGCCTTCTTGGAGGCAAGGGAGTGCAGTCAACGCAAGGCTGGCGAGGCCACGATGGGCGGCATGCGGGCACTGGACGACAGAATTTACACCGCCACGATGAGTCTGCCCGCTGAGAAGGAGATGGCGGCGAAGGTGCGAGCTGTCAAGAGCCGCCAGCTGCGAGCGACCGGTGGCCAAGGTAGCGCGCACTACGGCAGTGAATCCTCGCCAGAGCAAGTGGCGAAGGCCAGGACAGCCACGGCATCTGCGCCAGCGGAGGTCGCGAAGGGCGCTGCTGTCCAGGCGGTGCGCAGCCGCCCCATGTCGCGGTGCCAGACGAACGGCGAGGGCATCCTGCACCTCATCAAGCGTCTCAAGGATCCAGAGCAGCTGGTCCCGCTGCGCGCGTTTGACCAGCTCGACTGGAACGATCGCAACTTCGCTCGCGAGCTAGAGCCGCTGCAGCAGATTCGCATGTACATGGAGGCGAGGGAGACGCTGAAGCGCGCACCAGGCGAGAAGACAATGTCAGGCGTTCCTGATCTGGACGAGAAGATCAAAGTTGCCGTACTTGCGCTGCCAGCGGAGAAGGCCGTTGCGGTGAAGATTCAAATGCTGAAGGAGCGCGACATGGTGGCCGGCGCAGACGAGGCCAAACCGCAGACGGCGAAGGTCGGCAAGATTTCTGCTCCTGCGGGGACCGTGAAGAAGGTGAGAGATGGCATTCTGGTATCCGGCAACGGAAGGAAGTCGAAGTCAAAGGACGGCAAGCTGTCCGCTTCTACGAGCCAGGTGATGCAGGTCGGCGCGAAGGTAATGGCGGCCCATCAGCGCAAGTGCAAGCCGCGGGAGAGCACTGCGCTCTCTGAGCCAACGAAGACGATGAGGCGCACGCGACATGCGGCAAATCGTAGCGTGTCATTCCTGAAGGTAGAGGAGACAGCGGCGGGCGAGATCGTCGACAAGGATCAGCTGCTCGCCGAGGCTAGCGGGCCGCAGCGTCTCCAAGACGAGGCCCATTCGTCACCCACAGCGGCGACGCCGCGCAACATTTCGCGGGTGCCGTCCCGCCCCTCCAAGGCCGCAGAGCGCCGGCCACGTCATCATCGACCCGGCAACAGCGCTGTCTCCTTTAGCGATTTGCCGAAGGAGGAGGCTGGCACGATTAAAGAGGAGGACGAGCGGCTCGCAACGACGAAGCGGAAGCCACAGCGGCGTCGCGCCGCGCACAAACCGGGCCGCAGTCTCTCCATTAGCAGTCTTCCCGACTTAGAGGCTGGCGAGGTGGTCGAGGAAGCGGTGCTGCCTGGTAAACCCGCCGCGACAGAGGGGCCGAAATCGGCGGCGAGGTCCACCGCTCCGGACGGTGCGCCGAAAAAGAAGCGACGTCCGCGTGCAAGCCACAAGAACAACCGCTCGTGCAGCTTCTCGGAGATCGCGGTGGACGAGGCGAGTGAGGTAGCCGACGTTAATGCCGGGACGCTGAAGGGGTCGTCGGCGGAGCCGGAGGCAGCGCGAGGCGCCGGAGGTGCTGGCACGCCGCGCGTGACGCGCAAGCTGGTGCGACGGCGCCGGCCGGGCGAGCAGGGCGGGACACCGGCACTCGAAAGCGGCGGCCCAACGCCGGAGAAGGTGGGCGTCGCCGGCGTGCCAGCTCCAGCGCCGCCTAAGCCGCCATCTCGCGCTAAAGGACGACGCACCAACGTCCCTCGCTCCCGCAGTGCTGAGACGTCGATGGTGGAGGTTGAGGCGAACGGCGAGATTGTTGAGCTGCAGGATGAGGCGCATGCCCTCTACACTCCCTCGGGCAAGTCCACTCCCGGGCCGCAGACCCCACACTCCACACGTGCGAAAGACCGAGACCTGCCAGCAGCGGCGCGGTCGGTGAAGAGCGGGCCAAAGTCAAGTGACATTGCTGCCGCGCCGCGCAAGCGACGGCAGCGTCTGCACGCCAGCAAGGAGCTGAGCATCTCGGCCATCCCAGAGGACGTCGCAGGCGAGATCGTCGAGGACGAACGCGACATTTTTGCGGAAACAGCGCCAACAGGAAGCTTAGCCTCGACGCTGCGGCGCTCGCTGCAGTCCCCCGGCGGTGGCAAGGTGTTTCCGGCAGTGGGTAACAGCTCGAGACGCGGGTCGATGCGTTACGCCGACCGGCCCAACTCCTCTGTTCGCTCGTCGATGGAGGGCAATAGGGTGGGACTATCTCCCGCTGCGGAGCCTAGCGTTCTGCCAGATGCAGCCGACACGACTCGTTTGCTTCCCTCGCAGGCTCTTCGACGGTCTGCGGACCCCGCTTCGCGAATAGTGAAGCCTGCGGTGAAGAACACCAACGGCGGCACCCTCGTGCCTCCTCTGCGGGCGTCGCGATAGTAGTGCACGCTGCCGCAGTCCCTGTAGTTTTTTCACACTCGGCTTTTATTCTCTATGCCGGCGGCTTTGCGCATCGCTCCTTTTTTCTTGCTTTTATGTGTTTCACATTCATCATCGTCTTTCCCTTTTCCTCTTTTGGTGTGTGTTGAGCGCAATTTTTTTTTCTAATATTATTTGCTGCTCTCCCAGACCGTGTTTTTGTTTTTGTTGTTGTCTCTTTGGTGCCGCACTTCGAGACGGCAACCACTATCCTTTTGACGTCTCTTTCATGTAGTTTTTCTCTCGCTCCCCGTTGTGTTCGCTTTTGTGGGGAAAAAAAAGGGAATGGGGGACCCAGTGTCAAACAAGGCAAGAGTAGCAATCGTGTAGTTGTGGAAGACCACGAGGTATTCCTATCTTTACACCTTTCTTTCCTTGTGTGCTCTGTATCAAAAGCAAAAATTGTCTCCTTTTTTCTCCCTGCTTGTGTGGTGTCTGATGCTTCTAATTCCCTACAGTTTTATTGTTTTACAAATCACAAAATCGGATTGTTCTCATTTTTTTTTCTGTTTCTGCGCGTTTTTTTTTTTTTGTTATATTGCCATTGTGCTGATGTAGAGTTGCTGCTGTCTGAAGGTGCAGGTAGCAGGGTTGAGCTGATTTTTCGCATTGTTGGTTTTCTTTCTTGTTCAGCCTTTGTGAGCGTGGTGTTGAGAAGAGGCACAGGCAAAGGGTAATGCGGTGTTTCCTTTAAGCTTCTTGAGGTGTAGCGATTGCTGCGAGTGAGAGAGGGAGGAAGGGGTGAACGCAGCGATTCGAGGCAGCACTCAGCGTGAAGCTGCCGTTTTTGAGGACATGGCGAACAATCTTTTTTTCTTTTTGTTACTCTGTTTTTTTTTTTTCTCACTTCTTGCTTCCGCTTCGTGAGCCCGTTTTCCCCAGAGGTTTGCGTTTTCCATCTAGAAAGGAAAATGCTTCTGTGGTGAAGAATCGTCGTTCGGCGATTGAGGCTTCACTTTTTTTTTCCCCTTCCGTTTCTTCTCTTTCTTCCCTCAACATTCACACCCCACTACTATTCCTTTTTTTCGGTTTGTATCTGTCGAGCGGGTCCCCATTTCATGCGGGTTATTCAGCTTATGCAAAGGAAGAGGGTCACCCGCGCACGTAGACGTCAGCTGTGCAACAACGTTTTCCCTCTTTTTCTCGTGCTGGGTTCTGGTTTGTGTTTTCTGCATGACCATGTGCATCTTTATGAGCGGTTACTTTGTCACCCCCCAAAAAAACTTTCTTTTCTCACCCTGAGCCTTATCACGTCTCATTGGTGCTCTCCCATCTGCAAATCAAGGCGGAAAATCAATAAAGAATGAACGAGAACTCAAAGAATTACATTTTGGCCCGCATTGTGCGCCGCATTTTCGCGCGTTAAAAGAAGGAGGCAATGGTTTGCAAAAAAAAAAAAAAATCTCGATGGAGAAGGTGCGCATCTTCCTTCTTTGCATTGCAAAGAGGTGTGCTGCTTCCTCCCGCAACGGAGCCTTTTGCTGAGTTGACGGCAGCACCCTTACGCAAAATAATCGAAAGCGGCGCACAGTTTGTGCAGCTTGGCGTGTCTCCGACGACCCTCCGCGTCCATGTCGTGCTCGCACCCGCGTTTGTCAGTGCACGCGGGGTCTACGACATCCTGCAGCGTCAAATGAGCTCCGCCGTTGCCGCAGGGACGACCCGCCTGGTGGAGGTGCAGTCGCACAACACACACATCTCCTACTGCTGCCGAATGGAGCCGGACGCGGCAGCGCAGGATGCGGAGTTGCCGGCCCACGCGCTGGAGGAGGTGTTCGAGCTCATTGAGGATGCCACCGGAGCTGCGCCGAAGCGCAGTGACGTGAAAGGCGGCACGCCGTCGGCAGCTCTCCGAGGTGCTACTGCTGCGGTTCGCGTTGACAAGGCTTTGCCAGCGGCCTCACCACACGGCGCGTCCGCATTGGAGCGGGGAGCCGGCGGGACATCTTGGGTGCTGCTCCTCGGTGTTGCCGTCCTGGTCCTCGGCGCTGCTCTCGTCATGATGCAATGAGGCACAGACCTTCTTTCCGTGCAGTACAATTTGCGTCGTTCTCTTTTCTCCCCTCTCTCCGGGCGTGTCCCTCTTTGGCTTCTTTTTTTTGCCTGTGCTGAAATGGTGGAAGCAAACGAGGAAGAGGCAACGCTTCGTATTGATTTGCTGCCTTGTCGCGGTATTGGTCAGCTTGAGTGCGTTGTTGACAACAAATTAAAAAAGAAAACGAAGATACGATCACAGTCTACCTAGTTTGTTCCCTGCCTACATCTTTACACGCTTTTATCGACACGCACGTTTTGCTTTGCAATCAAGAAGTTTTTTATTATTATCGCTTACAGCGGAGCGCGTCCGGCAGCGTGCCTTTCTGTGTGCGGAGGCATCACTAATACTTTTTTTTCTTTTGCCGGGAGGGACCGTGTCGCTTGGCAACGCCTCTGCCATGGCGGACGGATGCTTCTGCGCGTGCAAGTCGAACCACCTTTTCCTGCTACTCGCTCTCTCTCCCTCTCTCTCTCCGTGCTTTTGTTTTAAACATCTCTCTTACGCCTACATGTGAAAGCTCGATACAATGGGGATTCTTGGTTTGTCGAAGCTGCTGTACGATAAGGCACCGAATGCCATTCGGGAGCAGGAGCTGAAGAACTTCTTTGGCCGCCGCGTGGCCATTGACGCGTCGATGAGCATCTATCAGTTCATCATCGCCATGAAAGGCTTCCAGGACGGTCAAGGCATGGAGCTGACCAATGAGCAGGGCGAGGTGACGTCGCACCTCAACGGTCTCTTCGCGCGCACGCTGCGCATGATCGACGAGGGCATCAAGCCCATTTACGTCTTTGATGGCAAGCCGCCTCAGCTCAAGTCAGAAGAGCTGGAGGCGCGCCGGCTGAAGGCTGCGGAGGCGGAGAAGGAGTTCGAGAAGGCGAAGGACGCCGGCGACGACGAGATGATGGAGAAGATGAGCAAGCGAACGGTGCGTGTGAGCCGCGAGCAGATTGAGGAGTGCAAGAAGCTGCTGCAGCTGATGGGGGTGCCCGTCGTTCAGGCCCCTTCAGAGGCGGAGGCGCAGTGTGCCGAGCTGGTGAAGAGGGGCAAGGCGTGGGGCGTCGGCACCGAGGACATGGATGCCCTGACGTTCGGCTCCACCATCATGCTGCGCCATTTGAACATCAGCGATGCGAAGAAACGCCCCATTGCGGAAATCCACCTCGGCGACGTCCTGGCGACGACGGGTCTCTCGATGGACCAGTTCATCGACCTCTGCATCCTGCTAGGCTGCGACTACGTGCCGAAGGTGCCGGGTATCGGCCCGCAGAAGGCGTGGGAGGGCATCCAGCGCTACGGCAGCATCGAGTCCTTTCTGGAGTCTCTCGACAGCACTAAGCACCCCGTCCCGCCGGACTTCCTGTACAAGGAGGCGCGGGCCTTCTTCCAAAACCCCGATGTGACGCCGGCGGACCAAATCGACATCCAGTTTAGTGAGCCGGACGAGGAGGGCCTCATTCAGTTCCTCGTGAAGGAGAAGCTCTTCAACCCCGAACGCGTCAACAAGGGCATCGCGCGCCTCCGCGCCGCCCTCACCAAGAAGACGCAGGGACGCCTCGACAGCTTCTTCACCATCACCAAGGTCGCCCCTGCCGCGAAGGAGCGCACACCGCTGGCCGGCGCGAAGCGTCAGCGCGACAGCAAGGCCGTCCACGTTTCTGGAACGCTGCAGAAGTCCACCACGGGCCACAAAAAGGCGGTCAAGAAGTGAGGTAAGGCAGTTGCACTACCACTGCCCTGCAAAGACGGGAGCAGCAGCATAGAAGAGCCGCTTTTATTTTGTACTCTGCACCGGCGGGTACACATACACATATACATACATACACAGCTGCGATGGCACAGCGGGTCAACCGATGCTCGGCGTGCACATAGGTACTTTTAATAAAACGATAAACTAAAAAAAGACATAGTGGAAATTGAAGGTACTCCCGAGGCAGGCAAACGTTACTTCAAATGCTTTGATGAAGAGAGTAGGAAGGGGAGCGAGGCCTGAAGAAAGTCTTTCAACTCTCCTTCTCTCTCCCTATCTGTGCAGCGTGCGCTCGTACCGCACGCTGCAATCGCTGCTTCTGTTGACGTCGCCGCTTGGGGAGGATGCGGTCGAACCAAATCCTACACTCCTGATGCCGTGGTGACATGCCTTCTATAAAAAGACACAGGGCTAATAGCTACAGGCAAAGCGATGCTAATCCTCGCCGTTACTTCCCGCTTATAATGTCGCAACGCACACCGTCTTTTCTTCGTCTTTCTCTATCTCTCTCCGACCGGCACCCAAACGTACATCTTTGTGTGGACGCACGCTCTCGACAGCACTCCCCCTCACCAACTCACTCATCCCTTCTCCCTACTTTACCTACGACTATTTAAGACTCACACACACAGACGCGGCAAGATTAATCGACAGACTTCGCGCACGGGAAGAAACCGAGACAACTGCAACGCTACAAGAAAAAAAAGAAAAAGCCTGACTCGCATCGACTCGAAGGCGCGTCTTGTAAGGCGTACCTCTACTCTCTACAGTTCATCAGCACGATGCAGCGCAGCTTTTCCGACGGGGAGCTGATCCCCACCGCCTACACGCAAGTCGATGAGGCGCAGCGGAGGAGGGGGCGGGAGCTGGAGGACCGCCTCGACAGGATTCTCGGCCGTCACCGCGCCGCCGGCAAATCATCAACGCCGCCGCGCACGACGTCCCCACACGCCTCCAGCAATGCTAGCAGGAGTGTGAACAACATCAGCGTGGGCAACAGCGTTAACCAGCCACCCGCCTCCGCGAAGGCGGAGAGCAAGCTGTGGCAGCTGCCGTCGCAGGAGGAGGTGCCTGGTGCGTCGCCGGAGGCCGAAGAGGCGGACACGCCGCAGAAGCGCAGCGTAACGCCGCGCGGAAATGGGGCGGAGGCTGCCGCACAGGAGACCGTGGTGGCTGGCACACCGAGTGACGCGCACGCCGAAAAGTCCGGCCTTGACGCGTCGCCGTCGTCGAATCAGGACGACAACGGAATCTACGGGACCGTGAAGAGCCTCAAGAACCAGCGCGAGATCGACTTTACCGTCAAGTTTGTGGAGAAGCGTCGCAGGAAGGCATCCACCAAGTCTTCCTAGGCAGGTAGGAAGAGCGCCACGGCACGGGACGTCTCTAACGCGCTATGGGCGACTCCCTTATAGGCCGAGTTTTTTTTTCTCTCTCCTCGAAGAGTGTTTGTGAACGCAGCGGGAGTAAGTATGAGAAGGTATCTCGTTAAGGTTTTATTCTTTCTTTATTTTCCAAGCGAGGTAGCTGTGGCAGGGACGCGGCGTGGTGCCACCCATGTGCATACGTGTCAGCGCTCTAAAGTACCTATATATGGTCCCTTTCATTCTTTACAAAAAAAAAATCCGCCACTGCAGAAGGCCGAAATTTGTTTTGTTTTCTTGTTCTGGATAATCAGACACGCACGTGTGGTATCTCGCTGCGCCGTGTTTGTGGTTGGGATGATGGAGGGTCGCGGACAACAAGAGGAAGATACCGTTTTTTTTTCTTTCTTTATTCTTAGCTGTTGTTCATTGCTTTTGTAGAGCGAGCCGCAGTGCGGCGATCCACAGCACTTTCCTGAAACGGCTGCCGCACGCTGAGAAAGACTTTTTTCCTTTTTCCTTTCATTTCACGAATCTGCCGGTTTCTTTTCCTTTCCGCGTACCTGCTTATTCACCTTTTTACGCCTCCCTCGCGTGTTGGTGCGTGCGTAAAGGGAGTGGTGTTGGCCACCAGCAGAAGGACCGGTACAATGAAACAAAAAGGAAGTATCAGCTTCACGTTGGGAGGTGCCTTGGCTTAACACCTATTATCTTTTCTATTGGAAGTAACTCTTCTTTTTCACTATTATTTCTCGCTTTCGTGGAGAGTGTGAGCTGTGCCTTAGTTGAAGACTCGCGTAGAACTCCAAGGCGGCATTGCAACTCAGCGTCACTTTTGGTGCGCGAGCGTTTCGCAGCCCGTGAGGTGTCCTCGCAAGGAAACCCCCCGAGATCAGTCCATTTCACTCCTTTTTTTTTCCTGTTTTGAGCAGAAGCGCCGTGCTGTTGCTCCCACCCCGCGTTACGCAGTAGAACTAATTCGTTTCTCTTCCCGTATTTTTCTGTTCTGCCTTTGAGTTTTCGCAAACGTTCTTTGCAACGCTTTGCTCTGAAAGCTGATGAGCGAAGGTGTCTCACAAGTACCGCTTTTGAGGTGTGCCGTTTTGATAAAGGCCTCTCTATGCCGATAAAGCTGCTCATTCCTTAATTTCTGGACAGCTGTCAATAATGGATCAGGCAGGTGTAAAGGAGAGCCTCGGATCGCATGCTGGCGTCACGTAGCCGTGCTTCTGAGTGACGCATTTCTCTTCACGTCGCTCTGCATCTCTCTCTCTCTCTCTCTCACCCACGTTAACCCAATCGTTGACGGCTCTGCTCAAAAGAGCCACTATTTTTTCTTGGCGTTACAGCTGGCCTTGTTTTTCAATACAGCGAACCCAAAACCTTATATTCTAACTCCACACTAGCGGTGTGCCAATCACCGAGAGCACGAGCAGCGGCACAACTTGACAGGTGGTGCCCACTTTTCTGTTCAAGCTCGTACACCTACACCTATTTTTTGTTTTTTGACATCTCTGCTTAACAATGCCGAGCACCACTCTTGATCGCGAGGCGTCTTCGGTGGCGCGCGACGAGATCGACGAGGACCAGCAGCGGCGCGGTCAGGAACTCGGCGACCGCCTTGAGCGGCTCCTCCAGCAAACGACAGACACCCTCTCTTCGCAGCCACCGCGCAGCCGCACCATTTCCCAAGAGTCTTCCGCAAACTCCGTCAACAACGCGCTGCGCCAACCTCATCCTCCAGGCAAACTTCGCGTACTGGATGTCGACGACGAGCAGCCTTCCGCCTCAGCAGATCGCAACGCCGCACAGTCTGTGAATGAAATGCCTGCGGCTGCTGATGCGGCTGACAACCCTATTTCCTCGACGATTCGACAGGAGAACGATAGGGCTTCCTCCGCAGTCATCGAGTCCGCCGCTGCCAAGCCCGTCAACCCCGACAACTCTGTGATGAGTGGCACCACCAGAAACCACAGGGCACAGCGTGAGATCGACTTCACCGCCAAATTTGTGGAGAAGCGTCGCAAAAACCCGTCCAAAACTGCAGCAGCCGCATCTGAGAAAGAGGCTGCCCTGAAGAAGGCCGAGGAGGAGGCTGCTGCTCGGAAGAAGGCCGAGGAGGCTGCTGCCCTGAAGAAGGCCGAGGAAGAAGCTGCTGCCCTGAAGAAGGCCGAGGAGGCCGCTGCCCTGAAGAAGGCCGAGGAGGAGGCTGCTGCTCGGAAGAAGGCCGAGGAGGAAGCTGCTCGGAAGAAGGCCGAGGAGGAGGCCGCTGCCCTGAAGAAGGCCGAGGAGGCTGCTGCCCTGAAGAAGGCCGAGGAGGCTGCTGCCCTGAAGAAGGCCGAGGAGGAGGCTGCCCTGAAGAAGGCCGAGGAGGAGGCTGCCCTGAAGAAGGCCGAGGAGGAAGCTGCCCTGAAGAAGGCCGAGGAGGAGGCTGCCCTGAAGAAGGCCGAGGAAGAAGCTGCTGCCCTGAAGAAGGCCGAGGAAGAAGCTGCTGCCCTGAAGAAGGCCGAGGAGGAAGCTGCTGCCCTGAAGAAGGCCGAGGAGGAAGCTGCTGCCCTGAAGAAGGCCGAGGAGGAAGCTGCTGCCGTGAAGAAGGCCGAGGAGGAGGCTGCCCTGAAGAAGGCCGAGGAGGAGGCTGCCCTGAAGAAGGCCGAGGAGGAGGCTGCCCTGAAGAAGGCCGAGGAGGAGGCTGCCCTGAAGAAGGCCGAGGAGGAAGCTGCTCGGAAGAAGGCCGAGGAAGAAGCCGCTGCCCTGAAGAAGGCCGAGGAGGAGGCTGCTGCTCGGAAGAAGGCCGAGGAAGAAGCCGCTGCCCTGAAGAAGGCCGAGGAGGAGGCTGCCCTGAAGAAGGCCGAGGAGGAAGCTGCTCGGAAGAAGGCCGAGGAGGAGGCTGCTGCCCTGAAGAAGGCCGAGGAAGAAGCTGCTGCCCTGAAGAAGGCCGAGGAAGAAGCTGCTGCCCTGAAGAAGGCCGAGGAAGAAGCCGCTGCCCTGAAGAAGGCCGAGGAGGCTGCTGCCCTGAAGAAGGCCGAGGAGGCCGCTGCCCTGAAGAAGGCCGAGGAGGAGGCTGCCCTGAAGAAGGCCGAGGAAGAAGCCGCTGCCCTGAAGAAGGCCGAGGAGGAGGCTGCTGCTCGGAAGAAGGCCGAGGAGGAAGCTGCTCGGAAGAAGGCCGAGGAGGAGGCTGCTCGGAAGAAGGCCGAGGAGGAGGCCGCTGCCCTGAAGAAGGCCGAGGAGGCTGCTGCCCTGAAGAAGGCCGAGGAGGCTGCTGCCCTGAAGAAGGCCGAGGAGGCTGCTGCCCTGAAGAAGGCCGAGGAGGAGGCTGCCCTGAAGAAGGCCGAGGAGGAGGCTGCTGCTCGGAAGAAGGCCGAGGAGGCTGCTGCCCTGAAGAAGGCCGAGGAAGAAGCCGCTGCCCTGAAGAAGGCCGAGGAAGAAGCTGCTGCCCTGAAGAAGGCCGAGGAGGAGGCTGCTGCTCGGAAGAAGGCCGAGGAGGCTGCTGCCCTGAAGAAGGCCGAGGAAGAAGCTGCTGCCCTGAAGAAGGCCGAGGAAGAAGCTGCTGCCCTGAAGAAGGCCGAGGAGGAGGCTGCTGCTCGGAAGAAGGCCGAGGAGGAAGCTGCTCGGAAGAAGGCCGAGGAGGAGGCCGCTGCCCTGAAGAAGGCCGAGGAGGCTGCTGCCCTGAAGAAGGCCGAGGAGGAGGCTGCTGCTCGGAAGAAGGCCGAGGAGGAGGCTGCCCTGAAGAAGGCCGAGGAGGAGGCTGCCCTGAAGAAGGCCGAGGAGGAGGCTGCCCTGAAGAAGGCCGAGGAAGAAGCTGCCGCCCGGAAGAAGGCCGAGGAGGAGGCTGCTGCTCGGAAGAAGGCCGAGGAAGAAGCTGCTGCCCTGAAGAAGGCCGAGGAGGAGGCTGCTGCTCGGAAGAAGGCCGAGGAAGAAGCCGCTGCCCTGAAGAAGGCCGAGGAGGCCGCTGCCCTGAAGAAGGCCGAGGAGGAGGCTGCCCTGAAGAAGGCCGAGGAAGAAGCTGCCGCCCGGAAGAAGGCCGAGGAGGAGGCTGCTGCTCGGAAGAAGGCCGAGAAGGAGGCCGCGTCTCGCAGGAAGGCGGAAAAGGAGGAGGCCGCTCGGGAGAAAGCGGAGGCTGCCGCTGCTCGGAAGGAGTCACAGGCAGCGAAGAAGGAGGCTCTCAAGGCGGTGCAAGGAGCAGAGAAGCGCGGGGAGAAGGAGGTGGTGAGCAGCACTCGTCCGCCGCGGCGTCACCGGGCAATCGATTTCACGGCGAAGTTCGTGGAGAAAAACACTGCGCCGCGTGCTGGGCGTCTGCCTCCTGCTCTAAAAGCGTCTGTTGATGTCAAACAGGCGGGTGGTGGTTCGTCGTTGGGAGTTGGATTTGCCGCGGTGCTGGCTATCTTTGTTGTCATCGGTATTTTTATGCGCTAAGGTGCGTGGGAGTGCGGAGATGTTCATTGTTCCGTGGACATGAGGAGTTGTCCGAGGCTGTGGCGCACGTTTTTAAAGACTGCGTTGAACGCTATCCTCATCGCTGCCGCGCCGTGGGGTGGTGTACGTCTGAGCTGAGCGCCGCACCAGTCGCATTGTGGGGCCGCACAGTTGGGTGTGACCACTTTTGTTTTTTTTTTTTTGTCTTTTACCTCCATCGCGAGTCCCTCTTGCTTTGCTTTTTGTCGAGGCATACAACAATGCCCCGTCTCCACTCCTTTTTCTTTCTTCGCCTTTTTTGACCGTCACCTTCCGAATGCACCTTAACTGATTTTAATCCGATTACTCCCCATTGACACTTTCTGCTGCCTCGCGGATGCGTCGTAGATGCTGTCGTCGCTTTTACTCACCTGGACGACTTTTGATTTCTTTGCTCCCTCACTATTCCTTTTTTCTTCTTACTTCTGCCTTCAGTGCCCACGTCTGGTGTGCATCACGCCAGCCCTCGGCCGCTGCGACGCGGGCAGCCGAAAACAACACACACACACACAAAAAAAAAAAGCCCTGCCTGGGGTAAAAGCGACAAGTTCGGTCGTCTTTCCTTCTTTTTATTTTTTATTTCTGATGGCCCGAGCAACACCTGCCCTCTTTTCTCCTTTTTCCTGGCTATGTGACTAATTCACATTGTTTTTCTTTTTCCTTTTATATATATGGACGCGTGACAGCGGGAGAAGACTTGAAAGAAGAAGAGCGTTTGACCTGTCTGGTGCATTGAGTGGAGTGTGAGTGCACAGACTACCCGCTTATGCTTCTTTTCTCTCTTCTTTGCTGGAGAGTCAAAAACTCATGCATTGTCGCTTTGGTCGCCACATGGGCTCAACGAATGTGCAGGAATCGATGGGTGAGCTTCGCCGCTGTTGTGGATCGCCGCCCAAGGAGGAAACGCTGTACTAACCGCAGATGCCAAAACGATTAGCCGTGACTATTGATTCATGTACCACACACTGGTAGACACAGCGAAGTGCCAACGTTCCGAGAGATATACAACTCGTTGCGGTGTCACGCCTGATGCTCGTCCTCCTTCTACTTTTTCGGTGCTTCGTTCTCCTCCTTCTGTGTCTTTGCCGCTCCGCCACACTGATCTTTGTCGATGCAAACCACACCTATGTGCCTCTCTTTTTGTTTCTTTGTTTACTGGGAAACTGAACACAGCTTTTCCCTGCTTAGTAGTGTTTCTTTCTCGGTGATTGCAGCCTGCCGACATGTCGAGTGGTGCCCTAGGACGCGGGTCCTACCGCTCCGTCGTGGCGGGCGTCAACCCGCGCCGCATTCCGACGTACTACTCGTCTTCCTACGAGCTCATTCAGCTCTTTCGCGCCAACCGGGCCGTCACGCGTGGCTTTCTTGTGCGGGATAAGGTGTTTGACAACAAGTTCCCCGCCGGCGTTCTGGCCAATGGGCTCTTCAAGATGGTGCCGAACAAGCGCCAGGGCTACCACACTCGTGAGCTCACCGAGGCGATTCGCCACCGCACGATTTGGATGCAGCGCATTCAGCAGCAGCGCGCCATCAACGCGGCCATTTTAGAGGACGCCCGCTCGTCCCTGACGCCGGAGGCTGTGGAGGCGCGCTTCTCCTACCAAACGCCAGACGCAGCGGCCTACTTCGCGCCGCAGACGTACGCGGCGGCCAATAACTGGCCCAACTACTGGCAGCATCCGACGGAGCGGCACGTTGTGCCGAGGCCGCGGTGGCACCGTGTGCCGGAGCTGGGCGGGATTACGCGTGTGCGGGATGCCGTCGCAACGCCCATCGCAGACTTTTAAAGGGATCGAGGGCGTCTCGGAAGAAAGAGGTGGATTTGGTGGAGGGTTGTTGGTTGTGCCGGCGAGTGCGGCGTCGTTTTGTCACAAAAAAAAAAACCAAACACTAGAAATGAAAAAGCCTTCTCGCTCGCTCTCCTTGGCACGTTCTTTAGGTGCATGGATTATGGCCACGGATAGCGCGCGGTGCTGTGTTGCGCCGGCTAAACGACGTAGAACACCGGTTTTTTTTCTCTTTTTGAAATTGCATGCATACCACGTTGTCTACTGACTCTAGCACCCACGTGGAGATGTGGAAGGGGGCACAGATTATTGCGGTGCCTGTCATAGCTGCCCCACCGTTCTTGTGGTGCCTGATGTCACGCCCAAGCTGCCGAACTACACGCAGGAACAGTTCAGCATCCTCAAGTAGTGGTGCCACGCGCGCCGTCACCGTCAGTGCCTCTCCCAGATTCTTCCTTCTCCTTCCTCGCATTCTGCGTAATAATTGCTGGATCGCCCACACCTTCGGCGCTTCCAGTAGAAGCGGCAGTCGCTGGACCAGTTGAAGGAAACGCCGCCGTCTTCCACCGCTCTTGCGCTTCCTCAGTAGCTCACCGCACATTAACAACAACAACAACAACAACAAAAAAAAAAAAAAAAGCCCTCCAGTGGTCTATCTTGAAAGGGAAGAGGCCGCTTGTCTTGAGCACCGTCTGCGAGAAAAAGCTAGTCTCTTTCTTTGTTTTAGCTTGCTGGGCTGTGAAAGCTGCAGCAAGGCGTCGCAGCCGCATGGACATCCGGATGGACAGCTTCTGGCAGGAGTGCAAGGGACGGGGTGTCATGACCAAGCGGCTGGTAATGTACCGCACGCCTGAATCCGCCTCGCCGTGGGGGCTCCGCGTCGTAGATGCGGTCAAGCACGGCGCTCCCCTCATCAGCGTGCCGTACGACGCGGTGCTGAATGGGCAGACGTTGCGGGGAGATCTGCTGCCGCGTGCCCTCCCCCCGCTGCGGAAGTCGGTGCTCTTTTTGACGCGGCGTGGCCGGGTCGGGACAGTGGCGGCGCACAGTCTGTGGCTGGCTGCTTTTCTTGCCTGCAGCGCGGCGGTCCGTACGGCTGCGAAGGAGAGCTCGCCGACCCCCCGCGACGCCCTTCTCAGCTCCGCTGTTTATCCCCCACTGCCGAACCTCTTTGCGCCGCAACACGCCCCAGCCTGTGCGAGTCTGCGCCATCTCAGCCCACCGGACCTGCAGGAGGCGGCCCATCGTGTGGCGGCCGAGGTGCACCTGACACACTCGCTGCTGCAGCACTACGCCCGGCGTCGCGGCGTCCCACGTGCGCTCTGTCCGAGCACCGAGGCACTGACGCTGGCCTACCGCACTGTCATGCAGCGCGCGGTGCTGCTGCCGTGGAACTGCGAGCCGTCCGCCCCAGGTGACATCGCGGAGCTGATCGCGTCGTCTCCCGAGATTGCCCTCCTTCCATCCCTGGTGCCGATAATCGACATGATACAACCGGCACCGCCATCAGAGGAGGAGGAAAAGAGGAGGGGCGGCAGCAGCAACTGTCTTCTCTTCACCTGTGAGGAGTCGGACTTCGTCTCATCGACGAGCCGGCGTCGCGTCATTGTGGAGACGGCACCGCTGGCCTCTCGCAGAGTCGTGGTCTGCGCTGCTCGGCAGCTGAAGGAAGGGGAGGAGCTGCTGATGGACTTTGAGTAGAGCGCCTATTTGGTGTGTAAATGGGGGAAAAGCTGTGGTGGTTGGTAGGAGGACGGCAAGAATCTGCAGCTCCTTTCTTGCGTTTTTGCTCTTCACGTATGCGGCCTCTCTCCCTGCATGACGGGTGGTCGTTAAGTCTTTGTTCCGCTCTGCACAAAAATAAACATGTGCTCTTTTTTAAAAGGCCACGAAACAAGAGAAGGCGGTGCCAGAGAAATGAAAATATTTTGAGGAGGCTGTCGGACTTGTCAAGGCAGCTTTGCATGTGTGTTTGTGTGGGCTCTTTAACGTCTTGCTCTCCTGCCCACCTTGCGGGAAGGGTGAGGTGGTGCGTATTGTCTCGGCCTGCAGCGCATCTCTGTCCCACCTGAGGGGCTGCTGGTGTGTGGCGCAACGGTGCTTCCTCTCTTTTTGCTTCTCTCTCTCACCAACTCACTTGCGGAACGTGTATTGTCTGTTGCCTCGCTTGGTCTTCCATGCGCCTCACGTGCATGCGACAAACTGCCTCTCCAGTCCACTTAACGTCGCTCGCCCCTCCCACTCCTGTTCTCTTCGCCTCTACTCCGGCAAATTCTACGTCGACTCGTTCGCTCTTTTACTTTGAACGCACTGCCAGCCCCAGCTGCCAGCGCCGCCATCTGTGTCTCCTACGCCTCATATTATTCGCCCTCCCTGTAGCTGTCCTTTTACACGCGACGCTTCCAGAATCTTTTCCTTTTCCTCCCCTGTTGCGTTCGCGTCAGGTGTTTTCGGTACCACTACTCTTATTCTCGTCCTTTGTTAAGCAAACGAGCAGCGCGTCTCTTTGCGGCACGCCCTCACGCATTAACCCTCTTCTTTTCCCGTTGCACATAGACCATTTTTGTTCACGCGTTAAACCACTTACACTCCCTGCCGAACTGCCAGCTACAGCACCTGCGTCGGGTTTCTATTCTTATTGGCCTTCACTCCGCCGCCATCATGAGCAATCCCGACATGTCAGAGCACTCGAGCCTGCGCGTCGTGGCGCACGAGGGCGTCGACTACAAGAGTTGCGACAGCGCCCGCGCCGCCTTCCGTGCTGGCGACATCGATGCGTCGCGCCGCGAGCACATGAAGCCGATGCACAAGGAGAGCCACAACTCGAGCGCCTCTGACTACATCAAGTCGGTTGTCTTTGGCGGGCTAGACGGCATCATGACCACCTTCGCCATCATCGCTGCCGCGGCGGGCAGTAACGGCAACTACGCCACCGTGCTAATCTTCGGCTTCTCGAACGTGATTGCGGATGGCTTCTCGATGGGGTTTGGCGAGTACGTCTCGGGCGAGGCGGAGCGCGAGAACGCCATTGCGGAGCGCCGCCGCGAGGAGTGGGAGGTGGAGAACTCCTTTGACCTCGAGCTGGACGAGATGGTGCAAATTTACATGGCGAAGGGTCTCTCCTTTGACGACGCCAACACAATCGTCGGCATCATCTCCAAGGACCCAAAGATGTTCGTCGACTTCATGATGGTGGAGGAGCTGGGGCTGCTGGTCGACATCGACGACGCAAACGGCCCGCGGAAGCAGGGTGTCGTCATGTTCTTCTCCTTTCTCTTCTTCGGCGCTGTTCCGCTGCTGGCTTACCTGCCTGGCAAGGGTCAGGGCACCGATGGCGTCTTTCTCCTCTCCTGTGCGCTGACGATGATTTCGCTGATCGTGCTGGGCTCTGTGAAGGGCATGCTGGTGGGCCAGAGCATCCTGCGCTCGGCGTGCCTGATGCTGCTGAACGGTACGATCAGCGGCAGCGTGAGCTTTGTGGGCGGTTACCTGATCGAGATGGCGCTCAGCAAGGAGGTGAAGGCGGCGCCGTCGGCCAAGGTGGCCTAGTCGGGCCTCGCGCACCTCCCCGCCATCTCTCTTTCTCTCTCCTTCCTGTACATGTTTGAAGCACTTGGTCTATTTTTTTAAATAATTATTACCTGTGTGCATTGCAAGACCACCGGTTTGCTTTTTCGCGCTCTGCCGTGTCGTGCAGTCCACCGAGCTAAGAGCGCTCCCCCCCTTTTCCGTGTATACGCCACAGGACTTCTATTCCCTATTAAGCAGTGATCTCCACTTATAACAAGCACGTCTATTACATCTTTATACCACTCGTAATGCATATTTATATGGCGGCCCGGTTGCGGAGCCGACCAGCCGAATAACGCCAAGGAAAGAAAAAAGAAAAGCAAAAGGATCACGTGCATGGAAAACCGACCTCTCTCTCTTCTCATTCCGGTTGTTCTCGATGCACGTAAGGTATTTTTTTTGTAGTGGATGGAAGAGGCGAGGGTGTTGTGTGGGGCCGCTGCACCCGCAAAAACGTGTGTTCACCGATTGTATGTCGCACGGCGAAAGCAGCCGCTTTTCTTCGAGATGACCAGCGGCGCGGGCGCTCTCTATTTGGGTACTTTGGGCACTCGCCGACCTTCCAGCAGTCACGTCGTGCGTGTTCAGTGGAGGAACCAATGGACGTCGTATCGGTGGCACACCACCCCGAACGCTGTATCTCACCTTCAGCGCAACTGGTACTCTGTCCGCCTTCTCTCCCTTGCGTTTCTCTCTCGTCTCTACTGCAGCACCCACGTCGCTGCGGCCGCCGCGGTGATTACGCGAAACAGGTGGGGAGGCAGCTGCGAGTGCGCACCCGATACTTTTTGTTGCCCTGCCTGACTCACCTTTTTTTTTTTTCTCTTTCCCCCTTTCTCTCCTCTCTCTCTCTTTCTTGGTGTTCTTCTTGAGGGTCGGGACGAGAAACACGAAAAGTCTTCTTTTTTTCTCTGCGTGTCGTCCGTTGTGTATTGTCGCGTTATAGATGGAGTCCAAGGGCCGCGTTCTCGGCGCCGTGCGGACGCTGTCCGAAGCCGTGTCGTCACAGGTGAAGACGGAGGAGACACGCCTGCTTGTTTTCCAGGTTGTCTCCGGCAAGCTAGAGTCCTTCAGCCTCCACCAACTCGAGCAGGCCCTAAGCTACTTCACGAACCACAATAGCGCGTACACCAACGTTGCCGAGCACGAGTTCCACGTGCTGGCGGAGGAGACGCTTAACAACTCTATCCGATCTGTTCTCGTCTATGACGACTTCTCCGGCTACTTCGGCGATGCAGAAGTCTTCTCCCTCTCCATGGCGTTCCAATACAACCTCTCTGTTGAGGCGCTGACGCTGAGTGGCATCAACATCAGCGACGAATGCGTCTGCTCTCTCTGCGAGGCACTCGTTCGCTCGCGGGTGAACTACATCGACCTCTCTAACACGCCGCTGGAGGACGAGGCGGGCCGCTCCCTCGCCGCCCTCGCCCACGTCAACCCGTACCTGCGCACCGTCATCGTCGACGACACCCTCATCGCCGACGACGTCCTCGACGAGATCGACGTGGCCTGCCAGTTTAACCACAGCAACTGGGAGGGCAACGGCGGGAGGGTGGAGGAGGGCCTCTTCCGCAGCGCCGACCTCGCCCGGTTGAAGCACCGCCTCCAGCAGACGACACGCGCGCAGCACAGGCGAGTGCACTTCTGCGTCGCGCACCTCTTCGGCTGCTGTCCTAATGGCGAGCTGTGCCTCTACTCACACACGCTTGGGAAGGGCGGGCTGGAGGAGGTGGACACGTCCCTGTCGGCGAAAATCTCCGAGCTCTTCGCGAACGGAGGCAACTGGGAGGACCGGCTGCCACCGCGTCCGTCCGACGGCGCCTCCTGGCGAAATCCAGAGGACGACGAGGGGAGAAAGACGCGACTGCGCCGTGCTCGCCTTGAGCGTATCCAGGCAAAAGCGCAGGAGGAGGAGAGGAGGACGACTGCTGCTGCTGCTGGTGCTGGCGGTGGTGGCACCGGCGCCGATCGTACGCGGTGGGCGGCACCGCTGCTCAACGGCCTCGTCGGGATGTGCTGCGGCATGTTGGTGGTGGGCGTCGTTAGCCTCGTCGCCCGCCGCTTCACCCGCAGTGCTGCTGCTGCTGCCGCGTAGCGAGCGGAGATGCCGCGGCGAGTCCGACTTGTTCTGCGGACCCGCCGTCGGCCGCGACCGACAGGCCTTTTCTGCTCTTACACGCGTGTTGCTTGCGTGAGTGTGCGACGCCGCGCGCATTTCGGTGGCGAGCGCCTGGAGCTTCTGGGTTGCATCGCGACATGAAGAATCTTTGTGGAAGAGTCTTCGTTTCTGCAAGCCAAATTACCGCTACGCGCTGCGCATTTCGCCTAGCTCTGTTTACAGCAGCACGCCCCAAAACACTCCACACACACCGGCGGCGAAGGACGCGGGGTCCTGGCAAGTGCGTGGCGGGGCAAAGAAGCGAACCCCCTCAACTCCAATGCACAAACACATTAACACTCTCACAGACATAGAAAGCGATGGAAACAAAGCACTTTATTTATTGGCGTCGTCGTGTCAACTCAGTGCATCATCACTGCGTGACAATTGTCTACGGCGCGTGCGCGCGCACCACCTTTTATGACGTGAAGAGAGCAAGTCGTACGGATGGAGTCCCTCCAAGGCGTCTCTCTGCGTCGCTGGTTGCCTCTTTACTACTCTGTTTGCCGGGCGGCAGCATTTGGGTGCCGCCAGAGACGCTCTCTTAGATCGCCAACTGCGGAAGAGAACGGCGTTGCGCACCGTGGCGAGCTGTCGAATGCCGCAGTTGGCGATCTCGCTGCTTTCCCCTTTCATTTTCTTCTCTCTTTCGTATGCTCTCCGTCTTTTTTTTTATATATTGATCACCATTGCCTCACACCTGTAGTGGTGCACTCCGGCTTTTCCTTCTGTCCGTTACCGCCAAAGAAAAAAAACACTATTTTACCTGTTGCGCGACTTGGCCTTCTCTCTCTCTCGCTGTTTTACTGCCTTTTTACTGTTATACACTGCAGCAGCAAGGCGAGCCACACAGTCCGACCGCGTAGCTCAACTCATATCTCGTCTTCTTTTTGTTCTCTCTTCTTTTACCAGGAGAAAGAAAGATAGATATTACCGCTCAGCCTCCCTCGGCGCACTTCGCAGCAGAACACCACCCTATCGCGTGTGTGTGTGTGTGTGCTTCTGTTACAACTGCTGCCACGCGCTCTTTTTTCCCTTTCGACTCGTGAAGGATAGTCATCATGGCGGGCACCGGCAGCGGACACGACCAGTCGACGGACGTCTTCTCGGCTGAGGGCCGCGTCTTCCAGGTGGAGTACGCCGGCAAGGCGGTGGACAACAGCAGCACGGCGGTGGCGGCGTGCTGCAAGGACGGTGTGGTGTTGGCCATCGAGAAGATTCATTCGAGCCGCATGCTGGAGAACGGCTCCAACAACCGCATCCACGCCATCGACCGCCAGGCCGGGGTTTGCATCTGCGGTCTCCTGCCGGACGGCCGCGCCATCGTCTCGCGTGCGCGTTTGGAGGCGGAAAACAGCCGCGACATTTTTGCGACGCCGATCCGCGGCTCGGTGCTCGCCAACCGCATCGGTGAGTTCATGCACGTCTACACAACGCACTACGCCTACCGCCCCTTCGGGTGCTCGGCGATCATCGCCTCGTACGCTGACGACGGGCCGCAGCTGTACGTGAGCGATCCGAGCGGCACGGTGGCGGGCTACTACGGCATTGCCCTCGGCAAGGCGAAGACGGTGGCCAAGAGCGAGCTGGAGAAGCTGGACTTTGCCAATCTCAGCTGCGAGGAGGCGGTGCCGAAGCTGGCCAACATCCTGCATGACGTCCATGACAAGCAGAAGGACAAGCTGTACGAGGTGGAGGTGGCGTGGGTGTGCGACAAGTCAGACCGCAAGTTTGTGCACGTGCCCGCCGAACTTATTCCCCCACCGCCGTCGAGCTAAGCGCGGCGGATGTCGACTATTGCTCTTTTTTATTATTATTTGAGTGCCCCTTATTGATTTGTTTTTTGTCCTGGTCGTACTTCGGGAGCTTAGTGTTTGTGTATATGCGTGTGTGAGAGATCGGGCCAACAGAGTGGCCACGACGCGGAGGAACATGTGTGCGGTGCGCAAATTGTTCTTTCTGGTATTTCTTTTCTTTGTTTACTGTTATGAATGCCATGTGCGCTACCAGACAGGTGAAAAATGTTCCCCAAAAGCCTTCTTCGCAGCTCGACGATGTTTTTGGTTCCCGCACGCGTGCAGAGCGGCTTCTGTTTTCTCTTTGACAAAAAGACCAAAAAAATGTGCAGAAAGAGGGGAAAAAAGAAAAGAGGGTGACATGAGCCACCAGCACTCCAGGCCGTGATGCATGTGGGGTCTCGAGGAATGAGGTGGAGCAGCAGCCCCGCTTGCCCGGGATGTTGTGTGTCTCTTCCACAGCAGAATGGGGCTTTCCACCATAATATTGGTGTTTCTGCAACCCAAACGCACTTTTTGAGTGACACGCACACATGGCCGGCGTGTCATTGTGTTCTCTGTGCGGATGCTGCGCTCAAATTAGCAAATGTGTCACCGGTAAGGAGAGAAGTAGGCGATGCCGCGCTGGGCAGGCTGGCAGGCGCATGCATCGGGCGGGTGTGCTCGTGCGGGGTGGTGGCCGCGGCGATGAACGGCAGCTGTGTGCTCCACTCTTCTCGGACACAAAGCGATGGCAGCCATCAAGTTGTCGAACTCATTGGGCAATTCTCTTTTCTCACTTCTCTCCTCCACTCTGTTAAACTCTTTTATAATCTCCGGCTCTCAGTGTCACTTTGGACGTACAGAGCGACGCGGGCTTCAAGCTTCACCGAACTGTCAACGCAGGCACACACAGGCAGGTTGGTCAGACAGAGGAAGCACACATGCTCCGCTGCAGTGGCCTGCGCTGCGGGGTGCACAGGGTCGGCTACACCCACCCCCACCAGCTCCCTGTGCCGTGCGCGCAGCGCTGGGATCTCCGTCTGGCACGCGCACGCATCTTCCAGGAGTACGTGGAGGAAAAGGCGCCAGGGGCGTGGCAGCTGGAGGATGAGCGGCACATGTCGCCCGAGTTCAACACCTTCACCGGCTACCCGATGCGCAACATGCGGCCCGGCTACGGACAGAACCTGCCCGACTTCATCATGAAGAAGAGGCTGCCGAACAACACACACTACGAGCTCTTTGCGCGTCGCGACATCCCCAACGAGGAGAATGCCATGTACGGGAAGCTGCTGTACGACATGACGGTTCACGGCACATCTCTGCCCTCCACCTACCGCATGCACAAGGACATCAACAAGGCTCAGCGCAACGACCGCAAGTTGTCGGGCAACCGCTTCAAGGTTCTGAACTCCGGCGGAGCAAAGAACCCGCCGTCCGGCTTTGAGCCGATTCCCGATGCCGCCGAGGAGGAGGACGACTAGTGATGCGGTGCTCTGCCGTGCGCTTTGTCATACCGAAGTGCTGGAAGCTTAGGTGTCTCTTGGTGCTCTCATCATTTAAAAAGAGAAAAGCACAGCGCATCTGTCTGAGAGTGCAGAGCTGCTGCTGCTTGCCCTCGCCGCAGGTCGTGTCGCCATCCGCATTTGCTGGTGCTCTTCGCTGGCTTATGGCGGCCGTTGTGCATCTGTGCCGCCGCGGCGCAGCGTGGCTTTCCTGCCAGTAGTGCTGTAGTGGTCCGTGCACGCGTGTGTTGAGTCTGGCTGCGATTCGTGTCTTGTTTTTGTTGTTGTTATGTGGTTGACGTTGGCGGCTCTTGAGTGCCTTTGCTTTATTGATGGTGGGTCGAAGGGGACTGCGGTTCTTCGCTGCGATCCGGCCTTTCTCTCTCACACACACAGAGAAAAGAAAACGCCACAGATGCGCATGGAAGGAAAGCTTAGGTGTGGATCGGGCTGAAGAGGGTGAATCAGAGGAAGTCCAAGCTCTCTCTTTCCTCTCCACACTGCATCACCATAGGTTATTGTCCACCGCTGACGATGCTACCATCTTGCTTCTACAAAAAAAAAGAGTAATTTTGATCTCCTCTGTTGTTCTTCTTGTGTGCCTCACTGCAATAGAGAAGGTGGATATGGAGCTGCTCGGCGGCACCACCACGAACCTCGGCGGGAGCTAATGGGCTGGGCAGTCGCGTACCTGTCAAGAGTTACTGCAGGTGCTGACAAAACTCAGATTTATCTTCTTCTTCCCATTTACGCAATTGTCGCACCTTTTATTTTCTCTTTTACCTTTTCTTCTCCCACCGGTGACGGAGACACACGTGCCTGCGCGCCAAAAGAGCGACGCGTACACACCCCCTTTTCTATTTTCCTTCTTTCCCTTCCGCCTGTCGGCGTGCCAGACCGCGCGTGCAGCAATGCTGGACCAGTGGGTGTCAGAGTTGGAGTCGGAGGACCACCGCTCGCGGCGCGACATGACGGAGAAGTCCATCACCCGCCACATCAAAGCCGAGACGGAGCGCCAGGTGACGTCGTCCACCACCCCCGGCGCCGTCTTCGTGTCGGACTGCGTCGCCATCATGGCAGCCTCGATAGCGCAGCCGTCGTACCTGTGCTGCGGGCTCAGCAACGGCAGCGTCTGTCTGCTGAACACCGCCAACCTTTCCAAGATTTACCTCTTCGAGGCCGACCGCGACTCCCGCGCCGCGCTGCGCGACAGTGAGCGCAAGGGCCCGTCGATGCAGGGCAGCGGGCCCGGCTCCCCTCCGCAGCTCGTATCGGTGGCGGCGCACGTGGTGGCTGCGAGTGTCGGCAGCACATCGGCGCAGCTGCTGCTGTGCATGACGCTTGACGGCGTCGTCTGCGTCTGCCCGATGGACATGTCGACGGTGGTGGAGCGCAAGAAGGTGTCTCGCAGTGACTTGGCCAAGGTGAAGCCCTTTCCCTCGACGCGATCATCTGCTGTAGTGTATTCGTGCGTGCAGTTCAGCCCGACCGGCCGCAGCATTGCGGCTGTGCTGGGGACGGCGGAGGACGGAGCAACCACTGCGCCGTCCAGCAGCACGCGGTTCTCCGTGGCGGTGCTGTCGACCACCGACGCTGCTGTCTCGCTGCAGAGCCGCTACGCGTGTGAGAAGGAGTGGCACCTCCTTGTTCCTCCACGAACCCTGCCGCTGACGGAGGCGACAACCGTGGAGCTCTGCTGGTGTGGGTGGTGGTCGGCCGACCTGCTGGCCTGTGTGTGGTCGAACAGCTCTCTGCAGCTCTACCACGCTGCCGACATGACGCTGGTGGGCGAGACGCGCCTTCTGCGCCACTGCGCTGCCGACGCCGTCACGAAGGCGACGCTCAGCCAGCCCAGCACCGCGTCCGACGCAGCAGATGGCGCGACGACCAACATCGTGGCGCTCGTGCTCGAGCACAACGTCGCTGCCACCTTTTACGTTACGGCTAAGAGGGCCGCAGCACGCGACGCGCCAGACCTAAAGCGGCCGCGCGCGGAGGCCACCGTGTCGCTCTCCGCCACGCCGACCTTCCAGACGTACTGCACGGAGGAGATACCTGTGCGGGAGGTGCACCTCATTCGTGCCTTTGCGTGGACACTCGTGCTGCTGCTCGAGAGCGGGGCGGTGCTCTTCGTCGACGTGGAGACGATGAGGCTGTCGGTGCACCGCGCCGTGAACCGGCTGCGCGCACCAGACGCGGACCGCTACCGCCAGCGGCCCTCTCTCGCCCTGCCGCGCCACTTTTTCTGCGTGGTGAACGGCAAGCCCTTCACGGCAGCAATCGTCGAGCACAACACTGCTGTGCTACTGAGAGCCCAGTAGGGTGCGCTGCCGCCTTCCGCACCGGTCATGCGCTGCGCTTCACCTGGTCGCGATGGTAGGGTGACGTCCCGACGAGTATTTGCTGCGCTGCGGCGTTCTTCCTTTTTTTTTTTTGGGGGTTGTTGTTGCGAAGGTGTTGTTGGTGCTGTTGTGGGTTTTGTTTGACACGGCGGGCCTTTGAGTGGTGTCGAGTGTCGCTGCGTGCTGGCAGCAGCATCCGCTAGACTTGCGGCCTCGATGGAAACGAGATACGAAATAAATTAAAGAAAAAGGAAGTCTGGCAGGACTAGGAGCGAGAGGTAAGCGCGAGGTGCGACGGCCGCAGGTGGTGAGGGCCGCCCGTCGCTGGCACCTCTTCTGTTCGGTCTGCCCCACCAAGCTGTTCAACGCGTTGCTATTTGCTGTACACACGTCGTGCAGCATCCTGCAAGGTGAGGCGGAGGAGTGCGCTTTTTGCTGATGTTGAGCAGCTTCTCTAATTTTGGTCTCCACTCTCGCCCCCTTTTACCCATCGCTTTTCCTTTTGTGTGTGTTCGACGATTTCTGCCACGACGTGTTTGCGACGTACACCACTCGCTTCCTCTCTTTGCACGCATCCGCGCACGGCGCTGACATCTCATCAGAGCGCCTCTGATCACGGTACAGCAGCCTCCTCGAGTTGGCTGCGTGACCTTCTGCTTGTCTCCAACCGTGGTGCAAGTACAGCACACCTCTCACATCTCTGCTCGTGCCACAAAACAAAGGCAGGGGAGGAACCAACACAGGCGCATCACCCCTAAAAAAACAACAGAGACTACAACAACATAGGTATCAAGAGATGCACACCTCTCCGAGGCTGGCCGCACGGCTGGTGCGCAGCTCACCACTCCTCTGCCGGACGTTTGCACGCGCACACGTGCCCAAACCGGCTGCTTTCAGCGCTCCGCTCTGCGTGCCGCGGCGCAGTTTTGCGAAGGTGTCCACGATTCACGGCAGGATCGACGCCCCTCCTGGCGGCTTCGTGACGGACGATGTGAAGATCGACATGAACGCCAGTTTTGGCGGCGCCTTCGCGCGTGGGGTCTTCGCGGTCCGCGAGATCGGCTACGGACGTGAGCTGATGAATCTGCCGGCGTACTGCATGTACATCTCCGAGAACGAGACGCAGTCGCTGCGGGAGCAGGTGCTGATACTGACCAAAGAAATCTTTAGCAAGGTGGTGTGCGGGTCTGCCGAGGATCAGGAGTACGTGAAGCACCGCATTCTCTCCCTCATGTCCGGCGGCTTCTCGTACTTTACGCGCGAGCGGGACGTCTTCGACTTTGCCGAGGAGGTGCGGGCACCCGGGTCGGACGGCGCGATCCGCAACGGCTCGAACTGCTTGATGAGCGGGCAGTTCTCCTCCTACGACCTGCAGAAGCTGCCCCTCATTGTCGAGTTCAACCGCTTTGAGGTCGACTACCGCGGCCGTCGCGGCATCTGCCTCTTCCCGGAGGCCTCCTACCTCAACCACAGCTGCGAGCCGAACGTTGAGCTGGCCATCACGTACAACAGTGCCAAGAACAATTTCTTCCTCAGCGCGCGTGCTGTGCGGCCTATTCGCGAGGGCGAGGAGCTGTTCATCAACTACATGCCAGGCAACAATCTTCCCCTCTCGCGGCTTGCTCTCGCGATGAAGAAGCGCTGGGGCTTCGAGTGCTCCTGCGTGCGGTGCAAGAGCCGCGCGGTTGGCGCGGTCACTGTTGTGTTTGTGGTGCTGCTGGTGCCCATCATTGTGTACATCCGCCGCTTCATTGTGGATCGCACGAAGGAGAAGCACCGCAGCCTGTAGGCGCAACGGTGCTGCAAATTTTCTCTCTTGTTGTGTTCTTGGCGGCGATGGTGAGTGTTGGCTGCAGCACCACCTTTTTTTTTTTTCTTGACTCTTCTTCACTCAGACTTTTCTTTGGTGTGTACGTGTGATGGGATGCCCTTACAAACTTCAACGCAAACACAACAACATAAAAAAAAAGCGGCAAGCTCGCGCCGCCGTACAATAATAACAAAAAGGAAAAGAAGCGCCACTAAACTCTAGTACGAGCGTGTCGAGAAGCAGCTGTGCTGAAGAGCGGCGGTTGTCTCACTGTGCTCTCTCACTCCCTCTTGTTGACTCCATCCGGGAAATAAGCGCTGACGGTGCGCGCGCATCCACCACTACATGTGCAGTGCCGTGCAAGCCGCTTGGCGGCAGAAACAACAACGGCAACACCCAAAGGTGATATGGCAAGTGTGTAATGGCTGCTGACGCCGCAAAGGACCGTGCTTGCTTTTCAAGAGCGGTGTGTGTGTTAAACTATGTCTTTCATAGCGTACATCGTGCGCATGCGTTTCATGCGTGCTCTCCGCCATCTTTACTCTTTCTCTCTGCCTCTGCCTCGCCTCTACCTCTGTGAAGTGTGTTTAATCAACCAAATAGAAAGTAAAAAGACAAGCGGTTTTTTTTTTTTACCACTCGCTGTATAGGCTAAGAGCGTGAGGGGTGGATCACACGTTGAAGCGAGCAGGCGAGGCCGTTGTTGAACGTCAGGTGCACGCTGTTTAGGGTGCCTTCTCCAACGAGGCTCGTTTTGCCGCCTGATCTGGCGTTGGGACAAGTGGGTGTGGAAGGCCAACGTACGACGTGTGCATCGAAGGAGCGGGTGAGCAGGCGAGGGACGAAGCAAAAGCAGCTGTGCTGTATTGTTTTTAACTTTTGAACTTGTTATCTCACCGTGGCATCCTGAAAGGCTGAGAAAGAGAGAGAGAGAGGAGCGCATATACAAGAAAAGTCGTTTCTTCTTCTCGGCTTGTCTCGGGGCGAAGAGAAAGTGAGAAAAAAAAATTTAGTCGAGCTGCGCATTCTACATAATTCCTTTTGTAAATTGTCCCCTCCCAACACTATTTGTCTGTCTTTGGTTTGCGTAATTCCACACTTATTTGTAACGTCGCTCGAACTCTTCTTGCAGCGGACAATCTTTTTTTTTTTCACTTTCTTCCGTTCTTGGTGCGCGTCTTCGAACATTTTACGCACCTTTTCTGCTGTTCGCCGCGCCTGCGGTGTTCACGTACTTTGCCCCTTCTCGACACTGTCTGAGATACTTCACCATTTGTTTCCAAGCCTCTTTTTCTGTTTTTTTTCTAGTCCAAGATGTGGAACATGGCGTCGAGTCCTGTTTCCTCTGTCAACGGCTCCCGGCCACCGACAGGAGGCGCGAACAACTACGTTTTCATGACCACCGGGTCCTCGCAGGCGATGATGGCGCTGCACGCGGGCGGCGTGGCGAACAGCGTGATCCCTGGTGTCGTTCCCCCGCACGACCGCACGCAGGAAGTGTGCAAGTACTTCGTGAACGGCGGGTGTCTGCGCGGAGCCAACTGCCCTTACCTGCACGAGTTGCCCGACGAGCGCCACCTCGACGTCAATGGGTTGGGCTTCATCCTGAACCCAAACGTCCATAATGCACAAAAGACAGTACCCACTCCGCAGTCGCAGGTGACGATGAGCGCCCCTAGCCAGCCCCCAAAGAACACGAGCTCGCCCCTCTCCCTCACACTGAACGGCGCCGCGGCACAGAGTAGGCCCTACATGCCGCCGAAAGTAGCCAAGCACCATCCCCCGTCCCTCGGCGGCTCCAGCCCGGCCTCTCCGCAGACCGCGCCAGCCGGGAAGCTCCCGCCGCCACCCAGGTATAATCCCCCGGAGCCGTATCTAGAACTCAACCTGCCTCCGGCACTAGTATTCTCTCTTAAAGCGCCGGTGAAGGACACGGCGGCTCTGCTCGCCAGCGCGATGCTTCTCAATTGAGGTGCGTGTGACTCTCCCTCTCTGTTGGCGCTCCTTCTATTTCCCACTCTCGCTAGTGACTGCGGCACGGCGTGCTGCCTCGCTGGCGGGAGAGAGAGACGAGCACGCAGGAGGTGTTAAGAAGACTTTTATGGATGTGGCGGATGACTCCGCATTGCCTTCTTGCGCCTTCCCCGCGAGAGCCTCCTCGCTCTGGGTGGTCATAGTATCTTGTGTGGGTGGGCTTTGTTTCTATTTGATTTTAGTCTACGACTTTGCCTCGTGTGTCTGTTTTGTGGTGATAGCTTTGTGTATGTGTGTGTTCATGTGTGTGCATGTAGCACGAGCGAAATCAGATAATCATGTTGGAAAGCTGTTGGGCTACTTTTTCTTTACTTTGGCGGGCGGCTCACGGAATGAGGTGGTTGAAGAACACAAGCATCTTGTGGGATGTGCACTATCTCGTGTTTAGGTGTTTCTTTTTGTAGTCTGTTCTCCTTTTTGTTCGAGGAGGCAACTGGTACCAGCCACGCGTCTCAGGCTTTTTGGAATGTCTCTCTGTGGTAAGAGGGGAAGCAGGATTGGCGTTGTACTTTGTGTCTTTCTGATGTTGATTGTGGGCCGGTGCACGATGTGTGCTGTTGTCGTCTCTTCTTCTGATCTTTATGTGTGTGATGTTTTCCGTCTCTTAATTAAATCAGCGGCCACGCCTCGATCTTGTTTTTTTTTCCGCCTTTTGTTAAGTTGTAGAGAGTGCCGCTTAAATGTTCTTTACAATCTTCGAAAATGTTTTGTGACTCTTCTTTTATTGTTTCTTGTTACCTTTCCAGATTTTTTGTTCTCCATTTTTGTTTTCCCTTCGTCGCTTACCTTATTGAACACCCGCAACAAAGATGGGCTTGCAACTCTCACAAGTTGAGAAATGGCGCTATGAAATTAGGAGGCCGGGTGCGCTTCTTCCCAGTCGCGCCACGACACCGTCCGGTATACACACCCGCACACGCAGGCACTTCCACGTAAAGGGGCCGAGCAGCCGGCGCCAGGCACCCAGCCTCTTTTCTAAAGGAGGCTATGTGGGCTGGGAAGCTGTTTTATGTGCTGCCTTCTTGTGTGCCCGACACCGACCCACTGCGGGTTCGCTGCCGAAATGCGACGACGTCACTTTTTTTTTTCTTTCGCCAATCTGGTCTTTGCTCGGCCGCCGCACTTTTTCAGCTTCGTTTACCGCACCACTCATTCTCCTTCCTTCTCTCTCTCTCTCCATCTATCTGCCTCTTATCGTTGCTCTGCGTCCTCCACCGTGTTTGTCCTTCTGGCGTTGTTTTGAGAAAAAGAAAATAGTCAAAGCCGCACGTATCTGTTCAGCGTTGCCGGCTCACTGTCAAGAAGTGGGACTGGTGTGTTTCTGACAGCCGTTCAGATTAGGCGCCACCCATGGAAGACGTGGACGAGGTGCAACCGCTGGTCTCCGTCCCGCCTCCGGACATGCGCAGCGAGCTGGCCGGGCACGTGTTGTGGAGCGCGATGGCCCCTCATGGGCGGCGCGGTTCGGTGGACAACGTCGATGCAGCGCTGCGCCGGAGCCGCCGCGATGTGCTGCGGACGGTGGCGGCGCTGCGCGCGAGTGACGAGGAGTTGCGAGGTGCGAAGCCGCCACGCGCGCCGCAGACGGCGTCACTGGAGCGCCACATCGGCCGCTGCGGCTCCCGCAAGGCCCTTTACCCCCGCCACACCACAGCCCTCTTCAAGACGATGGACGACCTCGTCGACCATCACCCCTCGTCTCCGCCGGCACCCACGCAGATGGGTGGTGCGGTGCGGTGCCAGACGTCGCCCTCCAGCACGACCGAGGCCGCAGCGGCGGGGGACACCTGCGTTGTGTGGCGCGACCCGCGCGGCGCCGTCGCTGACAAGCACCGAGCAGCAGTGGAGGTGGTGCGGCCGCAGATCCCGCCGGGAATAGCGCGGTCCTTGCACGACCACACGCGCCACCTCGGCGCCGTCAAGCCCTACGGTCTCTCACGCCGTGCGCGACGCGGTGGTGAGCGGTTCGTGGCGCCGCCGGTCGTGGGCATCCACGAGCACTTCGTCGACCGCATGCAGTGCTGCCGGCCCTCGAAAGGGCTCTATGTCTACTACGATTCGTAACCGCCACTTGTGGTGAGACGCGCTCCTGAGTGTTTCCCTTGACTAGCACTCAAGCAAGCCGAAGTGTTCGAAGCAAGTCTTGATCCAAATGAAAAAAAAAATGTGTACTATGTAAATTAGGAAGCGGGTGTGAATTACCCGTCATTTTTTTCAGCTTTCATTCTAAACGGTCCTGCCGGACGCGGTGTTTGTGAGAGAGGCTGTTGGCAAATTCAGGGACTGCGTAGTTGACGTCTTGCAGTCCAAAAAATGGGCTGCTTTTTTTTTCTTTTCAAACTGTTCATGCGGTATAGGAGTATTCGTGGGCTCGCAGAAGGAGAGTGCGTGGAGGTGATGTGTCGGAGGCGAGCAGAAGATCTAGATGGGTCTGACCTCTGCTGCCTTCTCTTGTGTTCTCAGTTCTCTTTTTTCTTCTTTTCCTTCTGCTCTTTCTCTCTTTTTGTACCTTACCGTGGGACGTCTACGCCCCACCAGCAAAAAAAAAAATGAAGACCTTAAAAGAAGGTTGGATGGACGAAAGCTTCGCGTGCGGGCGTCGGAACTGAGCGTGACGCTTTCTCCTCTCTCTCCGAAGATTCGCTGTCTGCGAAGTGGCGCAACCGTCAAATGAAAGGGAGGATGTGCGCCTGTGTGTTTTTGTGTGTCGGGGTGCGACGAGCTGACAGGTTTGTCTTCCTCTGACGTGCTACTCTGCCGGTTTGTGTGAACTTGGCGGTGTGGGCAGCACCTTTGTGTCCGCGTTGACACAAAACCATCGCACGCTCCGCCGCGACGCCGGCTGTTTTTTTTTTTTTAAGTGTTGAGAGTCGCTGGCTCCCGGCCGACGCACTGCAGCGGACACTTCCGCTTTTTCTCCTCGGCGCCGTTGGGCTCTTCACCTTCATGACGTCTCTTAGGCGATCTTTCCCTTTTTCTAACTGTACTCCAACTCTTCTCCTTTTCTTCTTCTCGGTGACCTGTCGCACACCCACACTCACGCCACAAACACTCGTGTCCCTCGTTGCTCACCTCTGCGCAGTAAGTTAGTAATTTAACACGCTCTCACCGTAATCTTCCTTCACCATGCAGCCGGCTTACTTCGGTGCCCAGCAGCCCATGCTCCCCCCTGGCTGGCAGCTGTCCTACACGGCTGACGGCAAGCCCTACTACATCGACCACAACACCAAGACGACCCACTGGACGATTCCGCCGACCGCGTACGAGCCGTACTACAGCAACGGCCGCGGCCGCGGTGGCGCGGGCTACCGTGGCGGGCGCCAGGGCATTGATAGGACTAAGATGAAGTCCAAGATGTGCATCTACTGGGAGAAGAACGGCAACTGCGCGTGGGGTGACCGCTGCGCCTTCGCGCACGGCGCGGAGGAGCTCCGCAACCCCCCGGCGCAGGCCCAGGGCGATGCCCCTGCTACTGCTTAATGGGCGCACCAACTACCTAAGAAAAAACGAGAGAAAATAAGATGGCGCAGTCAGAGATAGAAAAACACCGGGAAAAGAACGAAAATATTTGTACGTCGACAAAGGAGGAGAAGACGTTGCGGCGCGTGCGTCTTCGCTGCCCCTCACTTTTTGTCTGGTCCCTCTCCCATATTCAGTCTTCAGAAAAAAAGAAGTGAAGAGGTGAAAGAAATCTTTTTTTCTCTTGTAAGCAAATCGAGGAATAATTTAACCTTCGTAAGGAAAAAAAGAAGAAAAATACAAAATACCTAAGTAAAACTCTACGAGGCGTTTTTATCTCTGTTATAAAGCTAACATAGTAGCGTACGTGCAAGAACGTATGTCTAGTATGCGCAATTCTTTTATAACTATTTATTAGCGCTCTTTTCTATTTACGCACGGAGAAAAAAAAAAGACAAGCAAGCAAACTCACACGGTCAACGTTGTTTACTCGTGGCTTCGTATGCCGCGGACTCGTATTGTTAAGTAGGACTATGAAGTGCCTTTGTTTCTTAGCTAAGATAGCCACGACGCACAGGTGCGCGCAAAGTTGCTGCAGGGAGGCAGAGAGTGAGTGAGAGGAGGAGGCGTGGCTGAGGCCATCCTGAGGGCTACGCTACAAAGCGTGTTGCAGGGCAGAAAGTCGCGCCACCGCCACAGTCCAGCGGAGCGCTGAAGGTCGCGGTGCGTTGAATATCCCTCCCCGCAGATCAGTGCAATGAAGGAGAGAGCCGAAATGCTCGTTTCTTCTCTTCTCCCAACAGCTCTAACAGCTTCTCCCGTTTTGGCTCTCGGTGTGTCCTCCAAGAAGACACCGTGCCGACGGCATTCTGTTCATCTCCCTCTCTCTTGCACATTGACACGCATTGGGGCACCATTCGCTGCTCAGATGCCGTTGGCGTCCCGGTTGCTTTTATGTGGCCACACTTCACCCTCCGTCTTCCCCTACTCCACACCATCACCATACTTCTGCCTTGTTTGTCTCCCCTTTCCCCCTCTAAAAAAATATTAATAACCAACCTGCTGCGCCACGTCGTTACAAACCTCACTGTCAATGTGAACCGCCACACGCGCACACGCCCACAGAGTGTACCGAATCTTTTCTTCGATAACAGTCCACCTCAACTTCCCCTCCCCGCCTCATTTTTTTTTGTAAATACTTCTCACCGAGACACATTCTCGTGTCGCGGCCTCACGTGGTCTTGCTTGCTGTGAGTGCCGTTTTGATTAGATATTTCTATTCCGTTTATTCGCCGAATTATAGTGTCCTTTGTTGGTGTTCTGTGTCCGTAGTGGTGGGAGCTCAGCAACGTGGCTGACCTGCTTCTCCTCGCCGCCCTGCTCTGCTATTTTCTTTCCAATCGCTTTCCTTGTGCTTTCCGGTTTCACGACGCCGTCAACCGGTGCGGCAGAGTCTACTCTTGGCCAGGCGTGACCCCTCTTTGCTTCGCGGTGAGACCTTACTAGTAGGAGAACAAGGCGAGCGTGTTTGCCCACGTCTCAGCACGCGTCAGGTGCGCGTACCGCCACCGTTCCCGATGACGCGCGTCGTCCGTCTTTTTGCCACTGCGGTGGCGCTGCTGTTCGTCTGCGCTGCGCACGGCGCTGTAGTCGCTGCCGCTGCGACCTCGTCCTTTCTCTCGACGCCGACGCTGGCCCTGTACGACATCAACCGCAGCGCCATCCTGTCGACGACGGAGCGCAACGTCCCCTTCTCTTTTGGCTGGCGCAGCCTCTTCTCCTCGCGCTACGATCCCGACGTGGCCGTCTCGGTGACCACCCTCGCCTTCGCCACGGAGTCGTACCGGTCAGACAACACCACCTTTGAGTTCCTCACGGTTCCGTACTGTGTGGGGACACCCGCTGAGGCCGCCGCGTGCGACCTGGACAACCACATTGTGTACCTCCTCGTCCGCTTCCGCCGCCACCAGGAGTACAACTTCCAGGCGACCGTCTGGCAGGACGCCGCTCCCACCGGCAAGACGGTGAAGGCGCTGAGCGAGTTCAAGGCGCGGCTCAACCGCAGTGACGTCACCTACCCGCTCGGGACGCGGGCGATGCGGATGGAGGACACCGCGATGTGCTCCGACATCACCGACGAGTGCTACCTCGCCTCTGTTGCCACCTACACCCGCAGCTACAAGGAGGTGGACCCCGCCGACTACACGGCGCGCTTTCTGTTTCGCCTGGGAGAGAAGTACTCGCTGAACAGCCCGTGGCGGGTGCGGCTGCAGCACAGCCTTCCGCACGACGCCGAGGCGGAGGTGGAGGTGGTGATGGTGCTGAATCGCCTTCCCTCCTTCAACCCCCTCGACTCACGGTGGTGGCTCGAGCGCGTTGGCGGCCGCTTTGCGCTGCTCCTGGTGAGCGTCGTCGCCACCTTCGGCTTCCTCGTGTGCGTGCGTGAGGTAGCGGCGGTGCTGGCGCGGCGTCGCAGCGGCGGTCCGGCGGCGTCTCCCTCCCCCCTCTACGACGGCGACGACGACGAGGGGCAGTTTCTCTTTTTGCAGCGCGTCGCCACTGTGGCAGCCGACGGCGTGCGTGCGTGCGCGAAGAGGGCTGCGGAGAAGGTGCACGGGCTCGGCGGCCGCCTGTCCGACACCGTGCCGTGGCATCGCTGGTGCGACCGCCGGCGGCGGCTGCCGACGTCGGAGGAGGCGACGGCAGAGCCAGAGCGCGAGATCGGCGCCGTCCCCCACGCCGGGGCACTCTCGGAGGAGGAGGAGGCTGGTCCGATTTGCCGCATCTGCCGCTGCCGCGACCCGTTCGACGACCTCTTTGCCCCGTGCGCGTGCAACGGGTCGAGCAAGTACGTGCATCACCACTGCCTGGAGCAGTGGCGGGAGATGACAACCAACCCAGAGCACCGCCGCGTGTGTGCCGAGTGCAAGACGCCGTACACGCTGGTGCGCGTCGTCGTGCCGCAGAACCCTGACCTCATCACCGGTAGCCCAATCATCGAGCCTGTTATTCGCCACTACGGCGCCACGACTGCGGTCATCGGGTTGACGGTTGTGTTCGCCGCCGGCGGGGCGTACGGCTTGAAAGGCGGCTTCTACCTCTTCACGTGGTTCGACCCGCACGTGGAGTGGTCCTTCATGCACCTCTACCACTGGGTGCTGACAGCCTACTTTTTGATGGCCCTCGCGCTGAACCTGAACATCATGTTCCCCTACGTGAAGGACATGGAATCGCCTCAGCTGCAGCTCTTCTTCGTCCTTCTTTCGATGCTGCTGCTGGAGGTGCCCATCAGCTACGGCGTCTCGTCCTTCTTGAGCCTCTTCTTCGACCGCCTCTTCACCTGGGAGATCTCCTACGGCCTCGGGCTCATCTCCACCGCCGTCATGCACATGCTGGACGTCTTCACGAACTTCTTTGAGCTGCTCGCCTCTTTCGCTGAGGAGCGCGAGGTGGTCGCCCCACGCCTATCCACAGAGGAGGAGCGACCGGCCGCGTAAGCGAAGACGCACAGAAAGCCCTTCCCCCCTCCCCGCTCCCCTCATTTTTCTTTTTGTTGCTCCGCTTTAATGTGCCCACCCGTTGCGTCGTCTGCCATGGTTGTGTTTCACAGTTGCTCGCGCCGCGGTGCTTTCTCATTATTATTATTATTATATGCTGCTGCGGAAGGCGGGGAGAGAGTGTTTCTCACTGATCCCAGCCAATGTTGCCCCGAGACGACGCTGCCACGTGTAGTCAGCTGCCCTTTGTCTCTTCTCTCTTTCTTTGGCGACAGAAGGCCCGAGGTGGTCCTCCTCCCCTCGACTACTTCTCGCCTCTTGAATGTGCTTATCAGCTTCTAGGTAAGGGCTTTTTATTTTTAAGGTTTGGATATGTTGCTGTTGTTGACGCGCCGAAATAAAACTGAGAAGTCTCGATACTCTCTTCCCCCGTACGTGACCATCTGCGCCGTTCGTTTTCTGATTTTGCTTTCCGTGCCCTCGATTTCCTTTCCTTTCTCGTTGCAAGCCTCTGCTGCGGCACCAACGCTGTTTCTACATCTCTCTTTAGTGTGTTGGCAAAGTTTCCCTTGATGCTGTCGCCCCCAGCAGCGTCTGTGAAAGCTCGCTGTATGAAGGAGCTTCGCCGCTTTGGTGCGGCTTCTGGATCAGCTCTCAGCTGCGCTAGCTTCTCTGGTTTCGCCTGTGTTTCGACGCAGGGCGGGTGCTGGCCCATGTTGTGCGGCGCTACCTCTCTTTTTGCCCTCTGCCCAAGCGTTGTGCTGTCACGATGGTGACAACGTGAAAGCGTAGGTGTTGTGCGCACGTCTCCTCGACGCGTTTTGCCCGCTGCTGCTTCGTCTGCCACCTTCGACTTTCCTCCTCTTTCTTTCTCCCTGTGCTGCACATCTTCGTCTCTTCTTTCTTCCCTGCTCCCTCAACTCGCCGCCGCTTTTTGTCACCCTCTCACCTCGTAGTCCCCCGAATAGTGGACCGAAACGTTGAAGCCAACATTCACGAAATAGCCAGTACACCACCTTCCGCAACATCACCATGCTGCGCCGTACATCCGCTCGCCTCTACGAGAGCATCGCCGCTCCCATCGGGAAGGGCCGCGTCGTGCCGCTCAAGTTTGATAGCCTCAAGCCGGCCTACGTGCCCAAGTCCTTCACCACCCAGTTCTTCGTGCTTGGTGCGTGGTCGATTTCGAACTTGGTGCCGAACTTCGTGATCGGCTTCCTGATCATCGCGGCTGCCAACGGCGGTCTGAGCGGTGCCTGGCCTCCGGACCCGCACTCCCTGCACCCCTAAGGCGTGTGTCGAGCGTGTGTTTGCTCGCGCCACCCGCAGTTTGGCTTTGTGCGTGTGTGTGCGTGTTTTATGTGTGTATTTTACAGTAGCAACTTAAGAGAGAAAAAAAGATCTCTAATCGTATTATCACTCTGTGCTGACGCGAAAGCAGCTCACGTGTTTTTATTTCGATTACTAGCAGTAGGAATTCGTGTTTATTGAGAACAAAACAACAACAATAACAGCAAAAAAAAATGGTTCTTAGTGTGGGCTTTGGGCTGCTCGTGGGAGGAAGGATCGAGAGCTGAATGAGCAGCGGGTCGTCGACGTCGCCTGCCAGCGTCTCTCTGCCGGCCTCGTTTACGGCGGCGAGCCAATGCTGCTGAAGGCGCACCACTGACCTCTCTACAACCCTGCATGAAGTGCTTGTGTGATGGCTGCTTTCTCCTCCTCTTCTCTTGGCAGTGAGAATGGGGTGAGCAGCAGATGTGTGTCGTCACGGCGCCTGCCGGATCACGACCTGCGCCGCCGCTGCCGGCGTGCTCACATCTGCAGATCAAGTATCGCTGGCGCCGGACTGCCGCGTGTCACCTTCAACTGGCTCCAGCGTCCAGAGAGAGAGAGCGAGAGAGAAAGAGGGGCTGACGGCACATGTTCTCTGGCTGCACAAGCGGCTGTGCAGTGCCGCAGCTCCTTGTCTTCTCTTTCAATGCTTATTGTTTCGCACTTGGACGTTACCTCTAAAAACTTCTCCCTCCCCTTTCTTTTCTCCATCTATGATTCTCGCAGTTCGCGGCGGTGCACTTCTCACGGAACTGGAAAACAACCACACGAACAACATCAGCGGTTTGCACGTGTCTGTGGTTACCGAGTCGCTGTGCGGAACGTCTTCTTGTGCCCACGCATGTGTGCCGGTGTACACACCCACCAAATAGAAGTTCACCGGTTGCCTCTGGACTGCCAGGCTCTCTGTTTTTTCTTCTCTGCTTACTGAATTTCTTTCCCTCTCTAGTGGTCGGAGTTTTTTTCTCTACCCCCTTTCTTCCCAATTTTCTGGCACCGCTCTTTTTTTTTTATCTGTAATTACATTAGACATTTAGAGACGCAATCACGCCATGGAGAAGTATGAGCTCGTCACGCAGATTGGCGATGGCACCTTCGGCTCCGTGGCGAAGGCGGTGCTGAAGAAGACGGGACAGCTGGTTGCCATCAAGAAGATGAAGCAGAAGTTCTACACCTGGGAGGGGGGGGAGAAACCCCCCAGAGGGGGAAAATGCGGGGCCCACCACCCCCCCCCCAAACGTGGGGAAACCAAAAGCAAATAATAAAAAAAAAAAAAAAATTTTTTTTTTTTTAAATAAAAGGAAAAGCACCCCGCCCCGCTAAAAAAAAAAAAAAAAAAAGAACCCCCCCCCCGGGCCGGGGGGCCCCAAAACCCCCAACCCCCAAAAAAAAAAAAAAAAAATAAAAAACACAAAACCCACCCCCCCCCCCCCCAACCCCAAAAAAACCCCAACCCCCAAAAAACAAAAAAAAAGAAAAAAAACAAAAGAACCAAAAAGGAGGGAAGAGGAGAAGTTGGGTGAACAAGGAAAAAGGGGGGAAAAGCCGACCCCCCCCCCCCCCCCCCCCCCCCCCCCCCCCCCCCCCCCCCCCCCCCCCCCGCGGGCCCCCCCCCACCCCCCCCCCCACCACAACCCCCGGGGCCCCCCCCCCCCGCCCCCCCACCACACCAAACCCCCCCCCCCCCCCCCCCCCACCCCCCCCCCAAAACAAAAAAAAAAAAAAACCACACCAAAACCCCCCAAAAACCCCCCACAGCGGACAACCCAAACCGGAAAACCAACACACAAAAAAACCCCCCACACACCAACCCCCCCCCCCGCCCCCCCCCCCCCCCCCCCCCCCCCCCCCCTCATGCCACGGACCTGCTGCGCCAGATGCTCACGTACGACCCAAAGCTGCGGCCCACGGCGGAGCAGTGCCTGCTGCACCCCTTCTTCACCACCGCCACCACCGGCGAGGCCAACGAGCCGTCGTCCGCCACGCTGGACCAACTCGCCTTCGCGGCAAAGCGGCTGCTGCCCGGGCCGCAGAGCGCACCGCCGCCGCTGCGTGGTCCGGCGACGGAGGGTGCGTCTCCACAGAAGGCGGGCTGCGCGACGGCGGACGGCTCGCTGCCCGACGGCGCACCTCGCCCCCTCTACATGCTCGGGCGGCCCACCGATTTGCCGACGGCCGCGAAGCCCGGCGCCGGCTCCTCGCCTGTCACGCTGCCCGGCTTGGGAGGCGGCGTGGGAGCCAAGGCTGCCGCCGCGGAGGGGCTGAAGGACGGCGGCGCGGGAGGCGGGACGGAGCCGGGCGGGCTGCCTGCGCTGCCGAGCCACGCCGGCGCGTCCAAGCGTCGCTCTCAGGAGGTGGCCGGCTCCTCCATCGCCCGAAAGCTGGCCGGCCTGAAGAACGTGCACGTTAGCAACGGAAGAGCGCCGCCCCATGCCCCCTCCGCCACTAAAGCAGCGCACGCCGCCCCCGCCACGCTCCTTTCCCCCACCGCAGTGCCCGCGCTGTCGTCGTCTAAGGCGCCGCTGCCGCTGGCCGGCTCCCCGCACTCGGGCGGCGCGGCGAACAACCGGGAGGGGCGGCAACCCAAGATGAACGTGGCGCAGCCGATGCATCGCCGCGTGTCGCGGGAAGCGGACGGCGCACTGCCGGTGACGCTGTCCGTCCCGAAGCGCGACGTGAGCTTGGACGAGCTGATGGAGGAGTACGCGTCGGAGCTGTCGCACCTCAGCGCGCAGGCGGAGCGGCGAGAGTCAGCCTCGAATGTGGAGGACAAGGCCGGGTCACCGTCCCCGCCGAACGATCCATTGGCTGCGTTGCTCAGCAGCAGCCGGTACAAGAAGGCAGCGGGTGGCGCTCGTGACACGGCCTCGCTGCAGCCGCTCGTTGTGAGTGGGCAGACACGCTCCTCCTACCTTGCCAAGTCGCGCAAGAGCGACGACAGCACGACTGGCAATACGCCCGCAATGACGGAGCTGCCGCGCGTCGAGCACGCCACGAAGGGTGTTTCACCATCGCTAAAGGCGCTCCTGGCGAAACACAAGACGAGCGCCTTTGCTTATCAGTAAATCTGCTGTTCCTTTTCACATTTTTTTTGTTTTATCTCCTTTCTTCCCCTCTCAATGTGTTTCTCCTTTTTGTTTCTTCCCTCATTGCGGGCGTACCTCCGTCTAATGTCCCCAATTTTGTACGCCGGCTCTCATTTTCCTCTTCCATCTCGCTCCTTGTTTTCTTCGGCTTTTACTCAGATCGCTTGTTAAGTGAGGGAGAGCGACTGTGCCTCTTTGCCATCCCTCACCGCTTTGTCGCTCCCACCTCGCCGTTGATGTCGATGTATATACCCCCGCTGCAGCCTTGCTACCAGGCCGCTTCTGTGTACTATTTGCGTTCCACTTGTGTTTCGTGTCTCGGTCAGCCCGTCACTGAAGCACATTTGTGTTCTCTTTTTTTTTTCTTCCTCATTTTATTGTTGTGTTTGGGCGAGTGCTTTCCCGAGGCTGCTGCTGCCACGGTGCGGATGACAGCCACTGCAAAGAGCTATACATGAGAAAAAGAGACAAAACAAGTTCTGCGGAAAAAAAAAAAACAACCCACTGGGAAAGAAAAGAAACGTAAGACGGCTTCACTGTGAGTCTTCCGGCAGCTTCCGTTGTTGGTGCTCAAAAGTCTCTTAGCTGCATCAGGCGCGCTGAAGTATGGGCATGTGCGTGTGAGATTGTCTGCGCGAAAAACTCTCTTCTTATTTTTTGGAAATGGAGAATTTCCGTGTGGCGGCGTCGCTGCTGACTTGCCCAGCCTCCTCTCGCGGCCGCATCGTGCGAGGCAGGCCATTTGTGTGCGACAGCAGCGCCACCTACGCAGTGTGCAATACGTGCTACACGGCATCACACCTGGAATGTCCACCGCTCTCCCTCTTTTTTAGTATGCGTTGCGGGGAGTGCTTCATTAGAGGCCCTCCTCGACAGCAGAAAAAAAAACGACTGCATCTAAGTCTAAAAGTCTTCTACTTCCCTCTTTGGGATCTCTCCATTTCGTCGCTCTCTTTCTTCACCCCCTTGTCTTCCTTCTCTCCACACCCACAGCTGCCCTCAATCTGCTCTAGAACATCATAGCATCATTACCTTCATTTGTCCTCCTTTGCTCAACACTCTTACTGTTTTTTTTTTCCCTCCTTTATAGTTTTATTTTCCGGAGAGAGAATAAACGGCTTATCACTTTTTCTTCTTTTAAAGACCTTAACAACAACAAAAAAAAAAACCTCTGCTGCTGTTGCTCCAGCTGGCAGCGTAACTCAAACGGCTTTGCAAGTTCTTGTTTTTTTTTTTTCTGCTCTTCCTGCCATTCAGTGGTTAAGAAGAGTAGCAGAGAGCAGTGTGGCACAGAAATACCGCCTGAATTCGGGGAAGAGGAAATCAGACAATAAACAACAAAAATCAGGGAAAAGCATTCGTATTAAGAGAGACGTATTTGCAACGGAGCCACGTTGTATTAAAGCATTTTTTTTCTTCTCACGAATTTTTTTTTAGATTTCTTGTGCGTGCTTGTCCAAAACACCGAAACATACATCCACCCACGCCCGAGCACATACACAAGGCATGACGGCTCACGCGATACAGAGCAGCATCGCGGCTCTGCTCAACAACGCCGCAATGAAGCTGCCGACGTCGGTGCAGCCCTACGCAGTGACGCTGGCGCGGGAGGACATGGTTCCGACGACGCTCGCCGTTGCCGTGGCGACAGCGGTGGTGGTTTACTTTGTCTTCAACGTTCTTCTCCCCAGCCTTCGCATGGATTACTACCTCTCCAAGCTGCCCACCATGCGCAACAGCGTCCCGGTGCTGGGCCACGCCCTCCTCCTCGCCGGAGCCGCGCCGTGGACGAAGATGGCGATGTGGAGCCTCCGCCCCGAAAAGAACCTCCCCGGCAAGAAGAAGACGGCGGAGGGCCAACCGACAAGCCGCCTCGTGACGTTCAACGTTGCCGGCATGCGCGTCATCTACATCAACGAGCCGCGCCTGCTGCGCCGTGTTCTGCTGACCCACCAGCGCAACTATCGCAAGGCCATCGCGGCAGCCTACAAGCACTTCATGTGCCTCCTCGGCACCGGCCTGGTGACGGCGGAGGACGAGCACTGGAAGCGCGGCCGTCTGCTGCTGTCGCACGCGATGCGCATCGACATCGTGGAGGACGTGCCGGGGATGGCAATGCGCGCTGTCGACCGCATCCAAAAGAAGCTCGACGCCGTGGAAGGCAAGGGCGGCTGCGTCGACCTCAACGAGGAGTACCGCCACATGACGCTGCAGGTCATCGGCGAATCCGCCCTCTCCCTCTCCGCGGAGGAGTCGGACCGCATCTTTCCGGCTCTCTACCTGCCCATCGTGCACGAGTGCAACAAGCGCGTTTGGGCACCGTGGCGCGCCTACATGCCCTTTCTTGCCGGCTCGCGCGAGCGCAACTACTGCTTGAAGGAGCTGAACGCCGTCCTCAGCGACATCATCCGCACCCGCTGGGCGAAGCGCAAGGAGCCGCAGTACACGGCGAAACCCGACATCCTCGCGCTGTGCATGTCGCAGATCGACAAGGTCGACGAGCACGTCATCAACGAACTCCGCGACGACGTCAAGACGATCCTGCTCGCCGGCCACGAAACCTCGGCCGCCCTGCTGACGTGGGCGACGTACGAGACGATGCGGCACCCCGACATTCGGGCGAAGATTGTGGAGGAGGCGGTGCGGCTCTTTGACCCGGCCAACTGCACCCACACAATGGAGACCCGCTATGGCCCACGCGGCATCCCGAGCACCGACAGCGTGCGCGACCTCATCTGGACCCCCGCCGTGCTGCGCGAGACGCTGCGGCGCCACAGCGTGGTGCCGCTGGTGATGCGCTACGCCGCCAAGGACGACATCTGGTCGGCGGCCGACACGGGACTCGACAAGGACGTCCGCATCCCCGCCGGCTGCACCATCGCTGTGGGCATGCAGGGCGTCCACAGCAACCCGGACGTCTGGGCGGAGCCGGACAAGTTCGACCCCACCCGCTTCATCAACGCTGAGATTGCCAACGACACCAACTACCTGAACCGCAACACGAACGACATCAAGTTCTCCAAGAAGATCGATCCCTATGCGTTCATCCCCTTCATCAACGGCCCACGCAACTGCCTCGGCCAGCACCTCTCGATGATCGAGACGCAGGTGGCGCTCGCCTACATGGTCTTGAACTACGACTTGGAGATCTACCGTGACCCCGCCTTCAAGGGCGACGTCGCCGCCTACGAGGAGGCCGTTGGCCGCCACCACGATTTCATCATTCCTCAGGTCCCGCACGACGGGCTGAAGGTGACCGGCACGTCCAAGAAGGTCTACGCGTAGCCTCGGCCAGCAGAAAGCATCAAAAGAGGGACAAAGGGAGTTGGGGAGGAAGTGAAGAAGAGACAAAGAAAAAAGCAGCAAAGAACGAGACTCTGCATCGTGCACCGAGCTTTCACCACCCGAGATGTAAAAAAAAGGGTTAAAAAAAAGTAGCTCGGCAAAATTGCACCGCTCTCACGCTTGTGCTATCCTGCTTTTTGAGCCGCGGCCGTCGTTCACCTGCCGCATCGCTCCTCCCTAAGTGACGCGCAAACATCTCAAGGAAAACAACAATAAGAACGACAAAAGAAACACAGGCACTTGCCTCCACGGCAGAGGAGCACCCATTGCCGCGTTGCTCGGGTCATGCGTGCGTTTTATCAGTACGAAACAGGTGAACTTACTTCGAGGGGAAGAGCTGCGTACGGTGTGAGAGCGCAGCTCCACGCTGGGAAAAAAATAATAATGCACTCAAACACACACGCAAGTGGTCGCTGTGGCACGGTGATCGACCTTTATTTTCCTCCTTGTCATGGAAGAGGGGTCCAGCGAGGACGCCTTCTGTGGTCGGCAGTGGCACACACAGACACACAAGAAAAGAGTGGTGCTTAACCTCGTTTTAAAGTGTATTTTTCACCTTTCTCTCCCGCCTTCTGAGCACGTACCTTGTGGGAGCTTGTGCTTACTGGTCGACAACGGTGGTGTTCCTGTACAAAAGTGTGCGGGCAGCCCTTTTTCATTTGTGTTCTCTCTCCCTCACGTATACATCCGATAACAGAGGAGAAAAGGTTAAGGAGGGAGCGCCGCGAGGAAACTGGCACTTGTAATGGATGACGATGAACAAATTTCTAAACTTGCTTCGGTGAAAGTATGGCTCAGCTGCGGACTCTGTCTTTCCTTTATTTCCCCTGTTTTCCCATATCAAAATACAAGGCAAAATAGAAAAGCGAAGGACTGGGTGTGCGCTTTATTTTGGACTTTGTCCCTGTCGCCGGCAAATGTGGCGTCTCTGTGAGGTTCGCTGGCTCTGTGCCCAACGAGTGGAGAAGAAGAGTTAGCAGAAATAGAAGTATACAAATGTCGTTTCACGCACGGAGATGTCCGCCTTCCTTTCTTGTCGTGTCACTGGCGGCAGATACATCGCGTGATTCAGTCCGCATTCACTAAGTATTGGCAGCGATGGGAGGCGCACACCTCGAAAAAGATCTTACCTCGACCTGCAAGCTTACTCTTCCTCCTCACCTCTCTTATCTCTCTCTCTCTCTTTATAGCACAGTTGGGCCATCTTGGCAAACTTCAGCTACAGCTGTCTGTATACTCTCTCTCATTCCGTGTCCTTCTCACGCATTAGTGGAGAGGACTCTAGAGTTTGCAGCCTCATCGCCGAAGACGGTTCTCTTTTTTTGTTTCGCGTCGGTAGGCGGACGACGCGGCGAAAAAAAAAGCGAAGATGCTTGCCTCGCGCGTTGCTCGTGAGAGTGCGGCGCCGCTGATTTTGTCTATGCTTCTGCGAAAGGGACGCATCGCATCTATTGGGAAGGAGGTACTTGTGAGCAGCCCACAGCCTAACGCTATTGCACGTGTTGTGGAGAAGGCACACCGCCGCGACGTACCAGCACCTGCTTTCGCATCTTCCGCCCAAACAGCTTCCACGCACCGGCGCGCAAATTTGTTGGCTGACCTGCCGGGATTCTCGCCTGCAGCCCCCTGCCGTGCATCCCCTCACGTTGTGGCGCTGGCGTGCAGTGGGGCAGGCACGGACACCGCTGACGGGGCGGCGATGATTGCGCTGCCGCTGACGCTGTCGGACGTGGCGGGTCTTTATCGTGCCCAGCATCGGGAGCGGCATCGGTCTGCCGCGGGGACAAAAACCGCGTCAAGTGGGCTTGTACTGCTGCCGGGAGCTGCAGTAAAGAGTGTCGAGCGGGATTGCTTTGATCTGCACTGCAGACCGGGCAGCAAAGATTTGGTGGTGATCGACACCCCATCAGACGTTGCGGGTGACGGTGCCGTGTGGGAGTCGTTGCTGGTGGCCGAGTGCGTGCTGAGTGAGCGTGGGTCTTTGCTTGTGGTTTCACCCCGCTCCTTTTCGCCCCGCATTCGACGCTTCCTGCAGTGGCGCTTCCACAGCGCATTCTGCGCCGCAGTCGCGGGAGGAGCGGGCCACTACGCCGTGTGCACATCTCTGGCGACAGATTTTGGTGCCACGTCGGTCCGCCGCGACGACTTTCCAGGCTTCACTCCTCCCACGGAGAAACGCC
>CP119644.1:0-25000 GCA_030078075.1 Crithidia sp. LVH-60A
GAGATGTGCCTTTCTGCCAGCTAATCTAGCTCTACAATAATAATAATAATAAAATAGAACATATTTTAGCAATATAGGGAGTCTCTACACTCTCTGTTGCGGCTCATTACGCACACGGCCCTCCGTGGCGTTCGCTTCGCTTGAAACGAATTGCAGTTGCAGCTCGTAATTCTACTGTTTAGGAGCTTTGCAAGAAATCTATTTATTCGGATGTCCAACACAATAATAAGTATAGTGCGTGTTTTTTTCGCGACTGTTCTAGCACCTGCTACACACTTATTTCCTAGCAAAATGCTTGCTAATAAGAAGAAAATAATGCGAATAAATGGCTTTTGCACAACAAAAAGGAAAACCTGCTCACACTTTAGCTTTATCACCCCAACTTCTGCATTCAATAATAATTATAATAAACACACCTTTTCAAAATAACACTGATTGAACACAACAACAAATTGTTGCGATATGCACAAAGAGTGCATTCTACGCTGTGCGCCATAAAACCAGTTCCGATTTTGTCTTCTTTTTGCTTTGCAACTTATCCGCTAGTATACATACCCTTCCTTTCTCTTTTTGATACACTTTACGATTATTGGGAGAGAAGGGAGACTCTTTTCTCTCCACCTCGTGCGTCAATGCCCGCAAAAAGACCACAAGCTCTGGAACAGCTCCATGTCACCGTAACACCCCAGGAAAAAGCGGTATCAATCACCGACACCATGACCTTAGTCGTGAAAGGAGAGGGCGGGGTGGAGATGCGTGTCAAGCAAACAGGCATCGCGCAGGGCCCTGGGGCGTCGCAAAGCCCGGGGCAGCCGAAGTCGGACGCCGTCATGAACAAGATCAAATTTGAAGACATGCGTATTGGTGCAGAACTGGGCAAAGGATCTCAAGGTAAAGTGCGTGTAGCGCAGCACAAGATAACCGGTGAAAAGTACGCGATGAAGTACATCACGTTTGACGGCGACTCGGATGACCTGCGGTCCGGTTTGGAGGCTGAGCTGCGCCAGGTCGCGGCTGTGAAGCATCAGAACATTGTGTCTTCCTACGAAGCGTTTTTTCGTGACGGGAGGCTCTACATTGTGCTAGAGTACATGGATTGCGGCACAATGCACAACCTTATCGAGAGACACCCCGAGGGATTTAGCGAAGACATGCTAGCTTACATAGCTCGAGAACTCTTCAAGGGGTTGGAGTTTATGCACGAGCTGAAGATGATTCACCGCGATATTAAACCCGCGAACGTTTTGGGAAACACGCGAGGCGAGATTAAGATCTCCGATTTTGGCGTCGCCAAGACGTTTTCTGGCGGCGACCTTCAGACGCTGTCGGCGCAAGGGTCCATGCCCTACATGAGCCCGGAGCGCATTCAGTCGAAGCCATATTCCTTTAATAGCGACATCTGGAGCGCCGGCCTGACAATCGCGGAATGTGCGTTCCTTGAGTACCCGTTTGCTTCCCTTAAGCCGAAAATGTTTGAGTTGTGTCAGGCAATAGCGTCGGGAACAGCGAAAGTTAAGTGGGACGAGCGGGAGCGGAAATTTAGCGACGAGTTCAAGGAGTTCATCGAGCTGTGTCTGCTGCCTGCTGAAACACGCCCCAATGCGAAAGATATGCTGCAGCATCCTTTTATTGCGCTGGCGGCGAACATTAACCCGGCCGAAGCGGGAAAGTGGATGTCTCCGAAAAAGCGAGACGCGGCGGCGTAGGTGCAGCTTTTTGTGTACGTATCTGTAATGATTTCCCACGTATGTTTATACTTTAATGTACAGGGACATGTGTTTGTTGATGTCATATCCCAAGTGTTAGTTGTGTGTTGAGATGGCGACTCTCGAAGAGAGAATACAAAAACGAAATATGATGCTTTAAAAAAAAAAGTGATTGCTCCCATTCAAATAACGAACGGCACCGCAGCGGACATTTCAGTGGCTCCTATATCGAAAGCTCGAGCATAAGTGTGTCGAACGCCACATAGTGCTGGTATTTTTCTGCTTTAAAGTGAGGAGACTTTTTTGGTGCATGATGAGAGAAACATTTTCTGTTTCACTAGCGCCGCCATCAGGCTGGTTCACGTCCCAGAGCATTTTTCTCTCTCTTGGCGCATCGAATTTCTTGGAGTGTTTTTTTTTTTTTTAATCACTCAAGTATCGTGCCCTCTGCCAGCGCGTTGACTCTCTGAACATGCTTGTCGCAAAATGCAGCCGGTCTCGTATCAGGTTCACTTCTTGTAGCTTTGAATACGATACGGGAACGAATGTGTATTCTTGGCCAATTCGCCACCGCCGTTGAAGTATATGCACCATCCTCCTCCTGTTTCTCTCTCTCCATCTCCGGCTGCTTTTTTATTTTAATTATATTTTGCAAACGTTTTCCGCTCCATTTTTTTTTTTGCGCAGCAGGCTAGGCGCATTGAAATCCGCAAAGGATTTTTGGCATCTGATAGCCGCATCGGCAACTGAATAAAAAAAAAAGTCAACTGTAATAGTCAAAGCTGTCCCTACGCAAAATACGATTGCTCTGTCTCTGTAAAAAAAAAAAGCAATCTTGTATCTATGTTGTGTTGCAGCACGTATTGATTTTTAGTAATGCCTCCAAAGTCTAAGAAAGCACCGACAGCTGGTGCGAGCAACGATTTTTACGAGGAGCAGCAGCTAGCGGATGACATCGTAGTGCAGGAGGAGAAATTGAAAGCATTAAAGCGAGTGTACCTTATCCGAATGGAGAAGCTCGCCGAGAAAAAGCAGCAGCAACTTGCGCTGGAAATCGTAGCAGAAGCGCGCGAGAGCGAGCTGCTGCTCAGGAAGGACGAAAGGTCTGACGTCCTTACCGATTGCACGCGTGTCTACAAGGTGGATGAGCAGGAGGCAGTGCGCAAGGTTGCTAAGCTTGACGAGCTTCTAAACGCACTGCAAGATGCGAAGCGGAAAATGCAGTATCAGATCGAGGAGTGCACCGCCGACTTCGACAATCGTATCAAGGGAAAGAAGAAAGAGCACGAGTCTCTTTGTGAGCGAACGGCTACGATGGAGAAGGAGTTTGCGTCGCTGCTGTCGGATGTAGCGCAGAACGCGCCATAACGAGTTTTATTGGAAAGAAGCAAATGTATAGTAGCCACCGCTAAAGCAGCTTTCTTACCAATGTTTCAGAAGCACACTCAAACAAACGATAACAACAGTAATAAAATGAAAGGAAGTATATAATTGTCTGGTGGAAAAAAATGTTTACCGACATTTGGTTCGGCTTTTCCCCGAGCCTTCAAGCTTAGTGGTTCCTTTGCGCATCGTTGTGCGTTCCCTTATTGCTTGCCAGTTTTTTTGGACGAATTTTATTTGTTTCGATGGCTGCTGATGGCTGTTTGTAACTTGAAACAGTACCGATACTTTTGGGGGCTTACGGAGAGCTTTCACAGATTCTCTTAGATGTTTGTTGCTTTCCACACTCTGAGAGCCAATGCGATTTTTTTTTTCCCGTCCTTCTTCTTTTCTGCTGCTTCATCTCCCTCTGCTCTGTAGTGCATGGCGGTGGCCTTGTCACAAAAACACACACACACACAAAAAAAAGAAAAAACAGCTTCTTCTTTCCGTTTTTGATGGAGCAGTACGTGTCCGCTCATCCGCCAGCCTTGCGCAACTCCGTACAGCCAGGTGCAGGGTCTGAGGCGTCGGTGTTTTCCGACAGTGCTCCGCGCAGCGAACCATTAAACTACCTCGCGGCGCGTTGGAGAACTCAACGGTGCGAAGATGCCCAAGACAGCGTTCCATGGGAGCGCGCTGCGTATGTGTCGAGTAGAATCGCGACGCTGCAGAAAAACCTAGTGGTTCGGTCCTCGTTTCCACGCACAGATTCAACACCTACACTGTCCAGCACTACGCAGCTCGAAATGCATCTGAGGAACTTAGAGGCTGTTCTCGATAAGCTGCTGTCTAGCTTCAGCGGTGCGGTGCTCGACCCCGCTGACCACGTGCATAGTGCGTCCGTCTGCGTTTCCAGTAGCCGTGTCACTGTAGAGCACCTTCCACACTTGTTGGCTCTCCAACCCCACTTTGAGACTGTTAATCGCAGTATGCGCCGTTTCGAAGCCTCCTCGCGCGACGCGGTGAGTGCTTCAGGCGGCAGCGTTTTTTCACCCGTGGAAACTTTGTCCGCTTCAAAACGACTGACTGAACTTGAAGGGCAGCTTTCCGTGATTGACATTTCGATGGCGGATTTGCGGAATGCATCCGAACAGAGCTGTGCGCTTTTTGACACGGTGAGTGGAATATACACGTTGACGGCTCAGACTGTCAAGTGTGTGGCGATGAACAGTTGAGGCACCTGGGTCATCTTCCTTTCCTCTTTTTCCTCTTTCTTTTCCCCGCCACGACTGCCTTCAGAAGTGAACCTCAAGGCAGGCAAAAGTGAGGCGACCATGCCACAGGAAACGAAGACAAGAATAAAATGGGGAAGCAGGAGTGATCTGTTTCGCACGAAAGGTAACTGCTGTGCCCCAAAAGAGAACTTTTTCTCTTCTTCCGGGGCAACTGGTCCTAAAGGGCAATGACCCGTGCACTAATCCTCCTTGCTCGATCGCACTGATTGCAGATACACACCTCTTTTTCCCCCGACACTCAAAATAGCTCGAACAAAAAACCCAGGTGGACTCTGAGTGACACACGAGTAGGAACGCTCACTATGATGGTGGACTCTGCGACGCTCGCCGTTTCCTTCTCTTTTCCATCTCTCTCGCTCTCTCTCATCTTGTTCTGTGATGGCTTCCTTTGGTTATGATGGCTGAAACACTTCCTCCACCATTGATTGTTTCACATAAAATTCTTTGTTGTACCTCGGATGCTGTATCATATGTGCGGTGCAGCTACCGAGCAGCCACGGAGAAGAACAAGTTCACAGCACAAATACATACATAGTGCCCTTCCTGGCACCACGTTTGCTGGCGATTCTCTACAACTCGCGCTCAGCGCGTTTACATGCGTCGAGGTCTGTCGGACTCTTTTGGAGTTTTCTCTCTTTAATCACTGCTTTTCTGCGTTTTTTTTTTTTAGGTGGTCGGGGGCACTTTGCCATCGTGAACGACGCTTGTGTTTCGTTCTCCGTTCAACTCTCTGCGTTTTTTTTTCCCCCTTTTTGCTGGCTCAGCTACGCACGTTTCTTTTGCTGCTCCTTTTTTGGTGATCAGGTGCTTTGTATTAAAACACATTCATATTCGCTCTGCCCATTTTGGCTTTGCTGCCGTACCTTCTGCTCCACCGTGGCAAAACGTTTCTTTCTCGTTAAAGCGGCCCAGTACCCGCTTTTCGGGGCACTGCTCGCCACAATCCCGCACCGCATCTGGACCGCATAGGATGCTGGAAGAGGACCGACAGGCTATTCGCAAGATGAAGGCCGACTTCGAGGCGCTTGCGGACCTAACGGATAGCGACTTTAAAGGCTACAGCACATTTGAAAGGCGAATGAATCACTACAACACCGTGTACACCGCTGCCACCCGCAATACATCAAAGATAGCCGATTATCCTGGGTACGACGCCGGGGAGCTGCTGTACATGGAGTACAACGAAATGCTGACCACGTACCTGTGGCGCTACCGGGACCTTACCGGGGCGTCCGACCAGGAACTGTTTAAGCGCACTCTGGATGTATGGGAGCACTACAAAATTCTGATGAAGTGGAACATGCGCACGTTTGGCTACTTGTCGCGCTACTACATTGTGTACCATTCGAAGCCCTCGCTGCAGCAAGTGGGGCTGAGCATCTTTCTAGAGCAGGTGTTTAAGAAGAATGCCGACGTGGTCAGTGCTATCACGCAGAAGCTGCTCATAAAGGAGCGCACCGGACGCGTCGCCGGCACCAACACAAAGCAGATCGCCACCGCCATCGGGCTCTTCTCGTCGATGAACATCGACGACACACAGTCTATCTACGTGACCGCGTTTCTCGAACCCTTTCTGGAGAAGACGAAGAGGGAGTACGAGAGGTTCCTGCAGGAGTGGGATGCCTCCACAGACGCTGCGGGGTTCCTCCAGGCCGTCCAGGAGGCACTCGGACACGAGCGCGAGATTTGCCACCGCTACTTCTGCACCGCGGACGAGGAGCGGATCATGACATGCGTGGAGTCCGTTCTGGTGGACTCTCCAATTACACGAAGCAAGCTGATCGACTCCCCGACTGGCATGCTGACGATGCTGCGGAGTCGCGACGAGGTGCAGCTGCACAACTGCTACAATTTCTTTTCAAGGCGCGAGTCTGGTGTAGCATTGCTCGCTGTGCTCATCAAGAAGCAGATTGAGGCGGAGGGCGTCGAGCTGTGTGCGCGCTTCAAAGGCGAGGAGTCGTCGGTGGACGTAGTCGCCTACACCACCGAAATGATGCATCTGCAGGAGGTTTATCCCCAGCTGCTCTCGCGGTGCTTTCAGCTCGACTTCACGCTGTCAAAGGCGGTTCGTGAAGGGCTGGAGGCGTGCTATAACCACGGCGTTTCCGTCGCCAACATCGGCGACGGCGACGCTCGCGTGGTGCCCTTCTGCGAGTGGCTGGCGCATTACGTGAACCATCTCCTGCAGCAGGACCTGGGTCCCATCAACGCCGACATGGACCGCATCGTCGCCACGCTTGCCTACGTGACGGAGCGGGACCGCTTTATCGCGACGTCGCGTGAGCACATGGCCGACCGCATTCTGTTCCCCGTGAAGAGGTTCTGTGAGGCCAACGAGCGCGCGCTCATCCAGCGCATCCGTCAGCGCTGCGGCCCCACGAGCACGGCGTGTCTCGAGAGTATGCTGCACGACTGGGAAGCCTCGAGCGGCTATCGCGCCGTAGACGCGCTAGCAAGCAAAGGCGAGGCACCGTCGTTCGATGTGGCTCTCCTCGTTGCAAAGAAGGGCATCTGGCCCTCGCGTCTCTCCAGCGAGCCGGACATTGTGGTGCCATCTTTTATTCAACGCCCGCTTGACGTCCTCCGCGACGACTACCTTGCTGGGAAAAGTGGCCGTGTGCTTACCTGGTCCCACGACTGCAGCAGTGGTGAGATACTCGGTACGTTTTCCAAAGGCACGCAGCTGTTCGTCGTGTGTGGTGTTCAAGCGCTCCTTCTTCTCTGCCTCAACACCGCAGAGGTGTGCACGCCACAGGTTGTCATGGATCAGTGTCACGTCTCCTTCGCGGCGCTGCAGCGCCACCTGCCGCCGCTCATCCGTGGCCGCGTCCTCGTGCGCAAGTCTCGCAAGGCACAACTCCAGCCTGACGATGAGCTGGCGATCAATGGCGAGTATGTCTGCAGGACACGCAAAGTGCGCCTGCCATCCTCCCTTGCTCGTGTCAGCGTAGGTGCGAGCGAGCAGATAACGAAGCAGGTTGAGGAGGACAGGAGGCCTGCCATCGACGTAGCGCTGGTCCGCATCATGAAGGGCCGTCGGTCGCTGGAGCACTGCGACCTGGTGGTAGAGTGTCAGCAGCAGCTTAGCTCACGCTTTTCCCCCGATGTGAAGCTTATAAAGCAGCGCATCGAGGAGCTCATCCGGCGCGAGTTCATCGCACGTGATGCTCGCAACAAAAGTCTCTACCACTACATCGCATAAGGCGAAGAAGGAATGCGGTTCGCGCAGGCGTGAGTAACCACAATGAGCAAGCCTCGACAGCAACTTTTGATTTTTTCAGTTTGAAATGCGCCATCTGACGTCGACCACTGTATTGCAGCTGCTTTTACGGGAAAAAGAAAACAAACAAACAAACATAAAAAAAAACTTCAAACTAGAGAAAAGTGCATTTCTTTTCTTGGGCACCGGGCTGGAACGAGAGTTACCTTCAATTTGAGTGTTTAAGATGAAGGAAAGAGGGAAGCACAAGTGTCGCCGCAGCACGGCGCTCAAAAATGGGAGAACCGCACAACTGCGATTCGGTTTGTCGCGCCTAGCTGGTCGTCTCTTTGTGCTGAATGGCTGCGAAGAGGGGCTGTTGCTTGACTTGTCCACCTAAACTGACGCTTTTTTTCTCGAAAGAGCGCGAATGGAGCCCAATCTCTCTCTCTTTTTGTCTTGCGTGCTGACGCTGGTAGTGTTTCAGCAAGACAAAGAAAAAGAGAGCCAGGGCGACTGAAAGTGGCGCTGCTTCACTCGCCTCACCTTTCTAAGCCACGCCTGAGTTCCTTTGCATTCGTGGATAAGCCGCGAGCCAACGGTGCTGCACCGCTGAGTTGGCCTCTCTCTGTGCAGCTCCCGTCTACTCTCTCTCTTCCTTTCTCTCCTCTTGTCTTTTCATTTTGAGCTATCTACGGAGGCCGACTTGTTCCTCTTCGCTTCCGCCTGAGAGGCTCTTGTTATACTGCAGCTCTAAGTGGTTCACTGAAAACATTTATACACAAACGCACACCCACACATACCTTGGGTCAAGAGGAACAGTATTAGCTCGCAAACGAACAACAACAAAAAAGGGGGCTTGAGGTCACCACATAAAGCGGAACCCAGGTTCGCATTACAAGCGGGAGCGCGGGAGGAAGGGAAAAAAAAAGACCTTGCTGCAATTTCGCTTATCGCCGGATCGCTCTTTTAGTTATTCTAGCCGTGGCCATGAAGCTCTACGTTGAAGATGTGCTTGTGGTGTTTCCGTATGAGTACATTTACCCGGAGCAGCTCGACTACATCACAGAGCTGAAGCGGGGTCTTGATAAGGGGGGCCATATGGTGCTAGAGATGCCGTCGGGGACAGGCAAGACAATTTCTCTGCTGTCCATTCTGGTCGCCTACCTGCACCACCACGCCCACGAGAAGCGAAAGGTGGTGTACTGTACGCGGACTGTCGAGGAGATGGTGAAGACGATGGGGGAGATGAGAAAGCTGCTGAAGCACTGGGAGACTGAGGGGGAGCAGCTACGCCCTCTGCGCGGGCTTTGCCTGAGTGCAAAGAAAAACTTGTGCATCGAGCCAAGCGTCGCGGCGCTCCTACACCCGGAGGAGGTCGACACCGGCTGCCGCGCCATCACCGCACCGTGGCAGCGAGAGAACCGCTGCACCTACTACGACACCATCACCGACACCCCGCTGGAGCTGCCGCCCGGTGTCTACTCACTCGACGATTTGAAGGACTTTGGTGAGCAGCACCACGTCTGCCCCTACTACCTAGTTCGCAAGGCGCTCCCTATCGTCGACATTATCGTGCACTCCTATCTCTACATGGTCGATCCCGTTGTGTCGGAGGTGACGAAGGAGTTTCTCAACGACAACACCATTGTCGTGATGGACGAGGGCCACAACGTGGACGATGTCTGCATCGAGGCCATGTCGCTCATCGTGACGAAGAAGGACTCGCTGGATGCGAAGCAAAACATGAAAGACCTCAACTCGGAGCTCGATCACATGAAGGCGACGAACCGGCAGCAGCTGCAGGACGAGTACGACCGGCTCGTCAACGGGCTGGCGATGGCGGAGCAGTCTCGCCCTCCGCAGGACCGGCCCTTCGTCACGGCGCCGGCCATCCCCGCGAGCGTCGCCGAGGGAGCCATCCCTGCGTCGCTGCGGCAGGCGAACCACTTCCTTGCCTTCATGCAGCGCCTCGTCGACTTCACGCACCGCATTGTCGCCCGCATCACTCGCACCTACGTGGCGGACCCGCTGACGTTCTTGACAAAGATGAAGGAGGAGTGCGCGCTGGAGATTAGCCACTTCCGCTTCATCTCGGAGCGGCTGAAGGTGCTGCTGACGACGCTACAGGTGACCAACGCCAGCAAGTATCGCCCTATCGCCCTCATTGCACAAATGTACACCCTACTCGCGCTGTACTACACCGATGACCGCTACGAGAAGCCAGGCTTTGTCGTGGTATGTGAGGCGTTCGACCCCACGCGGCCGCAGATACCCGACCCTGTCATCCGCACCGTCTGCGTCGACGCCTCGCTGGCGCTGCGCGACACCTTCAGTCGCTACCGCAGCGTCATCCTCACTTCCGGCACGCTGTCGCCGCTCGACATCTACCCCAAGATTCTCGGCTTCTCTCCGGTCATCTCCAAGTCCTTTCAGATGACCCTGTCGCGGAAGTGCATCGCGCCCGTCATCGTGACCCGCAGCTCAGAGAGTGTCAGTATCACCGCTGAGGAAATTACGAGTAGCTTCAAGGTGCGCACCAACCCGGCGGCGCAGGCTTTGGTCACCTCGGCCTACGAAAGTCTCCTCCTCGAGCTGGCGAGGACGGTGCCGGACGGGATGGTGTGTTTCTTCACGGGGTACCAGTACATGGGCGAGGTGCTTCTGGCCTGGCACAGCTCTGGCTTTTTGCAGAAGCTGGCGAAACACAAGCTCATCTTTGTAGAGACGCAGGGCGTCGAGGAGACCTCCGTCGCGTTGGCGAACTACCGCAGGGCGTGCGACATCGGCCGCGGCGCGATCTTCATGTCCATCGCGCGTGGAAAGATCGCCGAGGGCATCGATTTCGACCGCCACTACGGCCGCGCTGTCGTCATGTTTGGCGTGCCCTTCCTCCCGCCCAACGATGAGCCGCTACGTCAACGCATGCACTGGATGGAAGTCTGCCTCGGCATTTCAGAGAGCGAGTTCCGCAACTTCGACGCGATGCGGCAGGCCTCGCAGTGCATCGGGCGGGTGCTGCGCAACAAGACCGACTACGGGATGATGCTGATGGTGGACAAGCGTTTCTCCCTCAACGATAAGCGCAAGAAGATCCCCCGCTGGATTTATCAGTGTCTCAAGAACAACACAAACCTGAGCGTCGACGCCGCCATCGCGGTGGCGCGCGGCTTCTTTAAGGAGATGGCGCAGCCGTGGGAGCACGAAAAGGACCTTGGCACGACGCTGCTCTCCAAGGAGGCGCTCCAGCGGATGGGCCAGCTGTCTCCGTCCCCGCCAAAGTTCGTGTCGAGCGCAGAAAATCTGGCAGCGGCCGCCACCTCCGTCGTTGCGCCAAAGGCGGAGGATGAGCAGGACGAGGACATTGCGCCTGTGCGTGAGCCCGGTAGTGGAGCACGAAAGCGCAAGCGGGAGGACGGCATGGAGTAATTCCGGAGTGTGGCGACCGCTACGGTTCCCTGTTTCTCGAGTCTGTCGCGCCTCAAGTGTAGGGGAGAAATGTTTTTTAAAAACGCAGGAACGTGTGTAGACGCTCACCGATACGCACGGAAGGGCATGCCGAGAAAGCAGCGCACACACACGCAAACTCTAGAAAACACAGCTACACAGACACATACACAAGTACTCTGCAGCGTGTTTTTTCTTTGGAGAACCACCTTTCTATCATCTGCAGCTTCGCTCGCCTCATAGCTCTCTCTTCCTTTGTGTTTCCGTTTTTCCTTTTAATATATATTTATCTTTTTGCGTTCTCCGCAGTCCCGCATGCTGCGGTGGACTTGAACCTTGCTATTCAAGGGTGTTTTCTGCCACTTACTTCAGATGGCGCGGCAGTGCTCCCAACATACATGAAAAACAGCAACAGAGAACGCCTTGCCAGCGAGAAGGGAGAGAGAGCAGTAGCAGCTTGATGCCCGCATTGCAGCAACGTTAAGGTGGAAGGAATAGTCTTAGGCTTTTTTCTTTGCATAGCAGCTGCGCGCAGACTGCAGAATTGAGAGCGCTCTCACGGGTTCTTGTCGCCTCAAGGCATTGCATCCGCGGATCTGGACACCTACTCCTCTTGCTCTCCTCTCTCATTCTCCTCCCCGCACCCTTCGCCTCCTATCTCGCAGACTCTCCGCCCGTGGGGGGAACAGGCAGCAGATATCAGCTAGTGCACCGCGGCGGCTTCCGCTTTCGCGCGTTCACGGGTGGCCCTCCCTCTGTCTCTTTTTCTGTGACATCAAAAAGGGAGAGGCCCTGAGGCTGGTGTGCGCCTGCGAGTCACGCTTTGCCAGCCATGGCGTCGCTGGAAGAGATTCTAACATCATGGGGTGCTGTCTACGCTGCCCTCTTCCTCCCCGCCCTACTGATGCTGGCGAACTTTGTATTTGGCAAGTGCTTTGTGAGTGAGGCGCTGACGCGTGCGCAGCATGCACCACACGCGGTGCACGCACGCTCACGCGTTGTTGGCCGCGCCTACGTCGCGCTCGTGACGCTCTCCTTTGCATGGCAGTACTACGTCGTAATGTTTGTGGCTCGCGTAGCCGCTGGAGGCGTCAGCGATGTCGGCGCGTGCAATCCAGCCTTTTTTGCTTGGGAGGTGGTGGATGCGCTGCCGTGGGTCCGCAGCGTGCCCGTCCGCTCGCTGTTTCAGTGCCGCCCTTCCGATTTTGTCTACCTGGGCTCCGTGGCGGTATTTGCCGTCTTGTACGCGTCGTGCGTCTTCAGTGTACCGCAACTGTCCCGCCGTGCACCTCCTGACGCGGAGAAGGCGGTCGTGTCGCACTGCCGCCGGTGCGACGCCGACATCTACGCAATGGACCACCACTGCTACTTTATCTGCAACTGTGTGGGTAAGCGCAACAAGCGCCTATTCTTGTTGTGCCTCGTCTCCGGGGTGGTCAACCTGAGTTATCTGCTTTACAACTATCTGGTGTGGGTGATGACAAAAGGCGACGCAGTGACGAACGTCGGCGCGCTGTTGGTGGTAATGTTTGACGGCTTTCTGGTTGCCTTGCTGGGGTTCCAGCTGCTGTTGTGGCGTCGCGGGTGGTCTACAAGGGACTTCCTGAAGGCTCGTCGACAGAACAACGAGTCACTGTTCGATTCAGCGAGGCGCCTTCTTCGATGAGGTTGCTGGTGACTGCAGTGACGAAGAGGAACGCTGGCGCATCTTTTCACTATCTTTTTTTTGTCTTCTCTACGATCGCCGCGGGAAGTTGCGCGGATCTAGGGCGACGCACAAACACGCAAAGGTGACGTCCACAAGTCTTGTTCAACAAGGGAAACGACGAATGGACAGAAGACTAAAGTAGTGCGACGATTTGTCTTACGTTACCCTGTTGAGGTGTTTAGGCTTTCATTTCGCACAAGACGAGATGTGAAAGCTGGGTTTTATTAGCCGTCCACGACGAAAAGAGAGTTGAGGGAGTCCTTCAAGCGAAAGATGACGTGCAAAGCGAATCCACACACACACACACACACACACACACGATCGAAGTGGAGCCTTGCTCTTTGTTTGTTTGCAATATCTGGCTGCGTACGTGTAGGAAGTTCTCTAACGATCCACTCGTGTATTTTAATTCATTTATCTTCCTCCTTTCTTTTCCTCATCTCTCATTATCAACGCTGACGGCGACCGCTTACAGCCACCATAAGGCATATCCAAAAAAAAAAAACAGAAAAAAAAAACAGAAGCACACGCACGCGTCTCGTGGTGTGGTGGCTCCGTGCTCTCTGCGGCCTTGACATCTGCTTTCCGTTGCGATGCCGGTCCGAAAAAAGCAGCGACGTGATGTGGTGCGTGAGGATGAGCTTGTGAGTGAGGAGGATGAGGAACTTGCGCCGAAGATCATGGTGCGCCTCCTGGACGAGCACGGCACGCCAAACAGCTCGCAGATCCTGCTGCCCGCCTCGGCCACCCCGAAACAGCTCGACGAGCTCCTCTCCTCGCTCATGGAGGACGAGGACATGAAGGCTATCCCCTACGCCTTCTTCATTGGCGGCGAGCAGATCAACAGCAGCGTGCAGGACATCTTGTTTCAACGCCAGAAGGACGAGTATGTGGAGCGCATGCTTAAAGAGGGCCGGCGCGTGCGTCCGCAGGACGTGGAGAAGCTCGAGTTCGCCGCGCCAGAGGAGACGGTTGTAGAGATCGTCTACAAGCCGCAGGCAGTCTTCCGTGTCCGCCCCGTGACGCGGTGTGCCGGCGCGCTTGACGGGCACAGCGAAGCCGTGCTGGTGGTGGCCTTCTCCCCTGACAGCCAGGTGCTGGCTACCGGCGGCGGTGATAAGGAGGTGCGCATTTGGGACATGAACACGCTCACCCCAATGGAGGAGCTCAAGGCACACACGAGCTGGGTGCAGGTGCTTTCCTGGTCTCCAGATGGCAAGTACTTGGTCAGCGGCAGCAAAGACGGCGTGTTGGCCATCTGGACGCACGACGGCGACTACGGCGGCTTCAAGTGCCGCAAGCACAAGGCCCACACGCACTACGTCTCGCACGTCTCGTGGGAGCCGCTGCACCGCAACCCCAACTGCGACCGCTTTGTTTCCGCCAGCAAGGACGCCTCCTCTCAAGGTGTGGAACGTGAACACCGGGCTGGAGCGCTCCTTGTCGGCGCACCAGTCCTGCGTCACATGCGTCAAGTGGGGCGGGGAGGGCCGCATCTACTCCTCTTCGCAGGACCGCACGATTGTCGTCTGGGAGGCATCCACCGGCTCGCCACGCTGCGTCCTGAAGGGCCACGCGCATTGGGTGAACTTTTTGGCGCTGAGCACGGACCTGGTCATCCGCACCGGCGCCTTTGACCACGAGGACCGCAAGTTTGCCACCCGCGAGGAGATGTGCGAGCACGCGAAGCGCCGCTACGACGCCGTCGTGTCGCGCTTCGGGGGGACAGAGCGGATGGTGAGCTGCTCGGACGACAACACCATGTTTCTCTGGAACCCGCAGCAGTCCACGACGCCGGTGGCGCGCTTGACGGGTCACCAGGGCGTCGTCTTCCACATCCAGTTTAGCCCCGACGGCACCATGCTGGCGTCTTGCTCAGCCGACAAGAGCGTGAAGCTGTGGAATGCGCAGGACGGCAAGTTCATCACCACCTTCCGCGGCCACGTCGCAGCGGTGTATCACGTTAGCTGGAGCCTTGACTCGCGCATGCTGGTGTCGGGAAGCAAGGACACGACGCTAAAGCTGTGGTCCGTGGCGAAGCGCGAGCTCATTGAGGACATGTCGGGACACAGCGACGAGATTTTTGCCACGGATTGGAGCCCAGACGGGCAGAAGGTGGCCACGGGGTCGAAAGACAAGCGCGTTCGAATTTGGATTCATTGACGGCGAGCCACGCTGTCCCCAGCCACAGATACAGAGAAGGAAAAGTTAAACGCCGCTCCAGGTGCGCTCTGTGCCGCTTCGATGGCACGCAGCATTTTCTTTTTATATTTTGCCTAACCCGAACGTTTAATTAAACACACAATCTCGCTATCCGAAGAGACACAAAACGGTTGTCGTTGCTAAACCCAAGGTGACTTGCATTGTTGGAAAAGAGCAAGTCCCTTGCCGCTCAATTCTGTCAAGCGGCGTTTGTCACCGGTAATTTTCCCAGCGAGACCTTTTTGCCTTTTCAACACTTGTATTGGCGATAATGTCTTATCTGTAGGGTTAGTATGGTTTACGAAAAAAAGGCAAGGTTGAGCGAGAGCAATAGTCTCGTATCTTGCGCTCTGGCATCAGCAACCAGTACGCCATTCTCCTCTCTGAAGATAGGCTAGCGGAGTCGACCTACGCACTTCTTCATTTACTGGAACGCACCCTTTTCAATACCTCCACTAATTTGTGCTCCACCCTCTCCCGACCTTTTCTTTTTTTTTTTTTGGTGCTGCCACACTCTGGTGCACTTGTGCACCCTGCCACACCCGCATCCGCTCTTCTCTTCCTCACTTCCTCAACAAGAGTCCGTGTGTGTCTTGTTTTTCCTTGTCTTTTCTTTTTCTTTAGGTATATCCTTACTTTTCGCATTCTTTCTTTTCACCGAAGCAATCATGACGGTTGTGGCTAAGCCGAACAAGGAGAGCGTCGAGGAGAAGCCTCGGCGCCAGCCGACGTACAAGGAGGGCAACTACGAGATCAACTACATCGCGGTTGCTGTGCTGACGCTCCCGATCGTGGGTGTCGGCATTGCCATCTGCATGGGTGTTCCGCTGCAGTGGAAGACTTTTGTGATGGGTGTGATCTTTTACCTTTTCAACGGCTGCCTTGGCGTCACTGTGGGCTACCATCGTCTCTTTTCTCACCGGTCGTACACCGCCTCCACGGGCTTCCAGTGGCTGTGCGCCTTCGCGGGTGCCGGCTCGTTTGAGGGCTCGGCCAAGTGGTGGGGACGCAACCACCGCATCCACCACCGCTACGTGGACACGGAGAAGGATCCCTACAACGCTCTGCGCGGGTTCATGTTCTCGCACATGGGTTGGATGATCATGAAGCAGGACTACTCGCTGCTGGGCAAGGTGGACGTGTCGGACTTTAAGTACAACCACGTTGTGCAGTTCCAGCACAGGCACTTTTTCAAGATGGCGATGCTCTCCGGCGTCATTCTGCCGACGGTCATCTGCGGTCTGGGCTGGGGTGACTGGCTCGGCGGGTACTTCTACGCCTCCCTCGCGAAGATTGTCTTTGTGCACCACTGCACCTTCTTCATCAACAGCCTGGCGCACACGTCCCTCTTCGGCGCCGTGCAGAACTACTCCGACCGTCACTCCTCCCGCGACTCGTTCGTGTGCGCGCTCTTCACCTTTGGCGAGGGCTACCACAACTTCCACCACGAGTTTGCCCAGGACTACCGCAACGGCATCAAGTGGTACCACTTCGACCCAACAAAGTGGGTGATCCGCGGTGTGTCGTTCCTCGGCTGGACCAAGAACCTCGTGCGCACCCCGAATGACGTCATCGCCGCCAACTTCAACAAGTTGCTGGTCAAGAAGTCGAAGAAGACGATGGAGCAGGCGCTGCAGCGTCTGGACCAGCTAGAGATTCCGGTGACGGCGGAGTGGACGTGGGAAAAGGTGCAGGACGAGGTGGCGAAGGGCCGCAAGCTGATGGTGATCAACAACGACGTGATCGACGTGATGCGCAGCATCCCCACCGGCTCCGGCTACACGCACAGCAGCAAGGACGTGATCTGGTACGCGAACCACCCCGGTGGCGAGCGCATCCTGGACATGTTTGTCGGCAAGGACGCAACGTCCGCTTTCACCGGCGGCGTGTACGGCCACTCGTGCGGTGCGGAGGCTTACCTCCAGCACCTGCGCGTCGCCACGCTCCAGACGGCCGCCGCGTGAGCAGCCAACGGTCCAACAGCGCCACGTGCACGGGTGCGCCGTTAAAAAAAAGGAAAGGAAAAAGCTAAAGTGACTTTTTTTTCTCTTTTCTCTTTTTCCTTCTGCCTTCCGTTTTTATTTTTATTTTATTGATTCGGCCAAGCGGTGCCCGGCAAGAGTACCCGTGGGAAGACAGTGACAGAGTGAAGGATGTCGCACGTAGGTCGGCTCTGAAGCTCCGTCGTTCCACTCAGCTCGCGTCCACTTTTTGCGGCCAAGCCCGCGCAAACACATCCGGTGCTTACCTATGCGAGAGGCGAGAGGCGTGCGGGGCTTGCTCTCGCAGCGGGTTCCCTGCTTCCTCGCACTTGCGCGTACGGTTGCAATAAGATGGGGCTGAAAGAGACGCCTACTGTGCTGACGACCCACGAAAAAAAAAAAGACAAAGATAATAATCTTATTGCACTTTCTTAGTATGGTGCGCTTTACCCTTTCTTTCTTGCTCGTTGTAAAACATTTTTTTTTTTTTGTACTGACCATTCCCAGTGCAGCTGTGACGCGAGGGGGCAGAGACAAAGGCAGACGCAGATGATTCGGTGCGCCGAGATTTCAATGGCTTGCAGTCGAGATGCGTTTCGGCTGGCGAATTTTGGCTTTGCGTCTCTTCCCCCTTCGCAGCCCGTCGCCTCATTGCACAGGTGCTGCTGTTGGTCGAAGGAAGGAAAGAACATTATATATGTGCCAAAGGTGACTGAGGTGCTTTTTTTTTTTTTTTTTTTTTTGTGGGGAAAAAAAAAAAAAAAAAAAGCTGAAATCTACAGGATCTCGTTGCAGCCGTTACGGTGTTGCTGACAAGGCGAAAAAGTGCTCACCAAAGAGGTGATGCTCGAGGCCGTAAAAATGCGCACTACAGGCTTTCCCACTTTTATTTATTACTTTTCCTTTGTGTGTGCTGTTCACTAAGCCCGTCGTTGGCAAAGCTGCTAATGGAGGTGCGAGGATGGACGGCGATCTGATGCACACCACTCACCTCAAAAAAAAAAAAAAAAGATTGAGAGCAACGAGAGTTAACAGAACCGCTGAAGTTTAGGTGTTGAAGCGTCTTTTAGGACGGAAGTGGAAGTGCACGAAACTGATGACGCCGTCGCTGAGTTCTGTTGCTCCGTTGAAATGCATTCGTATATATTGCTTTTATTCGTATTTATGATTCTCTATCTTGGTATTTAACACCCTTCTTCTGGAAAAAAATAAAAATGTCTCTATTTGCTTCTCACGAAAGTTGCGTTCTAGTGTTTTGCCAATTCTCTGGGAATCAAATGGATGTCCGCGAACAGAAGGAAATCAGAAAGAAGAACTTGGCCTGAGTCACGTCCCGCTTGTTACGGGGCTGAGTGGAGTGAGGTGGCGGTTCACTACGACAGCGCCTATCCTAAACAATTCTTGCACGTGGTAACAAGAGTCAAGGGGTCACGTATGTGGAAAAAAAAGTACTTGTATCAGCAGCCGTTTTCCAGTTACTCTCCCATGGCAAATAATGTGCGGAAAATATATCGCTTTGAGACGCCTTCTTCCCCCCTTCTCTCTTCGATACTCTGTCCTTTGGCTCCTCTTTTCTTCTACAATGCTCACTGTGCTCCTTTATTCCCGCGCGCCTCAGGCAGGCAATTTTCTTTCCCAAAACATCAAAAATTAATTGCTTCTGTGAAAGGTTCCGGTGTCGTCCAGACTCTCCCACTATTTTTTTCTCAGCCCACCCGACATCAACACTGCAGGGCTCCCACAAAACGAATCGCTCGATGCCATTTGACGCCTCCAACTTTGCCGCTAAAGTAACTGTCGCCGCCGTCGCCGTCATGTCCGTCTCTGCACTGACATACGCCGCGCTTCGCCGCGCCGCTGCTCGATCAGCTGTCGTCGCCGGCACCGCAGCAAACGAGCACGCCCTCCGCGGCTTTCCGCGGTCGATGGATCGCTACGTGGCCGAGCACGCAAAACGCTCCGCCACCACCGCGCCGCCGGTGCCCGCTGCTGCTGCGGCCGCTGACGACGCTGCCAGGACGGCGGCGAAGGCCGGCGCTGCGCCTGCTGCACCGAAGCACAGCGTCGTGTACACCAAGACCGGCGACAAGGGCACGTCGGCGCTGTTCACTGGGGAGCGGCGGAAGAAGACAGACGCGGTGTTCGAGGCGCTTGGCGCGATCGATGAGCTGAGCAGCCACGTGGGCGTGGCGAGGGCGATGCTGCGCAGTGCGGCGGACAAGCGCGAGCACGACGTGGAGATGATGGCGGTGCTGGAGGGCATCCAGCAGGAGCTGCTGAACGCCGGCACGGTGGTGGCGACACCGACGGGCAAGAACGCCGAGGACGAGACGGCGCGGCGCATGACGGACATCCTGGAGGGCTACCGCTTCCCGGAGAAGACAGCGGAGCTGGAGAAGGTGGTGGACGTGGTCGACAGCCGGTTGGTGCCGCTGCGCATCTTCATCCTACCCGGGGGCGGCAACGTCACGTCTGCGCAGCTCCACGTGTGCCGCACGGTGTGCCGGCGAGCGGAGCGGCGGATGATCGAGGTGCGCGACTTGTACGGCGCCGACTACAGCGACCACCTGCGCCAGGCCACCGTGTACGTGAACCGACTGAGCGACTTTCTCTTCGTGGCGGCCCGCAGCGTGGCGGAAGAGGACATTGTGCGCAAGTACGACTGAGCGACCTCGCCGCCCGCCGTGGCTGCCCCTTCCCTGCTGTGCTGCGGCGTGCCGTGGGCTGGCCCTCTCTGTGTGTGTGTCGTCTTTCTGTTTGTGCTGTTGTGACGGTGTGAAGGGGCGTGGGTGGGACCGCGCCAGCCGCCTCCTTGGCATGCTGCCGGGCGTACACACGCACAGGCACGTACACGCCCCTTGTTTCCTCTTTCTGTTTTCCTCTGCGCCTCTCCAGGTACTGGGTGCTGAGTTGAGCTACGCTCGACATGATGGGTGCTCTTTTCTCTTCTTCTTCTCACGCTGAGCGACACACATCCACACAAGCGCACATCCGGCGAAGACATGCGCGCACACGCGGCGCATCGGGGACTGCCTGGGCGTCGTGGCGCGCCTTCCACGCGTGCGCGGCGTTGGTGAGTAGACGGGCTCCCCCGTACCCGTGTGCTGGCGGGGCCCTCCCTTCTCCTCCCCTTGCAGGGTGGAGTCGGTGGCGACAGTGCGTGCACTCGCGCCGCAGCCCGACGTCCGTCGTGCGCCGTCTCTCCACTTCCTTCTCTCCTTCTCTTCTTCTCTTCTTTTTTTTCCCTTCTCGCACCACTGCGCCTCTCCCCTGCTGGTGCACCGTTGCCGCGTGCGTTCGTGCATGCGTGTGTCTGCCGCACTGCGAGACAGTTGAGTTCCACCGCTCTCGCTACACACCCGCCGCAGCGGCTCTTCCCTTTAACACTACTCCTTGGCTGTCACCGCTCGTGAGCGCGTCTGAGTGCCGTGAAGCGTACACCCCCACTGCACCCACGCAAGGCCCCTTAAGCTTTGCCCCTCCCTTCTCTCTCTCTTTCTCCCCACAACCCGCCCGCACCACTTTCGAGATGACGGAGGCAACGCGCAAGAAGAACATGTTCCGCATGCGGCTGATCATGTACTACGTCTTTGCCCTCGCCTACTTGGCGGGTGCGCTGGACTTTGCGCTGGAGTACAAGAACTACTGGGCGTGCGGCGGCTTTGCCATTACGCTCTTTTTCATTGCGCTGCGCGTGGTGCTCTTCGTGACGCCGCAGTGGCGCCTCTACCAGATCTTCCCGCCGCTCAGCATTGCACGTGTGGTGTACCAGAGCTTCTTCCTCGCTGCGTGCCTCGCTGGTGTGGGCCTGGGACTGTGGCTGATGGCGCGCGGCATCCAAAACCACCAGACGTGGTCGGCCGACTCCTACTTCTGCGGCATGACGGGGATGTGGATGGCTGCGAAGTGGGCCTTCTTCGTGACGCTGCCGATCTACGAGCTGCGCGAGGACACGCTGGACGAGGAGTCTCTGTTGATCCTCGGCTTCGTGGAGTCGCCGGACCCGGCGGAGTCGCGCAACTCGAAGGAGTTCAAGGGTGAGAACGAGCCCGTCGCGTTCGAGGAGCGCCTTGCGTGAAGGTCTGCTTTGCGAGGCTGGCCGTGCCGCGTTCTCCGGCGCGCTCCTGCGTTCCGCTCTGTTTTCTTCTGTTTCCGTTGTTTTATACAAAAGGCTGTCTCGGTTCCTCTCCGCGGCCGTCGTGCAGGTTTGTGCACGAGAGCCGCTCAAGGAGTGCTGGGGAGGACGAGGCTTGCCGTGTCCTCTCGCTTCTCCTCTTCTGCTTTTTTGCGATGTGTGCGGCGAGTTGTGTTGTGCGTATGATGAGGCGGGGCCGACGCAGTGGCGCAGGAGAGCGGCTGCGGCTGCGCTGCGCTAGTGGTTCGGTTCTCCCCTTACCTCTTCCTCCTCTCCTCGCGCGTCTGCGTTGGTCGCCACACACGCACACCCATGCACACCCACCCACCCACACACAACCGCTACTTGCCGCGTCACCGCGAGGTGCGGCGTAGCTGCCGTCCCCCTTTTTCTTCTTCCCATGCCGCCTTCTCTGTGTCTGCTTTGCTGCCGACGGCTGCGTGCATGCGCGGAGGGCGGCGAGGCGAGCGGCTGCGAGGGGCACACGCGCGACGACGGACTCTTGCTCCGCCCCAGCTTTCCCACTCCTTGACGGGAGACACCGCACCCGACAGCTTACAACTTTTCTTTCCAACCCGTTTATTCAATTCTACGCTTTCTTTATTTCCTTCACTGTTTTAAGTATTATTATTTTTTTGTGCTTGCTACCGAAGTAGCATTTTTTTTCTAGGCTACTAAAGTGTTTAAACTTTTAATAAAGGCTGTTCAACTTTAATATGTCAGACAACACAGACAGTAAGCATTCGCCGAGCCGTCCTTACCGCAGCAGCCGTTATGTCGCTGTCCGCTCTGTCTGTCGCCATACTTCGCCGCACCGACCTTCGCAGTTGTGGCGCGCGCTTTCTCTCCACACGTGCGGCCACAACCCCGTCATGCTGCGGCACCGGCACCACCAGGGCAAGTGCTACCATTGATCCCATTATAGGGCCGGATAACTGCATTGAGAAGACGCTGCCGCCGGAGCTGAAGGAGCTCCACGCGCAAGCGGTGGCGAGGGGGGAGACCGCGTACGTGGATCCCAGGTCTGGTTTCTCCGTCTTCACTCGGCTGGGCCAAATAAAGAACCGGAAGTGCTGCGGATGCCGCTGCCGCCATTGCCCATATGGGCACGTCAACGTGAAACCGCCGTGCTGCGCCGCCACCGCGCCGCCGGTGCCCGCTGCTGCTGCGGCCGCTGACGACGCTGCCGGGACGGCGGTGAAGGCCGGCGCTGCGCCTGCTGCACCGAAGCACAGCGTCGTGTACACCAAGACCGGCGACAAGGGCACGTCGGCACTGTTCACTGGGGAGCGGCGGAAGAAGACAGACGCGGTGTTCGAGGCGCTTGGCGCGATCGATGAGCTGAGCAGCCACGTGGGCCTGGCGCGGGCGATGCTGCGCAGTGCGGCGGACAAGCGCGAGCACGACGTGGAGATGATGGCGGTGCTGGAGGGCATCCAGCAGGAGCTGCTGAACGCCGGCACGGTGGTGGCGACGCCGACGGGCAAGAACGCCGAGGACGAGACGGCGCGGCGCATGACGGACATCCTGGAGGGCTACCGCTTCCCGGAGAAGACAGCGGAGCTGGAGAAGGTGGTGGACGTGGTCGACAGCCGGCTGGTGCCGCTGCGCATCTTCATCCTGCCCGGGGGCGGCAACGTCACGTCTGCGCAGCTCCACGTGTGCCGCACGGTGTGCCGGCGAGCGGAGCGGCGGATGATCGAGGTGCGCGACTTGTACGGCGCCGACTACAGCGACCACCTGCGCCAGGCCACCGTGTACGTGAACCGACTGAGCGACTTTCTCTTCGTGGCGGCCCGCAGCGTGGCGGAAGAGGACATTGTGCGCAAGTACGACTGAGCGACCTCGCCGCCCGCCGTGGCTGCCCCCTCCCTGCTGTGCTGCGGCGTGCCGTGGGCTGGCCCTCTCTGTGTGTCGTTTTTCTTTTTGTGCTGTTGTGACGGTGTGAAGGGGCGTGGGTGGGGACCGCGCCAGCCGCCTCCTTGGCATGCTGCCGGGCGTACACACGCACAGGCACGTACACGCCCCTTGCTTCCTCTTTCTGTTTTCCTCTGCGCCTCTCCAGGTACTGGGTGCTGAGTTGAGCTACGCTCGACATGACTGGTGCTCTTTTTTCTTCTTCTTCTCACGCTGAGCGACACACATCCACACAAACGCACATCCGGCGAAGACATGCGCGCACACGCGGCGCATCGGGGACTGCCCGGGCGTCGTGGCGCGCCTTCCCACGCGTGCGCGGCGTTGGTGAGTAGACGGGCTCCCCCGTACCCGTGTGCTGGCGGGGCCCTCCCTTCTCCTCCCCTTGCAGGGTGGAGTCAGTGGCGACAGTGCGTGCACTCGCGCCGCAGCCCGACGTCCGTCGTGCGCCGCCTCTCCACCTCCTTCTCTCCTTCTCTCCTTCTCTTCTTTTTTTTTCCCTTCTCGCACCACTGCGCCTCTCCCCTGCTGGTGCACCGTTGCCGTGTGCGTTCGTGCATGCGTGTGTCTGCCGCACTGCGAGACAGTTGAGTTCAACCGCTCTCGCTACACACCCGCCGCAGCGGCTCTTCCCTTTAACACTACTCCTTGGCTGTCACCGCTCGTGAGCGCGTCTGAGTGCCGTGAAGCGTACACCCCCACTCCACCCACGCAAGGCCCCTTAAGCTTTGCCCCTCCCTTCTCTCCTTCTTTCTCCCCACCGCCCGCCCGCACCACTTTCGAGATGACGGAGGCAACGCGCAAGAAGAACATGTTCCGCATGCGGCTGATCATGTACTACGTCTTTGCCCTCGCCTACTTGGCGGGTGCGCTGGACTTTGCGCTGGAGTACAAGAACTACTGGGCGTGCGGCGGCTTTGCCATTACGCTCTTTTTCATTGCGCTGCGCGTGGTGCTCTTCGTGACGCCGCAGTGGCGCCTCTACCAGATCTTCCCGCCGCTCAGCATTGCACGTGTGGTGTACCAGAGCTTCTTCCTCGCTGCGTGCCTCGCTGGTGTGGGCCTGGGACTGTGGCTGATGGCGCGCGGCATCCAAAACCACCAGACGTGGTCGGCCGACTCCTACTTCTGCGGCATGACGGGGATGTGGATGGCTGCGAAGTGGGCCTTCTTCGTGACGCTGCCGATCTACGAGCTGCGCGAGGACACGCTGGACGAGGAGTCTCTGTTGATCCTCGGCTTCGTGGAGTCGCCGGACCCGGCGGAGTCGCGCAACTCGAAGGAGTTCAAGGGTGAGAACGAGCCCGTCGCGTTCGAGGAGCGCCTTGCGTGAAGGTCTGCTTTGCGAGGCTGGCCGTGCCGCGTTCCCCGACGCGCTCCTGCGTTCCGCTCTGTTTTCTTCTGTTTCCGTTGTTTTATACAAAAGGCTGTCTCGGCTCCTCTCCGCGGCCGTCGTGCAGGTTTGTGCACGAGAGCCGCTCAAGGAGTGCTGGGGAGGACGAGGCTTGCCGTGTCCTCTCGCTTCTCCTCTTCTGCTTTTGTGCGATGTGTGCGGCGAGTCGTGTTGTGCGTATGATGGGGCGGGGCCGACACGGCGGCGCAGGAGTGCGGCTGCGGCTGCGCTGCGCCAGTGGTTCGGTTCTCCCCTGACCTCTTCCTCCTCTCCTCGCGCGTCTGCGTTGGTCGCCACACACGCACACCCATGCACACCCACCCACCCACACACACACACACACACACACAACCGCTACTTGCCGCGTCATCGCGAGGTGCGGCGTAGCCGCCGTCCCCCTTTTTCTTCTTCCCATGCCGCCTTCTCTGTGTCTGCTTTGCTGCCGACGGCTGCGTGCATGCGCGGAGGGCGGCGAGGCGAGCGGCTGCGAGGGGCACACGCGCGACGACGGACTCTTGCTCCGCCCCAGCTTTCCCACTCCTTGACGGGAGACACCGCACCCGACAGCTTACAACTGTTCTTTCAACTGTTTTATTTTTTATCTAAGCACCGAGGTGCCCAACTGGGATATTGGCCAAGGAGTTAAAGCGC